>JADLZN010001102.1:0-487428 GCA_018155175.1 Sinocyclocheilus anophthalmus | reverse complement strand
CTTTGCCACGGTAACATACTGGGGTCCGAGAAAATTGATATCCTTACTGTAGATTTTCTTAATATTCTTTATGCTTATTTGCTCTTATTCATAAACCTACAATAGTTAAGGAAAATTCAACAACTTTAACTGATAACATTTTAAAGGCTCTAACTGAAGAAATTAAATCAGATGTTTTATGTTTAGACTTGTCTGATCATTTTCCGATATTGCATTATTCTGTAATTAGGGTTAACAGGGGCTAAACTCTCAAAAGAAATACATCAAAATAATTGAATTTTATTGATCGATTAAATGACAGTCCTTCTACATGGCACAGCTTCAGACTAAACAAATGAAATGTATTTTAGGTCATCTTTCTGGTCTGTCTACGATGCGGAAACACAAGACACGACAACCCAAGCATGAAACGTGAGTAGCCTAGATGTGTTTTTCTGTCGCCTATGCAAATATTACACTTCAGACTTTTCTAACTATTACACTTAAAGACACACATTTCACAGTACATACATAGATACGCATTTATTTTGTGTATGTCTCTAGACCATAGGTAAATGACTTACAGTTGATAAGTCATTTTAAGTGAAAGGTGGGATGATTCATGTATTTTTTATTCTCTTCACACCAATACTTTGATACCGGTGTTTCAGGCGTCTGTCTTTTAGGTCTGACCCAGAAAACAGATGCCTTAATATTGCGTTCTTCTTTTTATGAAAACATGTGGTAAGCAGTTTTTGTCCTCATCTGCAGTATACCTATATATTTTAGCATGTCATAAATTCCAATAGTTAGTTAGCAAATGCAACTGTTTATTACTGATATAAGTCACATCAGAGCTGCATTCTAGTTTATATTGAACATTTTTCACCTACATGTTTAACGGCGCTGCAGTTCTAGGTCTCGTCACACCGGTGTGAGATTTAAACCGCAAAGTTTTTCATCACCTTACACTTTGAAACCAGAACAATTTTATATGTTTCCATGGCTGTTCGCTCTTTCTGTTTGAACTTGTTTACCGCAGTTTCACCATTCTTATCTTATTTTCCCACCTAATTGTAATTGTTAGGCCTTACGCTTATGGCGTTATACGCTTTGTCTCCTAGTTTTGCTGTCATGTTAGCGGACCCTCTTTGTTTATATAAGTTCTGCGAATTTGGTTGATTTAATAAAATATTGCTTTAAACCTCGTCTTCATTCGAGACATTCACGTTACATTATTATATTATCCTAGCTTATATCAGATATAACTTACAAAATCGTTTCTTATTAATTATTTTCCGTCTACGCTCCTACGTTCTATTCCGTCTAACTGTTTTCTTTTTTCTTTTATTAAAACGATACCAAAAAAAAAAAAAGGTTTATGATCTCAGAGAACAGAATAATGAGTTAAGTGAGACAATATTTTATTTCAACAATATATTGTTTAATATACATTCATGCATTGAAGTAGTGAAGAAAATTATCAAATTGCCATTACAAACAAACAGTACTAATGACATTACAGGTGATCTAGCCAGAAAAGAAATCTATCTATGAGTCTTTTACAAATTACAAGTTTTCCCATCACCCTGCAACGCCGAACAGCAGTCACGCTCCTCGGGTTCTGAAGCTGAGTAGACGACTTTTTCAGAATCAATTCTTTCCCAGACATAAAACTTTGTCCCCTAATCATAAAATAGAAGGTTTGCGCCGTTTATCTGGACTTGACGTTTAATTACGCTGGTCCAAGACCTTGTGCAATTTCAGTTTCATTTCGGTTTTCAGATTCCGGCGAAGCGTTTATTAGTACGAACAATTGCATAAATGCTCGACAAATTGGATTCTGGGCGGATTCTGGCAAACCACGTGAACAGTTAAAACTTTGATCAACAGATCTTGCAGTACCTCCAAGTCCGGCACTGTCAAAAGTGGCGCAACTGCAGAGTTTTATAGGGCCGTCGGTGTGTTGGTTTAGCGACGGCCCCACCCTACCCCATTGCATGATGTTTACCAGGGTTGGGTTGTCTCAGGAAGTCTAAACATTGCCAAGCATAAGATAAGGTTTCATCAAGTTCAGTTATGATATTTGGATAAACAAGGTAACTGGTCCTTTAAAACATTAGACGATTAGCAGAGATGTTATCAGAAGCACACTTCAAATGGCACGAAGTGTTGAGGGGGGAAGCAATGTGCATGAGTCTGGATAGCTAACGTGGCAGATAGCAAGTTTTTTTTTTTTTTTTTGTTATCGATTTAATAAAAAGAAAACAGTTAGACGGAATAGAACGTAGGAGCGTAGACGGAAAATAATTAATAAGAAACGATTTTGTAAGTTATATCTGATATAAGCTAGGATAATATAATAATGTAACGTGAATGTCTCGAATGAAGACGAGGTTTAAAGCAATATTTTATTAAATCAACCAAATTCGCAGAACTTATATAAACAAAGAGGGTCCGCTAACATGACAGCAAAACTAGGAGACAAAGCGTATAACGCCATAACCGTAAGGCCTAACAATTACAATTAGGTGGTAAAATAAGATAAGAATGGTGAAACTGCAGTAAACAAATTCAAACAGAAAGAGCGAACAGCCATGGAAACACATAAAATTGTTCTGATTTCAAAGTGTAAGGTGATGAAAAACTTTGCGGTTTAAATCTCACAACGGTGTGACGACCTAGAACTGCAGCGCCGTTAAACATGTAGGTAGATGAAAAATGTTCAATATAAACTAGAATGCAGCTCTGATGTGACTTATATCAGTAATAAACAGTTGCATTTGCTAACTAACAATTGGAATTTCTGACATGTTAAAATATATAGATATACTGCAGATGAGGACAAAAACTGCTTACCACATGTTTTCATAAAAAGAAGAACGCAATATTAAGGCATCTGTTTTCTGGGTCAGACCTAAAAGACAGACGCCTGAAACACCGGTATCAAAGTATTGGTGTGAAGAGAATAAAAAATACATGAATCATCCCACCTTTCACTTAAAATTACTACTTATCAACTGTAATTCATTTACTTACCTATTGTTTAGAGACATACACAAAAAAATTTGTATCTATGTATGTGCTGTGAAATGCATAGCTTTAAGTGTAATAGTTAGAAAAGTCTGAAGTGTAATATTTGCATAGGCGACAGAAAAACACATCTAGGCTACTCACGTTTCATGCTTGGGTTGTCGTGTCTTGTGTTTCCGCATCGTAGACAGACCAGAAAGATGACCTAAAATACATTTCATTTGTTTAGTCTGAAGCTGTGCCATGTAGAAGGACTGTCATTTAATCGATCAATAAAATTCAATTATTTTGATGTATTTCTTTTGAGAGTTTAGCCCCTGTTAACCCTAATTACAGAATAATGCAATATCGGAAAATGATCAGACAAGTCTAAACATAAAACATCTGATTTAATTTCTTCAGTTAGAGCCTTTAAAATGTTATCAGTTAAAGTTGTTGAATTTTCCTTAACTATTGTAGGTTTATGAATAAGAGCAAATAAGCATAAAGAATATTAAGAAAATCTACAGTAAGGATATCAATTTTCTCGGACCCCAGTATGTTACCGTGGCAAAGAATGATTATTTTGTCCTTCCTCTCGATCCATGTCAACTATCATTGAGCTTTTGTCTGTCAGGTTTTGGTCAGGTTCTTGATTGAATTCATTGTTTTAAGGTGTGCAGAACGCATTAGATCAGTGCACAATGTGTGACGGATATTTATATGTTTTGGGGATAAACCAAATTCATAACTCTACTACAACAACTAACACGCAACTACAATAATATTTTCAAGTTTGTTATAAATATGTTTCTGTTTGTAAGAACATGTTGGCGTACATGAGAACAGATTGAGAACTTGTTGATAATGTACATGTGAACGTGCAAACAGCGCTTAACGGATATGAGTTTTATAGTATTTGATAAATGTTTTAGAAAGCGTTTTCATAAGAGGAATGTAAGTGATTGTTTAACAAGCTTGAAATGTTTTAATGTACTTGTTTACAGTTTTATATTCAGCATACTGTAAATAAAGCAGTTAAATTATCACATAGTATTACTTCAATTAATTCCGTCTTAAACAGTACGTAGCCTACTTCAGCGGTTCTTTGTGTGATTTCATAATAAAAGCATCTAAATTGTTAACAGACTATTATCTTTTATATTAAAACTTAATAAAAATGTTTAGTAACGCACAGCTGTGTAAGACACGAACCAAAACATCACATTAATATGTTATCAGTCCTTTTACAGATGTTTTGTGTACTATCGATTTTAAGAGTGTATGGTTTATCGTGCATGCAGATTATATTTTAAAGTTGTTAAGCTAAATCAATAAGTTTATTAGTATGCTTTATTCTTTCTATAGACTTATACTTTAAGCATGTAGAACATATCCACGTTTATGTGTAGGCTACTCAATATTGGTCAGTCGTGACTCGTATCGACATGAAGGATCAGTGAATGAGACTGTGACCACAAACATCATCAGGTTAAATGAACAAAAGACGATACGCGTTCACACAGTTTACTTTATTTGAATGTTTCGCTGATATAAAATGACCCCTGAGTTGTTAGAAAAGAAATGCATACTGACATCACTGCGAGATGACTTAAGGACACTATGAACCGGTTCATTGAACCGAACTGAAAAGATTTGATTCGCGGAAATGAATTGGACTTTGAATCACTAACAGAGATCACAAAAAGGTGGTTTGTAACATCACAACACGGAAGGAGCACGTACTTCACAAAAAGCATGGAAATGTGAGTCTTTTTATATAGGGTATCCGAGCGCGCATATAATCAGAAGTCCAACGATTTAGAGCGCTGTCATGCATGTGTATTTTGGGGTATGGACCCCCGGTGGCCATGTTTGAAGTCTGAGGTGTATGCTGGGTATTGTAGTTCCCTGACCTGAAAGTCTACAGCATTTGAACGAGGTATTAGTTACACACGTTCAATTTAACACCTTTGTATAAACAAAAACAAAAAGAATAGTCAAAACATATTTAGACTAAACAATTATATTCAAGAATAATACGATATACATATGCTAAAACAGGCTTGATGTGTATGTTGTAATGGAGCAAGCGTGTTATGTTATGTTATCTTGTGAAGCGTTAGGCGTTAGGATTCGTGTGTTCTTGTAACCAAATAATTGTCTTTATCTTAAGAAAAACTGCGGCGCTATAATACATTTTCTGCTACGACTGTACTTGTTACTATGCTTCAGATCGGGTCTGGCTTGTTTTATGTGCGTACCCTTGTTTGCCAAACTAGTGTTAAGTGATATTGTTCACATTTTATACATTAAAGAGGTCAATGAACTCTTTCACCATCTAGTAATAATGCATAAACAGTGTTAGGGAGCAAATAGTTACATGTAGCTAAATTACATAATTTAATTACAAAATAAATGTAATTGTAATCAGTTACAGTTACTGAGAAAAAACCGTACAATTAAATTACAGTTACTTATGAAAATGTTAATGCTTACAAAGGGGGGGTTTGCATCTGAATATTTTCACACCACACACACACACACACACACATACAGATTTAATTGATATACTTCATAATTATATTAACAGCTCTAAAATATGAGACACCGATGTTTCAGGAGTTTAGGACACATGCTTATTCGATAACTGTTTTATTTCCTATTTGAGTGATGTATATTTATTTTTTACCTTTAACTGTTTTTTCCAATCCGTTGTTAGATGCCAGTGTTTCCTGTCATATATGCAAAGATTTGATTTCAAAATCAGTATCATAGCTATTAAACTATCTTGTTATGGTTTTAAATGTGTATTTAATCTCAGAACAATCTCAAAGCAATTCTGATGTTGTGGTTTAAATTAAATTATTATAATCCTAATTCAAGTGATGAAGGATTTTGAAAGTCTGACAGTAATTAGTTGTTGAGTCCTACTGTAATGTTAACCCTGGTTGGTTTACATGTTTCAAAAGAAACATTACATATTTAGAAAAGTAATAAAAAATAAAAAAAGTAATCAAATCAGTTACATTACTTTTTTTAAGTAATTGAAATAGTAACGCTACTTATTAGATTTTAAATAGGGTAACTTGTAATCTATAGCCTATTACATTTCCGTAGCAACCTTCCCAACACTGTGCGTAAAATAGATCCATCAGGGTCTCAGCTACAGCTAAATGTTTAAACAAACTTAAGGATGATTTTGTCAGTTTGTGGTGGGGGTCTGTGAAAGCTGCATGGGGGTGCATGAGAGAGTTTGAAAGAAAAATGTTTTAGCTTATAGATGTGATTTTACTACAAACTATAAGCATTCTAACTTAGAAACACAACGCTATGTTTAAAAAATTTTTTTTTTTTTTATTTCAAACAAAACGGTTGTTTGACATTTAAAAAGTCAAAAGAAAATTTGTCGCGTTTTGATATGATCAGATATGATATACAGATATGATATACAAGTCAGATATGATATATCAATTAAGTCTTTTTTTATTGATTAATATGATAGAATCATGCTGAATTTACAAGGTTATGTATTTATACAATAATATTTCATGTACTCACTGGTTACTTTATACATATTCAAGAGAAATGCATAACCTCAGTTGTTTAATCAATCTAAAGTTTTTAGTCCGTCATTATAATATCTTAAAAGTAAAGTCTTCCATACATTCTATTTTAATTTGTTGCAGGACTCTGTTACACAAAATCCAACTGAGTATGACCGTGAATCCTATATGAAAGCTAAAAAAGATTACTTTTTAAACAATTTTTAACAGTAATACTGAACTTTACACATACTTAACATCTTAACACATATGTATCAGTAAGATATTAATGTCATCACAAGCCATCAGACACATCAGCTTGGGGTGATGAGATGGACTTATCGAATATTTGATTGTTTCTTATATCAATAAATTGATCAAATCTTAGTAAAATAAAACATTATAGTGCTATAGTGGAAAATAAATATGTTGCATTTAAACAGCATGGTTAATAACACCCTTTTTAAGTAAAGTGAGAAAGAAAGTCTAATCTGTTGTAAAGATTCTGTGAGATATTTGTAGCATCTTGTATAAGAAACACGTTTTGTTGCAAACAACCTTATGACAACTAATTTTCAGTCTATTATAGCTAATATATTAATAAAAATCTATGTAAACGTATTGCATTCATCAGAGGATTATTTGACTGCTTCTAATCCTTGCTTTAGCACATCATGTTTTTAGGTTTGAAAGTTCAAAAAATCTCCAAAACTTAGCTTATTTGTTCAAACAAAAGTTATATCATTGTTTAATCATACTGCTTTTCATCATCTTGTAGAGATACCCTGTGTGATTCTAAAAGTTTTTATTTGTAAAAGGCTTGTATGAGACTTCGTACACGTCTAAATGTTTAACTGTAGGGATGTTTGTGTGCATGTTTGTGTTGAGTGTTTGTGTTTATGTTTGTCTGCGTGTTTGAGTGTTTTTGTGTATATATGTCTGTGTCTGTGTTGAGTGTTTGTGTTTTGCGTGTATGGTTGTTTAAAACATAAATCTCCCTATTTATTTCACTTTTGTTGTTATTGTCTTTTTTCTATCTATCTAAGTGTATCCTGAACCTCTGTGAAATCACATCCACCAGATCTCCATTAGGCTATTAACATTCCTGTTTTTCTTCTTAACCTAACCAGATGTTTGAGGTTAAAAAGTTCAATAGGGTGCACATCCTTTGACCACTGACTGAACTTTTCACTAAACTTTTGACACTTGCAGGTGCATATCATAAAATAACTAATCCAATGGCTAACCCTTTGATCAGTGAACTGATTACTTGACACAACAACAAAGTTCACAACGCCAGATCCCTCAAAAACTCATTAGTTTGCAAATGAGTTGCGATCCCGGAAACAGGCTTAGATGTTTCACAAACTTTTGAAATACATTACGCTGATATGGACGCTTCAGTAATCACACAAACCCCAGACACCCGGCGCCAATCTCGTTTCGATACACTGCGTGATACGAAATATTTACATTTCGTACCGGGTTGTAAAAACCTTAGACGTTTAATTACGCATGTCTGTTTTAATTGATAGATAACACGCCACAAGCGTTACAGACGGAAAATCAAAGAGTCTCCCCCGAAACACCCCAGCTAGATATTTGCGTGAGCATTAGTGTGTTTTAACTGTCATACCCACACCGTAAGTTAAATTTGACAAAACCAAAGAGTAAATAAAGGAATTACTAAATTAAGTGTGAATAACTAAACTAAACTAAACTAAAATAAAACAAACCAAACAACATTTTTCCTCTGGCTTAGAGGTGATTGTTTAGAAGAAAACTTGACTATCCTAATTTTAAAAGTGAACAAAAATAAAACGTCTGGGTTAGCACGCCGTAAGTTAAATTTGACAAAAACCAAAGAGTAAATAAAGGTATTACTCAAATAAGTGTGAATAACTAAACTAAAATAAAATAAAAACAAACAACATTTTCCTATGGCTTAGAGGTGATTGTTTATAAGGTAAAACTTTTTAAAGTAAAAATGTTGGTCTAATGTTAAAACAGATAGAATGTTTTCATCAATTAAGAAATTATATCGATTTATTAGAAACACTACTTTGTTTAATTCTGTTAACATACATTTAAATCTTATCTTTGCTGGACTCCGGTGTTAGGGGATGTGTTAGGGGAGGGGGTGTAGGTGCGGCCTGAGAGGTGCGCTCCTGAGCTCATTCAGTGTTTTGACAGCAGCGTGTGAGGATGAATTGACGGAAAACATCGTAAGATGAGAGGGTCTTTTTTCTTTTGTTTAACTTGTGAAAAACTCTAACTAGTTTTAAATTGTAATGGTAGAGTGCAACATAGACTTTGCCAAGTATCTTATTGCTTAACGGTCTGATATTTTTTGTTTTGTTTTTGTTTTAGATGGTAAGATAAGTCAGCATTTTTTTTTTTCTTTTCTAACAGGTAACAAACTCTCAAACTTTTAAAAACGTAACTGCCGTATTGTTTAACGAACGTATCTGATATATATCTAATGGGTGTGTGTATAGATATTATTATTTTTTTTTTTTTTTTTTTTTTTTTTTAGATCACGGTGAGATGTCAGCAATTTTTTATTTTATTTTCTAACCGGTAACAAACTTTTAAACTGTAATGTTACAAGATTTTGACTGCACGTACTTTTTAACAAACTATCTGGAAGGATACTTTTTGTTTCAGATCATGGTGACAAGTCACCATTTTTATTTCATTTTCTAACCGGTAAGAAACTCTAAATAGTTTTTAAATTGTAACAGAAAAAACTGCCGTATTGTTTAACGAACTATCTGATACTCTTTTTTGTTTGTGTTTAGATAGATGGATAGCGGCCTAGTTTTCATTTTATTTTCTAACTTGCAACAAAACTCTAACTAGTTTTAAATTAACAACACTTAAATATTCGTCTTGACCCTGTTTTTTACTCTTTTCTGGAAACACAGACATTACTGTTTATATATATTTTATATAGTTTGATGTTTCTTCTTGAAATGTAGGTGTGTGTGAAAACTTTAATAAAAACTTCCCTTATCCCAGTTTAATAAGCATATCACGTTTCACAATTTAAAGTTTAAAGCACATAGTTAAAAACAATTAACCCACACAAAAAACACTTTCCCAAACAATCATAAATTCCATGGGATCATTGGGGTGGATAAACAGATGGCCGGGTTAGATGGGTGGGGGTGTACAGAAACAGGTGTCCAAACAGGTGTCCATTTATGATAGGAGGAGGGGGGGTTTATGAGGGGCAATAAATCAAACTTTTTGACACATAGTAGCCTATACTCTCTCTCTCACACCTTTTACTGTATCTGATATGAAATATACAAATCTCACCCGAGTGATTTGCGGGAAGCGTCGGAACTTTTAAATCCACTTGAACAACACAAAAGAACAAAACGGATTTTAAATTAAATCAAGCGGCTGTCTATATTGAAGTTGAAGTTTGGGTGTTTAAAATCAAAACTAAAATAAGTTCGCCGAGCAGACCGGGTTCTAAATTTCCTATTCACTATTTCACTATTTAAAAAGTGTCTGAAGTATCTATTCATTTTCTGAAACATGCCAGTTAGATTTTGAATTCCATGTCGTCACTTTAAAAGCAATGTGCATTTTGTTTCTATTAAAGTGCAGCTTTAATATCAAAGCCTGACATGCATTTTTTCATTTCGTGATGCTACTGGCATCAAAATTGCACACTTTACCTCTAAATCTTATGCAAACAAAAATGTAGCATTGCAGAACACAGAATGACCTAAAAACAGCTTATAGCACAGGGATATTTCTGATAAAATAGTAACAAGTACAAATACTATACATCCGAAAATGGTTATCCAGCACCACCAAAGTAGCATAAGTAGTGAGATATCCCTGAGCACAACTAAGTCCATGATGATGATGAATTAATATTGTGAACAGAGCCATGGTCCTTGAAGAGCAATGAGTCATATAGGAGTTTCTCTCAAGAGTGTGATAGCATTCCCAAGACATAAAACACAATGAAACATGAAGGAAATGTGCTGAGAAGCTTTCAAGCCCACCAAGATACATGTGAACTCACCTCTCTTGTTTAATGTCCAGCAGCAATAGGCTCAGCGTCTCATTAAATGCTGGATTGTGAGGGTGGGTGGTTTCAGGTAAATTGCCCAGATTAGAAAATTGACTTTGGAACTAGCATGACACTAATAAATGCAGCACAGCCAGTAACAGCCCTGGCAGTGCGATTATTTAACAACACATTCAGTCAGTTTCACAACTTGTGAAGACTCCATAATCACCCTCTCTATCTCGTTAAGCCTATAGTGCTTTTTCTTTCCATAAGACTGAAAATTCACAGTGTGAGCAGAGATGTGCAGTGCTGAGACATGGCATGGTTTAAATACTCAAGAGAGGCCAGCTGGGCCTGAGTCAGATCATTAAAACAGGAAGAAAAAAGGGATTGGAGACCAAACACTCCTCCACAAAGCTCAATCAACTCAGTCATGAGGGCAACAAAACCTCCAGCGCTGCTTCATTTACAATTCAAGTTAGTGTTATTACAGATGAATCATAATTATTTTGGTTGTGTTAATTGCTGTTGCGTAAGTCATTGTTGAAGAAATTACAAATACATTTTTCACAAACATTTTAGTGGATGGCCTCTCATACAACAATAAAAGGCATAAATCACCAATTCAACTCAATACCAATTCCTGTGGTTTAATCAAAATTAAACCATAGGAAAATAAAAAAAATAAATGATATGAAGCCTCAAATACTGTGACTAGTTATGATGCGAGCCTTTTTTTTTATACCCTCCTTTGAAAATTCTTATTTTAGGTTTAACACTCATTTTCCAAGCATAATGGGCAAATCTCATCTCTACTGGATGGTGATTAGTTACCATAAGAAAGTATGTGATACTCTAACTCAGTGTGTGTGTGTTTAATAAGCGACACTTTCTGTTTTATATCACATATACAACTTAAGTAGAGGTGACAGCTGACCACAATGTAAGTAAAACTGGAATTCTAAACAGCCCTAGTGTATGTCTGCAGTATGCATTTAAAAAGATGCTCAAATGCATTTAAATTGCAATCACTTCGATTTTTTAGATTTTCTAATTCTATTGTAATTTTTGTAACATTGACACTTGTTTACAATAATGATTCAAATAGTTAAGATTTATTGGCTGTTGGCACTAAAATATGGGACTATGTCATATAATAAAGCACTTAATGATTTGGCAACCAAAATCAAAAAGCAGGTAAACATAAAGACTCATGAAAATGGCATCTCTAAAAATAAAAGAATATTAACAATATACCAAATTATCACTCATATTACACACATACTGTATCAGTTTAGCTTATACCTATAGGCAAATTAAACCAGAATTAAAACTAAGCATTTAAAGACACAAGTATTTATTGTAAATTAAGAGTTCTGTTTTTTAGACAATTATATTCAAATCCAGTGAAAAATGTGCACTTATGTAATGCACCGAAGCTTAATATTGTCTTTATATTTCCAATATTATTTATATTATATTATATTACTGTATATTATATTTCCAAATACAAAAAAGAAAAAGGTTGGCTACAACCAAAAGTATCAAGAAAGAATAAAAATAACAAAAGTGTACTTTCACTTCTCGCAGCAACAACATTTGTTAGTCCTGAAGTTCAGTTTTATATAAAATAAATAAATAAGAATGCAATATAATGGGCTTTGAAAGGAATCTGGTTGATTCACTCCTCTTGCTTTTCTTAATGGAGAAAACGCTCTCCATGTGGATGATGGAATTCTGAGGATGAATGAGTCTATATCCAGCATGATCTGCTGCTCGAATCCTTTCATCCTTTCAGCTCTTAGTAGCTGCCCTGCCTTGATCTTCCTTCCTTGGCGTAGTGGAACCTACACAGAAACTCTGCTCAGAGTACATATTGTCCCAATCTACAGAGTGTTAAAGTAACACTGAAGCAGAGTTACCACTGTTGAGAATTATGTGATATGTTTTCATGTCTAAAAGCCTGAGCTGTAGTTGTTCATCTATTGTTATCAGCGGGTTTTCTTTACTAATGCTCACTCATCAATTAATGAATTGCTTAATTATCCCATTAACTTTAACTCGGCTTCAGTGTTACTTTAACACTCTGAAGATTGGGACAATATGTACTCTGAGCAGAGTTGATTTAACTCAGGGGATTTTGCTGTGTAGCAACAGCCAGTGTGTTCACATTTCACACAATTCATGCCAATTCACATCCGTCTACTATTCTAATCTGAGATTTTTTTGTCTTGTTTTGTATTTAACATTAACACTTGTATACAAAATAATTATTGAAATGCAATAAATACCAAAGCAATCTTGGCTGCTTGGGTGTAAGACAGTAAAATATGATACGATTCTATATTATGTAGAGATCGGCAAAAAAAAAGAAAAAAGAAAAAGTATTGGGACACATAATCCATGCCTCAGAATGTTGAAAGTATTAGCACATAGCATTCTATAAAAATCTTCCTTTTTGTGAGGTGTAAACATCAAACATGTTGCCAAGTCTCTAAGAATGTACACCAATAATCATTCAAAAGCACTGCAGAGCTTTTGTCCAGCTGGGAATATCTCTGATAACACCTTTTGCATTTTATAATGGGTTAAATGTTTTAATATTCATCACTGATTCAGGTGCAATTAAAGGGAAATTACTATTACAAATCCTTTGCTTTTCTTCTACTTCAAATTCCATGCCACAACACCATCCACAGAAATGCAAGATCTCGTCAAACTATTTATTTATTTTGTCCTGAAAACATGAAAATGACAGCAGAACGGAAAGTCAGCCAATTGCTTTTTAAATATGCGCTCTTGAAAGGCTGCACTTGAAGCAGAAGTTTGCTTAATGCTTTTTAAAATAAGAAACACAAGCACTGCACTTCACAGCTCTCTGCACTTGATTTCATGTCCAACGGTTTATTTATGTGTTTATTTATTTACTTTCATATTTGTATGAAGTACTCTCCTCAAAACAAGATCAATACAGCGCAATATGATGCCGGATCCTCTCTCTTCCTGTCTCTCTGTGCTTTACAGAGTAAACTAGATCCTTTGAATGGAAAGGCTCATGAAACAGCCGGAAAAAACAAGAGTTTTGCCAGCATAGCATTGTTTTTGTAGTGGTAATGAGGATGTGCTCTTTTAAAAGGCTTCAATATGAATGCATTCAGTGAGATTACACTATTAACTCACCTTATGCATCAAACACCTTAATGTGGTTGCATATACAGAAAAAAAACTTTTTCTCTCTTTTTAAAAAAATAAATAATGAAATTTAAATACATCACACTTCATAAATGCTACAAAGTATGAAAGGTCACACTGGAAAACTTTTTTCACAAATGACCTGTAATAATTTCTTGCCCTGAATGCACATTTGTCATGTTTCCTCCAGCACTTTAGAGACACAGGCCGAGGCTCAGCACAATCAGAGAGATTTAAAGCCATCATCGAAAAACACTCCATCCTTTGATTGACTCTCTTCCACTGCCCACACATGTAAACGCTCACCGACACACTTAGAAATGGCATTTTATCTGGGTTGTTCAAGTGCATATGGGAATATTAAAAGTAGAAGGTGAGGTGGAAACAGTCAGGCCTTTGCGGAATAGTTTAGGGACCATTAACGCTCCATGTATAGAAATGTAGCTGGAAAAATAAGATCCAGTTACCATATCTTACTTCAAGAAGCATTTTAGCTGTGGCTGTGTTGATTCTTTTCCCATGTGCTAATTGGTGGGGACCAACAGGGAGACCTACAGGGAGACCTCAGAGGAACTTTTATGAAGGTAAATGCATTGTGTTGCTTTCTTGAGCATCGGTGAATGTTTTCACCCTTTGTAATAGTTGTGCATGAGTCCTTCAGTTGCTTTCAGTGTGGAAAAGATGGATCTGCTGGAAAGGGTTCAAATATGCAGAAGATGCTGAAAAAAACAAAAACAAATGAATGTGCAGAACCTGGAGGACTTTTTTGAACAGAAGAAAGTTGAACTGCTCAGGACAACTGAGGGAATCATGAACAACTATCATAAAAAAAAAAAACATTCGTGGATCATCCAGGTAATTACACATACCCCCGGTTTCACAAACAAGGCTTAAACCTAGTCTCAGACTAAAGTGTAAGTCTGAGCTGTTTTAACTGAAAGAAACTTGCACTGACTGATCTTAAAATATATCAGTGCCTTTGTTTTGTCTCGAGATGCACACCAGTAATGCTTTTTTTCTAAGCAATGTTTATAAAAATTACTTACATTTCCTAATTGAACAATGGCCTAATCCTGGCTTAGTCTAAGCCCTGTCTGTGAAACCGGGCCTTCGTGTTAAGAATCAAGCATAGTAAACTTTTCAAACAAGGTTATTTTTTATAATTTTATTTATATAATTTTATATTCTACTTATTTTATTAGAACAGATAACTAATACATTCTGTTATTTTGCTTGTCGATATGGAATATATGGTAAACGTGCTAAATGAAGTAGTTTTTATTCCGACAGCACCAAAAAAAAAACATTTTTATGATCACTAATTTTTTTTAAAATTATTAACATTTTGCATATTTTGCAAGGGGTAGATCTAGAACTGTAATTCAAAGGTAAAACAACCTTTTCATACCCACATTGGCAGAACTTTTTTCAGTAACTCTTTAGTTTAGGGACCAATTCTCACTATTAAATAGTGACTTATTAGCATATCTCTTATTAACATATTAGCTGTTTATTAGTACTTATAAGCACATAATTCTGTATGACCTTATTCCACATCCCTAATCCTACCCAATACCTACACTTACAACTACCTTTTAATTATCAGCAAATTAGTAGTTTATTGAGGCAAAGGTTGTAGTTAATGGTTTGTTATGTGGAGATTATTTGACTGACTGTATTTAAGGGGTCATATGATGTTGCTAAAATTAACATTATTTTGTGTAATGAAATGTTTTTATGCGGTTTAAGGTTCAAAAACACATTATTTTGTACATACTGTTACATTATTTTCTCCTCTATGCCCCGCCTTTCTGACATGTTTGATTTTTACAAAAGCTCATCGGTCTGAAAAGCGAGGTGTGCTGTGATTTGGCCAGCTATCCAGTGCGTTATGAACTTGTGATTAGCCGAATACCTCAAGCGCGTGACGGAAACGTTACGCCCCTTACC
Source organism: Sinocyclocheilus anophthalmus (assembly GCA_018155175.1). Lineage (NCBI taxonomy): Eukaryota > Metazoa > Chordata > Actinopteri > Cypriniformes > Cyprinidae > Sinocyclocheilus > Sinocyclocheilus anophthalmus. The sequence continues at coordinate 471,714 of JADLZN010001102.1, read as the reverse complement.
ATACTGTGATGCCCTTTCCGGCCAGAGCTTAACATAAAACTGTCTGCATTGTGATCATAGAAATGAACAAACAACAGTGCTACTCTACTACACTGCCACAAAACTGGCAATCCTTTAAATGAAAACTTACTTAAAGTCTGTGAGTCAGAACAGCTGGGATTGTAGGCTACTCTACCAGGATCAGGAAACAGTCCTCCATAAAATGTGCTGCACACATCTGAATATTTGGGTTGAACTGTTCCGGAACAGTGTCGTAAATACAACTTAACCACAGATTTCTACTCGTGTCCTCTTTTGGAAGAACAAAACAAAGTAGTTTCGCTTTCACAAAACAGCGTCACACACGGCGGCCTACAATGAGCAGAGGCCGGCGGCTAGAGTGAGTAACTCCGGTGGGTTAGGAGTAGCAGAACGGTGGGGCTTGAGAAATGTGCGGCCTGGCGATTATTCGACAAGGGCGCCCCGTAAAGGACTGTGACGACCCGGGCTGGACTCCGCTTCATCCACGGTGAAAGCCGATCCGGCAATCGACAGCACAAAGTTGTAGTATTTCCTCAGCGACCAGCACGGATCAGCTCCAGGCATGACGAAGCCGATATCGTGCTCTTTTGGAAGGCCAAACCAAGTAGTTTTTCGCTTTCACAACGAAGCACACAGCATCTTTACGACATGGCGGCGGCAACAACAAATCTACAGTGAGAATAAAAGTTATGCCTTCTTTCTTTGCGTGAACATTTGGGCGGCGTTATGCAAATCTTCCAACATAGTGATGTAGATATGTGGGGGCTTGTTAGAATGAGCCGTTTTAGGAGGGTGTGGTTGATTCTTAACTTTTATAAAGAATATCTCTTTGGATTTGAGACTTTAGTCTTTGCAACTTTACAGATCTTCTTTATGCACCAAGAGCTTGAAACACTTCAAAGAGAAAGTGAAAATTTAAATCGCATCATATGAGCCCTTAAAAAAATTCACCTAATTTTGTTCAATTTCTCAGAAAACAAGACTTCATATGTTCATTTTGCATCGCAAGTGAATGTATTTTTATTTAAGGATGTTTAGATATTTGTATTGGAAAACAAGACAAAAAAACACTAAATAAATTATATTTCCATAACTTTCTGAATCTTTCACTCGCAGCTGCATCAGCAGGACAGTGTTTGCGGTGCATCTCTGTGCCTTACACTGTTTAGGACACTGAACTGAGCTTTTGATGAGAGAACAATCCTTTCTCAGAGGCTGTAGGGGAACAGCGCCTGCTCTCTATCTCTTTAAGAACTCTCTGTGTATCTGTTCTTTAGCACACACATCTCACTGTTGTACTCACTCCTGTGTAAGTAACAGTGTGTATATTAGAATCAGTGATACTGGAGGACAACTGAGAAAATTCAACTTGCAGACTGGAATACTGAATCTGGTTCAGCAACCAGATTTGACAAAAAAAGGGCCTCAATGGACCATTAGGATAGCTGAGAGGATTGCTGGTGTCCACAGAGCAGCTTCTTACCTTAGACCACTGAAGCCTATGAATCTCTCACAAACACTTAATGCTGCCTCAGTGGTTGTCTTTATACTGCAATATTTTTGAGACATGCAACATTCTTATTTATAAATATTTGATTGACTTTATCAGTGCTTTAACAGCAAGAATGAAATTAAGTTAAATTAAATCTAAATAAAGTTTAACATTTAAATTAAATTAATTACATTTCATTATTTTTGCTGTTAAAAATAAGTACTGGAAATGTTTGTTAACAAAGTCAAATTCCTTGTGCGCGTGCGATCATAAAAGGCTAATGCAGGCTCATATATCCATAAACACATTATTTCTTTTTGTTTGCCTCAGGTAGTTAAACTACCAAGTGTAAAGGCTGTGGCTCATTTGAATATTATTTTAATCGGTTTACCAATATAAATTATTTTTCTCCATTTAGCATTTCTGAAACATGTGGAATTAACATGCATTAACTAGTAATTAAAGATTACCATTCATTTGTATCATCTGATTTGAGAATGTAGGGACTGCAAAGCATTGAAACACAACATCTCAAACATGAGTTCTGTACAGACATGGTAGTGCTTTATTATGATTTGTAACAGTGGGCGGAGTCATCTACTCCTCCACCAGTGGCGGAGGAGAAAGCTTTAGCTGGACATTCTCGCTGTGATAAATACTTCCTGTTCCTGGATGGACAGGGTTCGATAGACCGGCCCTCTCACTGCCATGCGAATGAGTGAGTTCTGTCAGAACAGCAAGCTGAAAACAAAAAAAAACCCCAGTTAATAATTACACAGCTAAAACAGTTATTACAATGACAATAAAAAAACTTTAACGGCAAAAACTTTACATTAATTTAACAAAAATAATACATATACAATAATTATTATTATTATTAAACCATTTCCTTAAAATTGAGTCAGACAGCACAATCATTCACAACTGTTCGTGCACCGAATCATTTGAAAAAAAAAAAAAAACTTGCTTTGAAATATTAAGATGCTGCCATAGCTGCAAATAAGTAAAACATACCCATCTGCTAACAGTGCAAGATGAATAAGCAGTGTTAAAAGCTTCTTATTGTGTCTCCAAGTGCTTTCCCTTTCAGAGTTCTGTAACAACTTTTGCCCTCTAATATTAATTTTCATTTTCAATGCAATTTATCTGTTGGCTACACAAAGCCTGATAAGGTTTGGTCACGTGTGATTTTGTTGGCCGAGTCTAGCTCAACGTCAAATTTAGGGTTTCATGCCTTTTATTGTTTACACCCTGGCATTAAATGGATAGTTCACCCAAAAATGAAATTCTGTCATCATTTACACATTAACATGTTGTACCAAACCTGCATGAGCTTTCTTTGTTCTCTGGAACAGTAAAAAAAAAAAAGGTATTTTGATAGTTCATTGACAATGGATGTCATCGGTCATCAAAAGGTATCTTCTTTTGTGTTCCACAGAAGAAAGTTCTACAGGTTTGGAATGACATGAGGGTGAGTAAATGATGACAGAATTTCTTATTTTAGGTTGAACAACCCCTTTAACACGCATTTCATGCAGCACTTAATGTCAATTATTATTGTTTTACTGACAACAGTATCAATATCTGTTGGTGTTGGCCAGTAGAGGTTATGCAGTAACCTGGATTGCACCATGCAGTAAGATATACAGAAGACTGTAAAAAAAACTTAAACACAGGCTCACACCAACCAACCCGCACTCATTAGCAGCATTAGCCTGTCCAGAGTCATTCATTAATGTGTATATTTTCAGCAGGGACCTCGTTACAGCTCGAGCAATCAATGCGCATTTAACGAAACAGCATGAATCAAACAGCATAATCTATCCTTCTCTCTCCAGCCTCACTTTGAAGCCCTCCTTTGCATCTTTATCTTCTCCTTCCCTTTCTGATCTCACTCAAATATTCCTTTCCTCATTCCCGTCCACTCCCTCTCTAATCAGTCTCTTTCTTTCTATGGGCAAACCAACTTTTCAGCATCAAATCCATCTGCATTACACATTTCAATACACTCATTTTGTGTCCCCTTCTTTCTCCTGCTGTTTATTACCAGTCTTTAAAACAGACTGCCATTTATAAGCCATAGTTCTATTCCTCGGTCAAGCTTATTTTCTTTTTTCTTTCGCTTCCCTATATAAACAGGACACCTGCTAAGCGAAGGCTACGGAGAGTGACGGATAAAAGCAAACAGAGACACCGAAAGCACGTCAGTGGCTAATCATCACCTGTCACCGCAGTGGCTTTATTATTAGCCCCATACTGTTAGCAAACAGGCTAAACACAGAGTATGAAGTCTGGGCACGTCTAATACCAGTAACAGTATTTCTATCATACTTTACTATGAGCAATTTTCCACACTGCTAACCAAGATTGATGTTCCTCTGTGAAAAAGCCTAGCATTAGATACTATGGCAACCAGTTTAGGTTTTTCATTTGTTTTTTTTACTGCATCTATAGAATAATCTATATGGTTGTTTGTCTGCTTGTTTAAGAAATGTTTAGTTAATTTTACAGTATGTGACCCTGGACCACAAAACCAGTCATAAGTAGCACAGGTATTTGTAGCGATAGCCAATAATACATTGTATGGGTCAAAATTATAGATTAAGGATATTAAGTAAAGATAATTTTCCATGAAGATATTTTGTAAAATATATCAAAACTTCATTTTTGATTAGTAATATGCATTGCTAAGGACTTAATTTGGACAACTTTAAAGGTGATTTTCTCAATATTACCCTCAGATTTCAGATTTTTAAATAGTTGTATCTCGGCCAAATATTGTCCTAACAAACCATACATCAATGGAAGGCTTATTTATTCAGCTTTCGGACGATGTAAATCTCAATTTAAAAAAATTGACCCTTATGACTGGTTTTGTGGTCCAGGGTCACGTATAAGAAAGAGACTAGGGAGTTGGGATATACCAGTATTGACGATAATAGTGATATTTAAATAACAAAATATCGTTATCGTGTTATTTGGAGGTGTCGCAATATACCGGTAATGCCGATATTTAAAAATGGATAGTACACATAAGACAATACAACACGTAATAATCTAGAGTCAGCGCCATTATGGAGTACTAAACTCTCACATATAATTTGTTTCATTCATACTCGACGCCGGAGGGGCGCCCTCGCACAGAAAGTCCACATGCAAGACTCATAGGAGTAATAGAACTTATGATGTTCCAGGAAATCTCTGTAGGCATCTAGCTATCACTGTAGACGAGTACAATGCAGAAAGAAATGTTTTATCTGATGAAACACGAAGACAATCAACACACGATTGCAACAGTGTATGGATTATCTGTGTTCTTTAAGCCATTTTAGGAATTTTACTAAGGATGTGTTCACAGAAGGAAGTTATTTAGAACACCCGTTTAGAGTAAAAATATATTTTTATTACAACAAATTGCTGTATTTTGAAACTATAACCAAACTAAAAACGGTTAGCATTTTAGTCTCATCTGTTTAGTGTAATTGATCCTTCTGTATACAATGGTGTGATTCATTGGTCAAAAAAGGAAGAAAAAAAATGGATTTGACTAATAGCATGGTATTTATTTATTTTTCGAGATTTCTATATGTATATTACAATATATCGTTATCGTGAATCTTTGTGCACACGATGATCGTGTAGTGAAAAATCTGATCAGCCCTAATAGAAACTACAACAAATCTGTACATGTGATGTACTTCTAAGTGTGTTAGCTTGTAATGGCTTCTCAGCGTGAGTCATACATGGAGGCGATGTATGAAAGGTTCGCCTTTGTGTGAAAAATATGGTGTATGATTTAATTACATTAGTGGAGAGCTGTCAAAGTGTTAGGTATGAAAAAGGACACACTTTGTGCTATGCTGTGTGCGATGGTACCCACTGTAAAATCCATATATGGATAAGGATGAAAAGAGAGCCTGAAGGTTTATTCACACTAAGAACTACATGATAAAGCAAGCAATTTTCCAGAACCACATAGACATCGAGCTGTTGATATTACTGGTGTCCGAGTACACGGAAAATAATACAACTGATAGGGGTCTGAAGCAATGCATTTTGGGGAGGGGGGGTTACTGTGTTACACCACATTCTCTAACAAGATTGTTTATAACACATTTCTGTGACCAAATATTCTAGAATTGTGTATTCTAGTGTGTAGAAGACCATTTGTAATGCAGTATATGAATGTTTCTTGTGTTTGTAATGGTTTTTATTATGCTGCAGGTAGACTTTTTCTTTCATTCAGTGTCTGGTTTGACAGGTCATTGTATTTTGCCCTGGGATGAAGGAGTGAGTGATGACAGAATGACAAAAAATAATAATTTTTCAATGTGAATGAAAGTCTAATGGGTTTTGATTCATTTTGAATGAATGACATGAGTAACTGATAACAGAATATTCATTTCTAGGTGAACTATTCATTTAAGTTGCAGACGGTTGATTATAATATCTTTTTAATTCTGTTATTTCTTTAATTCCTTTTCATCATTTCTAAGATTGCTCAAAGTTGAATGAAAGGACGAGTAATGAATATTTTGGGCCTCCTACCCTTGGGAGAAGAGAGAGGTGACTGACGGGAAAGGTCCACGGCCAGACTTGAACTCGGATGCCCAAAGCACAACGGGCGCTATATTTCGGCGCACTACCCACGAGGCTATCGCAACCGATGTTGTAACCTAATCTACGGTTTTAAAGCTAAAATGTCTTAATGATGGATTTGTTTCTTACAAACACACAGCTTTTCATTCACAAGATGTTGATTGTGGACTGGAGTCGTGTGGATTATTGTGGAGTCTCATTCTGACGGCACCCATTCACTGCAGAGCATCAATTGGTGAGTGTTATAATGCTACATTTCTCTAAATCTGTTCCCATAAGAATATATCATATCACTCTTGGTGCTGAGGGCAAGTACATTTTCAGAATTTTTTTGGATTAACCATTCCTTTAAGGCAATGATCAAATCTCCCAGGACAAGCTGAAACATTTATTTTAACACAAATTAAACATTTTCCAAGATTTAAAGTAGACAAAGTGGTTCTAACTAAAAATCATCCATATAGTCCAGGGGTTTTCAAACTGGGGTCTGCAAGAGAGCGCTAGGGTGTCCGCGAAAAACTTGGCAGAAACAAAAAAATTACAATTTAGACAAGATATATTTTTTAAAATATTGAAGTTATTAATGACCAAATCTGTATATAGTTTTGTGATTTATATGAGTGGATCCTTGTAATGTGTTTATCCCAAAAAATATTGCGCTCTTAACGTTTTGCATACAGTTGAATGGAGCAATTAGCAGCCATGTACATGCACTACAGATGATGGAAAGATTTTTGAAGAATCCCGCTCCCACAAGTAGTTTGTGTAAATCTAACTTGGCAAATGCTAAGGCAAAAACTAGAAAATATACCAAATCTTACATTGCCTTAGGTTTTACACGCTTAAAAATAAAGGTGCTTCAAAAGGTTCTTCAAGCGATGCCATAGAAGAACCATTTTTGGTTCCACAAAGAACCTTTTAGTCAAAGGTTCTTTAAAGAACCATCTTTTTCTTACTTTTTTGTAAACTGAAGAACCTTCTTTCGCCACAAAGAACCTTTTGTGAAACAGAAAGGTCCTTCAGATGTTAAAGACTCTTTATGGAACCATTTAGACAAAAAGGTTCTTCTACGGCATCGTGAAGCACCTTTATTTTTAAGAGTGTACCTGCATGTTAAAGCAGGGAGTCGAGAGACCCCAGTGTGTTCTCTGTCAAGAGATTATCTCCAACGAATGCATGAAACCATCCAAACTCAAGCGCATCTACAGCAGAAACATCCCAATGAGGCAGGAAAATCAACTGACTACTTCCAACATCAGGAGTTGTGTTTGGCCCGGCAGACTAGAATTTTTTGGGCAGCAAGCATCAGTCCCTGAGAGGTGTTTAAAAGCATCATATCTGGCATCCCTCCACATCGCGCGTGCTAAGAAGCCGCATACAGTTGGCGAAGCATTATTATTACCAGCTACCAAAGACATCGTCAGGGAGTTATTTGGAGAGGAAGCGGCACAAAAGGTAGATTGTGTGCCTTTGTCAGACAATACAGTAAGCAGACGCATAGGTGAGATGGCCAATGATATTTCATCACAACTTTTAGAACATCTGCAAGCCAGTGAATACATTGCGCTGCAGTTGGATGAAAGTACTGATATAGCGAATCAAGCACAGCTAATGGTCTATATACGTTTCCTCGGTAAGGGGACAAATTTATGGAGGAACTTCTCTTCTGTAAACCCCTTGAAGGCAGAACCACGGGGCAGGACATCTTTAATCTGATGGATCAGTTCATGACGGACAATTCAATAGACTAGTCTCGGTGTGTTGGAGTGTGTACTGACAGTGCTGCCGCTATGACCGGTAAGCGCAGCGGCGTCGTGACTCTGATCAAAGAGAAAGCCCCCAACGCTGTTGCCACACACTGTATGCTTCACCATGAGGCTCTTGTGGCCAAATGTATTGAAGATGATTTGCATCAAGTGCTGAGGGATGTAGTAAAAAAGGTGAACTATGTAAAATCACTCCACTTGAAACACAGACTCTTCAGTTTACTCTGCAAAGAAATGGGTGCTGATTACGAGGGTTTGCTGCTCCACTCAGAGGTACGCTGGCTTTCCCGCAGGGCCGTGTTAAGTTGAGTGTATGCGCTGTGCAAAGAGCTGAGAGAGTTTCTCTCTGATAAAAAACTAGAGCTTGCCAAATGTTTTGAAGATGACATGGATACTGAAGTTGTCATACAATGCAGATATTTTCCAGTATCTCAATGTCCTCAATCAGAGCATGCAAGGACACAATGTTCACATACTGAATGCACAAGATAAGATGCGCGCATTCAGGCAAAAATGATCCCTGTGGGAAAGCAAACTGCAAGAGGCCGTAACAGAAATTTTTCCTCTCTACAATCAGGAGCGCATCTCCTCCACTGCTGACAACATCACGCCCATAATTCAGTCTCACCTGTCACATCTTCAGGGCTATTTGAAACTGTATTTCCCTGATTTGAACAACAACTTGAACACCTGGACTTTGTTAGGACCACATTTGCACCAGGGGTTGGCACTCATCTGGATCTAGCAGCCCAGGAGCAACTGATTGACTTGACAAATGACGGCGGGATGAAAACAAGGTTTCCATGTCTTCCTCTATCAGAGTTTTGGATGTCTGTGAGAGAGGACTACCCTGTGTTGTCAGAGAAGCCAATAAAATATATTTTACCTTTTGCCACAACTTATTTGTGTGAAGCTGGATTTTCAGCACTGAAAGTACTTCAGTCTAAGCACAGAGCCCGTCTGGAGGTTGAAAGTGACATGCGCCTGGCTCTCACTAAAATGAAACCACGCTATGACAAACTATGTAGAAGTCACCAAGCTCATCCATCCCATTAGGAGTTTTTGAATCAGTGAATGATTCAAATTGGTTTGATTGTGTTTGTAATGCAAATGTTGTCCTTCAGGTTTAACTTGTCCACTGTAATACTGTGAAAGAAGGTACCCTGTTCAATTAATGAAAATATTTAGCAATTTTCCAGAAATACGAAAAAACAAACAAACAAACAAAAACAGGTTTAACTTTTCATTTAACAGTGTCTTAACTAGAAAAGGTACCCAGTTCAATGTAAATATTTTGCAGTGTTCTAGAAATACAAGACAACAACAACAACAACAACAACAACAAAAAACTACAGAAACTACAAATGTTGTCCTTCAGGTTTAACTTTTCATCTGCCAGTGCCTTATTTAGAAAAGGTACCCTGTTCAGTTAATGTAAATATTTAGCAATTTATTTTTTGAAATACAAAAAGCTACAGGAAATTGTTAATAGTGAGAATCATTTCTGGCTATAGTAAGTTGCCAAATAATAAAATAAATTGTTATTAAAACAATAGCATTTCACATGCCTGTTTATTGAAATATGAATTGCAATATGTCTTTACATTATACAGAATTTTAATTTACATGTTTATACTTAAAATACATAGTCGCCTTTATATTTTAGACAAGGGGGTCCCCTGCAAGGAATCATCATATTTGGGGGTCCCTGGGATTAAAAAGTTTGAAAACCCCTGATATAGTCTATCAAAGGCCTTTCTTTCTCCTCCCTCATTCTGTCCTTTCACCTCTCTTAAATCTTGTCCTTCTAATTCATTCATTCCGAAACACCTTCCACCATTTCATTGCTCCTGCAATTTCATTATCCCTCCACTCTTTCCTCTCAACACAATCCCTTTCCTTCAGCTGTATTTTTTCCTATTGCACGCTTGTCTCATCTCTCCACATACATCTCTTTTTCCAGTGGCTTCATCCGTCTTCCTCGCCTTCTTCCTGGAACTGCTGCCTGAAGGGAAATGGACCGACTGGGACCTCAAAGAGAGCAATCAAAGCTCAGCACTGACAAAGCATCAGAGAAACCCTGACAACCTCCCACACACACACAGATTTCATAAAAACTATAAAACAAGGCACACACAAACACATGAACAACACACATCTTTCATTTCCTCCTGGTCGAAATCAAATGTTCCTGTAAGCTTAATCAGCAAGTCCAGAACCTTTAGACAGCACTTCAAAAACTCTGACACACTCGCATACGCTAACATACATACGCTAGTGCTGACATAATCATGACTGGAGTGTATTGTCAGCGCCTGCCTGGCAGCCTTCTCATTAATGCTTTAAAGAAACACACACACACACACACACACACACACACGCCAAGTTAGTACTCTCAGGTGTTGGGAGAGTCACTCTATCTGCTTTTCACTTCTCGTTTTAATTAATCTCTCTCTCAAACACAAACATCTTCAATCTGCAAATCAGAATTCCATAATCTTCACCCAGACAAAGGAACAATGGGAGACACTAACCACACGTACGCAAATAAACACCTTGTCTGACGCTAGGGTCTTTTATTCTATCTACTCATCCTCTGAAACCATTTACGGTTTAATTAAAGAGCTCAGAACTGGGCTGTGCAGTTCTGCTGTGTTAATTATGGGACGTCTGCTGGGAATGTGTACTGTATGTGTGTGTGCTGACCAAACAGTTCTAATAAAACTCTTGAGGATGCTTGTGTGAAGGGATCGGCCCAAAGACTGATACGTGTTTACCTGACTCTCAGCTCTCATGGGAGATGGCCATGTCAATTCATGTTCCACCCTAAAACTCTATAGGGAAAACACTGACTGTTCAAAAGATTTTTTTATGCTTTTGATAGAAATCTCATGCTTATCAAGGGTGGATTTATTTGATAAAAAATATGGTGAAAACAGTAATATTGTGAATATTATTGCAATTTAAAATATGTTTTCTATTGTAATGTATTATAAAATGTAATTTATAGCTGTGATGCAAAGCTGAATTTTCAGCAGCCATTACTCCAGTCTTCAGTGTCACATGATCCATCAGAAATCATTCTAATATACTGATTTGCTGCTCAAGAAACAGCTCATTATATTAGCATATTGGAAATAGTTAATGGAAAAATTATTTTTATGAATTTTTTAAAGAATCATTTATCTAACAGCATTTATTTAAAATAAATAAAAATGAAATCTCTTGTAACATTGTACTTTTTTTTAAATTTTTTTTTTAATGTATTTATTTAATTTTTTAAAATCTTACTGACCCAAACTTTGAATGGTTGTGTATAAGACTATTATTAGCTAATATAACTTTCTTTAAAGGTGTCATATGATGCTTTTTGAAAGATCATTATTATTTTGTGTATTTGGTGTAACAGATTATGTTGGCATGCTTTAATGTTCAAAAACACATTATTTTTCAAATAGTGTACATTATTGTAGTTCCTTTATGCCCCGCCTCTCTCAAACGCTTATTTTTCTACAAAGTCCCTCCTTCCGACAAGCGCAGTCTTCTCTGATTGGCCAGCTGACCCAGTGCTTTGTGATTGGCCGAGCACCGCAAGCACGTGTCGGAAATGTAATTCCCCTTACCATAATCGCGAGCTTCATGTTTAAAAATAAATGTAAAGACAGAGCTCGAAAGGTGAACAGAGTCGCGTGACAGACCAGTGATGAAGCTGGTATGTGTTTGCAGTACACCAGCCACGGTTAAGACAGCTGACTCTACTGTGATGTGACGTTGTCTCTCTCTCTCTCACACACACACCTCACACACACACACATACACACACACACACACACGATGCACAAAACTCTGCATTTGAACAGTCAATAGCAAATTTTAAAAAAACAACCGAGCTGATTCAGAAAGTGCAGATTTTCATAGCACAACGTCAGAATTACCTCCTCTCTCCTAGGTTCACCGAAACGGTGCCATAATGCATTGCTGTTTCTGTTGTAAATAAATCTTAACCAATAATTGCATCTACTTCTGGAAGGCCAAATAAGTGCTTTTGCTTTCGCCTAGAAAGACACAGCGTCTCCCTGACATGGCTGCTTCAACACTAACTGCAGTTACTGAAACCACGCCTTCTTTCTTTGCGTGCACATTTGGGTGGCATTATGCAAATATTTCCACATAGTGAGGTAGATATGTGGGGGCGTGTTAGAACGAGCCGTTTTAGGGGGGCGTGGCGGAGCCTTAAATTCGATAAAGAATATCTCTTTGGTTTTGAGACTTTAGTCTTTGTAACTTCAGGGATCTTATCTATGCACAATCAGCTTGTAACACTCCAAAGAGAAAGGAAAACTTGAAATCGCATCATATGACCCCTTTAACTATTGTTCAACAGAAACATAATAAACCCTAATAAACAATCAAATGGTTTCCTAGACATTTACCTAATTTCTCCACATGGCTGTATGGAAAAAATAGCACTCTCTGTGCAGTCTATGATGAATACGTTTATCAGAAGAAGATAAAATGCACTGCGTGTTGGCCGTGAGACTGGGTGAAAGCAGTGTGTTTTAATACAGGATCTGTATTCAGCATCAGAGACCACAGCCTCTTCATATCCTGTGAGGAGATTCATTTAGAACCAACACAATGACTAACGGATACATTTCGGTCACTCATGCACAGAGGCTGCGATATGAGGAAAGAGGGAAACAGAAAAAACGTTTTTTAATGTCCGTTTTGTGTGAATAGATACCAATGTTTCTACTTCAACTCAGGGCTTAAAGTTTATTATTAGGTTCAAACTGACTGACAATTATCAAATATATTGTAACTTTGTTTTATTACTGGCCTTTTCTGACTTGATAGGGAGATTAGAGAAATAATGGGAAGAAAACAAAGAAGGGGAAATGGGATTGTGAAATGACACTTGCAGACTCAAACTCACTTCCCCCATATTAGCACCACTTAATGCTGCTAGACCCAACCCCCCTCATCTGCTCAACTAATAAAACTGTACTATTTTGTAGAAAGAGTGCCAAGTAAGTGATAATGTATAGTCAGACTCCACGAAAGTGGATTCGGACACGCCCTGAGTGCACCTGCGCCATGTGCTTTAGATCGTTAAATTAGGGCCCAGTGAGTCAACAGCTCACTTATAGAAATTACATAGTGAAGACATGCAAACAAAAAAAACTATAAATTCGATCTCTAAAATAAAAGATGTCAAAATGTTCCTCAGTGTTTCTGGGAGGGAGGCCTGAGTACCTGAAGTGGTCAATTCTTTAAGTTATCACTAATGTGGCTCTTCAAACACCTTTTATGTCTCACTTTTTCACTTTATTTCTGTTTTCACTCCTTCTTTCAGCTTTGATCAAACTCTGAGTCTACACACAGAGGAAAATATGATACCATATACTACACACACACTCATATACTTCATCACTGTTGCCTCATTTTGCAGCATATTCCTTTTGTTGAATTATTAACATCTTAATTCATACCACAAAATATCATAAAAAATAAAATTTTCCTTTGATAGTGTTCTATGTACTATTTAAACATTCTAACTTTCAGATTGTAAAACTCCCTCCTAAGTTTCATTTATTAAAACGCTTGTTAAACGTTAAATACATATGTACACACAAATGCCGTAGGTAATACAGCGGAAGCAGGATATTGACATTAGATACTGACATTCCTCAAGACCAAAAGAAGAACATAACACTATTCAAGTTGGAACATTACTTACAACAGGATGCGTGAGACATTCATCAAACATGCGTTTCCTGGCTGTGTGGAAGAACCTATTGCTCTGTCTAATGTTAGAATAGCTTATATTTACCAAGGCCACACTATTCATAATATGACTTAATATTCACTATGAAATTGCACCACAAACAGGACTTTAAATCAAAACATTGCATTCCTATGAACCTACTTATACTGCAGACAGAATATGATAACAATGTTTTTTTTTTTCAACCTGATTTTTTCCCTTCATTTTGCAAAAAAAAAAAGCTTAAATTAAATTTTTCATAGTTAGAATGTTTGGGGTCAAACAAGCAGACAAAGATGTGATATGAAATGCAAAGGTGCAATTGTGTAATATTTTGATATGATAATTTATATGATGGTTTGGTTATACTTGTGATCCACGATGGTACAATGTTGCCTGAGAGCAACAGCTGGATATGAAATGTTATTTTTTTATTAGATATGAGATGTGTAATACATTAAAAACTATTTAAATCTGGTTAAAGAAATGTATGTTTTGAATAAATATATTTCTTTTTTCTGCATGGAAATGTAAAATGTTTAAATTATCCGCTGTTGTACAATGTTGCCTTGAGACAACTAATTAAAAAAAAAAGTTGTTTATTGGTATTGTTATAGTGTTCAAATTTAAGCAGGAAAAACATCACAAATAATTTTTTCATCATTGATATCATATTGCGTACCATACAGGGTTAAACTGAAATTTCTACTATATTAGTAACATTTTTATTATCGGAGTTGTAAGGCGTTTTGCTTTACAACAACTGATGTATGTTTTTATCAGATTTTATGTGTGCATTAAAGCAAGGGAAAATGGTCAGTTATTACTTATTGCAACAAAACCAAAAATAAAAGCCCCTTTGACTATGTGGACTTCAGAATAAAATGACCCCTTTAACAGAGCCCTTTCAAGAAATGAGTCACTTTTATTTAGCTCTAGACTTTGGGGTCTCTTAGGGGACCTATACAAATTTACAACCCCCTTTTTGCATTAGGTCTGCCAAACTTTTAGTTTAGAGGACTAAAACGTTCTGGTCTCATCAAACTTCTTCCTTCTTTCTGTTGAGTCTGTCACATGGAAACTAGTCAAGCTGTGATGACACCCTTCTGTACAACCCAGGCTGATGAACTGTGAACACCATTGTTGTCTATTTTATAGCGAGTGCTATTGTTGTGATAGTTTCCCTCATCTCTCACTCATCATGGAGGACAAATGTCATGGGGTGACATTGCTTACTCTGGCAGTACATCTCTATTGCTGTACTAGCGTACTACTTATTACATATATTGATATGGCAGAACCACAGTACTCTTGATTAAATTGCTTCTGCTTAGTTTAAATTCAAATTCAAAGAATAACAAGAAATAATAATAAGAAGAACTGTTTCTTGAGCAGTAAATCAGCATGATGACTTCTAAAGGATCATGTGACACTGAAGACTGAAGTAATGGCTGCTGAAGATTCAGCTTTGCATCACAGGAAAAATGATAAAATGTTAAAATATATTACTAGGGATGTAACGATATTATCAATAATGCGATATCGCGATAGCAAAACTGTCTCGATATTATCGTGGTCACATGACGATATGAAACGATAGGTGTAGTTTTTTAAATATATTTGTTTTGGGCACACACATTGTTTATGTGAGTGTTTTCTGTGGCTCCGTTCACAGTGAATGAATGCAGTCAACTCGTTTGTTGCATGTGCTATGAGTTTAGCGTGAATTTGGGAACGCAACGGCCACCAGTTATGCTTCATTTTTGCAGCAGATGATCACAGCCTTTCACAAAAATTGTAGTAAGCCTGTTTTCACTTAAGCTGGAGTTTTCCTTCAAAATAAAAGCTCTACTGCCGTTTCCGTCAAAATAAAAGCTTAAAAGTGCAGTATGAATTGCTGATAGCTAGCGGTTTAAATGGGTAACGTTACTGCAGTCCAAATTCAAAATATTTCTTTCAAGTGTAGAAATTAGTAAAGAAGTTTTGTAATTTCCCTACTGTAGTGTAAAGCAAAAATAATATACCCATGAAATATTCATTTTCATTTATTTTACAGTGAAATTGTTTATTAATATATTAACAAACAATTGTAATTGTTTATTACAACAATTAATATATGGCTACTGCTGTCATTGTTGTTGTTATTATTATTCTATTATAATTAGTTTGGCTTCCTAAAACACCAGTGTGAATGTAATTTAGACTGAGACAGTATGTCACAAATAAAAATAAGGTTTTCACTGACTTTTTTCTGACTTAAGTTTTCTTAGTTAAGAAACATGGGTTGGAGCTCTTAATTTTGACCCCTCAAAGTGCATTAGATAGAATAATTCTTTAAAATGTACAAAATTTTCCTTTTTCCCCCATTTTTTCTTTTACAATATCGAAATATCGTATTGCGGACTTCATATCACAATAATATCGTATCGTGAGATTTTGATATCGTTACATCCCTATATATTACAACAGAAAACTATTATTTTAAATTTTACAGGAAGGGATGTGAGGGAGTTTTAAGGTGTGAATACTTTGCATTACCTGCACCATCCACACATACACATGCTATGCGTTGTATTCGTAATCATTGATATTCACACAGAGTACATGAGTGCGTTTGTTCAGCTCTCTGAAGCTCAGTTTGGCATGATGTCAAGTCTAGAGTAGTTTGTTTCCTCATTACCGAGAGTGTGAAGTCTAGCACAGAGACAGGAAAAGAACGACAGCACATAAACAAACACACTTCAGCATGTCACATACTGTAGATAAGCGAAGAACAGCAGACAGACACAGAAACTGCATGGACCGAAGAAACTGACAATGAGCGTACTCTATGTCTGTCTATCTATCTATCTCTCTTTCAGGATGTCTATCTACTCCGACTCTTAAAGCTGAGGACACATTGAGAGTGTGTTAAGAGTGGTACTGGATTAGAGCAGTGACTAGCTATTTCTTCAGAGGATTAGGGTCAAAGATTCCCCACACAAACTGACTGGATTGGTTTGAGTTGGTTTGGGCTGACTGGTAATGTGACATTTAACTGGACAAGAGTATCAACAGCAAGTCTTCAGTCAGCCACAATGACTCCCTGTACAGCTACAGTTAGATCTGACCACATTAATGTGAAAACTCAAAGTGGTTGCATTAACTGAAAAATTTAGATCATTTACTGCACTTTAGAAACATTGCTGTATATATACATTACGGATGCACCGATACCGATACTGGTATCGGTATCGGGCCCGATACTGGTCTCCTGTACTCGTACTCGTTAAAATGCCCCGATACCAAACGCCGATACCACACAGCATGTGATACGCACCATATTCAAACAAAGAAACACCAACAACAGACAGCAGAAAGGAGTTAAGGATGTCTAATACGAAGTATAGTCTATGTAGCAAGTGAATAGAATGTTAAACATTCAGTATTAACGCCTGTATAGCTGATGTGCGTGAGCTGATAAACAAAGCACACGGAGTGGATTGAGCGTGCGGCGGCGCAGATGCGTGAGCTTGTCAAATGAATATATCTTTCTCACAGACATCACTGGAAAGTTTGTAGTTCGGTCGGATCGGTCGGGATCGGATATGGTCAAAAACAAGTACGCAAAACAAATGACAAGGTACTGAAAGTAGAGAGAGAGGAAGAGAGAGAGAGATATTAGAGAATAAGAGATGAGAGAGAGAGCGCGCGCACATTCTGATGTGTGATATTTTTGATGTTCACTAACTTATGCACACGCATCATTTGGATTAAACAAATTCGTAAATATAAGACCATTTATCGGGCATTCACTATCAACACATTTATTGAAACCTGTTAGGCAGACAACGACTTTTTCTGGCGGGAAAGTTGAAACTACAGCCTGTGTGAAATGCGCTAGGCTGTACTAGGCCTACTGTCCTCTCATTCTGCATCAGTACAAATACGTGTGCGCGTTGCGCGTGCTTTGCTTGCTTGAGTGTTTCTGCATTATATGAGTGGCTTTGGAATATAAATCGCAGCACGTTTCAGATGAAAAAAAACGCGACTTCTATTTCTGAAAATATCACAGTTAGGAGATTTATAACGAGTGGTTCCCTGCATTATTACAGCAAAGCGCATGATTACAGTACTAAGCTGCTGCAATAATGCTATTCAATTAAAGATGATGTACCATAGAGCAAAAAAATGAACAGTGAAAGTAACAAAAACTTGTAAAATACATTTTAATGGCATAATTAAGTGTGAAAATAACCGAAGGATATACAGTCAAACCAAAAATTATTCAGAGACCAGATATAATTTTTTATATTTTTTTACTAGTGGGTGCAGGACACTATAGTTCATTTATGTAAGTGAGGATAGCAAAATAAAGTAAACTGTGACAAATCATACCCAAAAATTCTTCATACAGTGGACTACCAGTAAAATTGATACAAATTTGGGTCCAAAAATTATTCAGACCGAGTCTGGGAAAAAAAGTTGAGGTTTGCATGAAGCTGGATAAAAGCATGCCCAGGAGACTACAGGCTGTCATTAAGGCTAAAGGTCACCCGACAAAGTATTGATAGTTGTGTAAATACTGTCATACTAACAGCGGTCTGAATTATTTTGGTTGATTGTAATCTATTACATACCTTTCTATCAAAATTATCTAACATTATCAAGATGAATTTGTTCTGACACAGTTTAACTCTGAGTTCTTGTCATATTTTATTACCATTTTCTAAACTATAGAGAATAAACTGTGATAATGTGAGAAATGTTGAAGGTGTCTGAATACATTTTGGTTTGACTGTATCTATTGATAAATGAAGTTAACCAACTAACAATATAAATACCCTTTTGGTTTCTGTACCCAATACTTAAAAAATGTACAAATGCAATAAAAATATCAGTATCGGTACTCGGTATCGGCAAGTACCAAAAATAAAAGTATCGGTATCGGGCGAGGCGTACTGGAAAAAGTGGTATCGGGCCCATCCCTAAATATATATATATATATATATATATCTATATTATATATATATATATATATCTATATATTATATATATTTTTTTTTTGTTTTTAAGATGTTGAATATGACACATATGATATTATTGTAAATAATCCAGGAATAACAATCTGGTTGGAAAATCCCAACATCGTGGAGAGATAGTGTGTAGCTGTCACATAAAATCATGTCTGAGGCGATGACAGGCAAAAACCAGACATTCTACCCACAACCCAAAAATGTCAGCTCGCAAATGTGGGAGTTTTTTTGGATTCTGTAAAAAGGATGAGGGGTGTTAGAAACCCCAGTCTGCAGGAAAGTGCTTATCAACAGTAATTTTGAAAACACTTCAACTGAAGCCTTTATGTATAACACACTTTAAGGGTACTCATAATGTATGTTGCCATGCATTTAATTTTTTCATAAATAATTGTAAGGTAACATTTTACCAGAGGTAAAACGCATTATATTATTATTTCTATTATTGTTGTAACATTTGAAATAGGTTGTTTGTCATATTTTAATAAAATATACTTTCTAAAGGTAAACAATGAATATTTAATTATTACAATGTAATATATCTGTGGTTATATAATATATGTGTGTACTATAAGATATATCACAAGGCATAACAAACGCATATAAAAAAATTATACTTTTATAAGCATAAATAAAAAGGCTTCAAGTCTTTTTGAAAAATTTTGTTAAAATGTTTTAAAGATGAATCTGACTGACATTATTATTTATATAGTACTGTCAAACGATTAATCGCAATTAATCGCCCCCCCCCCAATCCAAAATAAACGTTTTTATTTACATAATATGTCTGTGTACTGTGTATATTTATTATGTATATATAAATAGACACACATACAGTATATATTTTGAAAATACTTACGTGTATTTATTCATATAAATTATATCATATATAAACATATTTAATATATAAACATAGCATATTTTTCTTAAATATATACACGCATGTGTTTCTATTCATATATACATAATAAATATACAAAGTATACACACATATATTATGTAAACAAACACTTTTATTTTGGATGCGAATAATCGCAATTAATCGTTTGAAAGCACTATTTATTCATTTAATTTCTACATTTCTAATTTCTAAATTACAATAATCTCTTATTGTGTTATTAATTTGGGTCTCAATAATAGTGTAGTGAAAATCCGTTATATGGTTGTTTACAGTGTAACCTCAATTATACTGTGAAACAAATTACTATTTACAATGTAACATCAATTCATATTACTTGCATAACTGAAAATAGATGCAAAAATGCTTTTACACCGTTAAATGTGTCGTAATTCATGTCAGACCACCTACAAATATGTTTTCAGTGATTCGATCACGACCCAATCATAATGCCTCATGGGTGCATTTATGTCTGGCTTTTAATGTTATATTATGACAGTAAATGAATATTAATTCCAGGCGTAATTAGGGCAATGGGCCTCTCTTAATCAAAGACACTTTTAACTAAAATTCCATTTGACACTGTGTCAACTTAGTTTTTAGTCAGCAGCACTGAGTCGACATAGATCTTCATTTGATTGTAAGCGTCTCTATGTTTGTGTGAGTGTATGTGGGGGTGTGCACATGTGGGTGAGAGTGTATTTGAGTGCATCTGTGTGTATGTGATGGATAGAACTGTGAGCGAAAATAGAGTCCAATACTGCAGGTCTCTAATCTTGAAAAGGTATATAAATATAAACCTAAGGGGGAGAAAAATGGCCTTCCAACCTCTCGCATACATAGGTACAGTGGGTACGGAAAGTATTCAGACCCCCTTATATTTTTCACTCTTTGTTATGTTGCAGCTATTTGCTAAAATAATTTAAGTTAATTGTTTTTCCTCATTAATGCACACACAGCACCCCATATTGACAGAAAAACACAGAATTGTTGACATTTTTGCAGATTTATTAAAAAAGAAAAACTGAAATATCACATGGTCCTAAGTATTCAGACCCTTTGCTCAGTATTTAGTAGAAGCACCCTTTTGATCTAATACAGCCATGAGTCTTTTTGGGAAAGATGCAACAAATTTTTCACACCTGGATGTGGGATACTCTGCCATTCTTCCTTGCAGATCCTCTCCAGTTCTGTAAGGTTGGATGGTAAACGTTGGTGGACAGCCATTTTAGGTCTCTCCAAAGATGCTCAACTGGGTTTAAGTCAGGTCTCTGGCTGGGCCATTCAAGAACAGTCACAGAGTTGTTTGTGAAGCCACTCCTTCGTTATTTTAGCTGTGTGCTTAGGGTCATGTCTTGTTGGAAGGTAAACCTTCGGCCCAGACTGAGGTCCTGAGCACTCTGGAGAAGGTTTTCGTCCAGGATATCCCTGTGCTTGGCCGCATTCATCTTTCCCTTGATTGCAACTAGTCGTCCTGTCCCTGCAGTTGAAAAACACACCCACAGCATGATGCTGCCACCACCATGCTTCACTGTTGGACAGGTGATAAGCAGTGCCTGGTTCTCTCCACACATACCACTTAGAATTAAAGCCAAAAAGTTCTATCTTAGTCTCATCAGACCAGAGAATCTTATTTCTCAACCATCTTGGAGTCCTTCAGGTGTTTTTTCATGTGTCTTGCACCAAGGAGAGGCTTCCGTCGGGCCACTCATAAAGCCCCGACTGGTGGAGGGCTACAGTAATGGTTGACTTTCTACAACTTTCTACAACTTTCTCCCACCTCCCGACTGCATCTCTGGAGCTCAGACACAGTGATCTTTGGGTTCTTCTTTACCTCCAAAAGGTTCTCTCCCCCGATTTAGCTCAGTTTAGGCCGGACGGCCAGCTTAGGACCGGGTTCTCGCGTAGTCCCAAAGTCTGACAGCTAAGGAATGCGAGGCCAGCTGTGCTCTTGGGAAATTAAGTGACAGCAGAAATTTTTTGTAACCTTGGCAGATCTGTGCCTTGCCACAATTCTGACTCTGAGCTCTTCAGGCAGTTCCTTTGACCTCATGATTCTCATTTGCTCTGACATGCACTGTGAGCTGTAAGGTCTTATATAGACAGGTGTGTGGCTTTCCTAATCAAGTCCAATCAGTATAATCAAACACAGCTGGACTCAAATGAAATTGTAGAACCATCTCAAGGATGATCAGAAAAAAATGGACAGCACCCGAGTTAAATATACGAGTGTCACAGCAAAAGGTCTGAATACTTAAGACCATGTGATATTTAAGTTTTTCTTTTTTTAATAAATCTGCAAAATGTCAACAATTCTGTGTTTTTTCTGTCAATATGGTGTGCTGTGCGTACATTAATGAGGAAAAAAAAAAACTTAAACGATTTTAGCAAATGGCTTCAATATAACAAATAGTGAAAAATTTAAGGGGGTCTGAATACTTTCCGTACCCACTGTATATGTGCACACCTTTCTAGACTTTAAAACTGGACCGCTCATGTACAGTGTGAGGAGTACACAGATGTGACAGTAGGTCAGAGGGCAGAGCACTGTGTGAGTGTATTCAAGATACTGACAGTCAAACACAAGACATTCGGATTGTCTCTGTCTGATAAGTGCTGACCCATAAACAGTAAGACTCAATGACTGCAGTATTTACACAAAGGCAACACATACACACGCATTGTATTGCATAACAGTCCGTTGTTATGGAATAATCTTGTAAGGCACTGACACATGTTTTGTCACTGGGTGAACTGAAAATCCCACAAAATCTGCAACAAAGCTGCAGTTCAAGAGTATAAATATGCCTTACTGTGTGTTCACATCGCCGCCGTTGAGGGCGTCAAAAATCTGGCCGCCCTGCCAACAACGCTGTAGAAAGATTTGTGGACGCTCTGACGTAGATCGAATGCTTATCTTGTATTTAAAGGGGTCGCAAAGCAAACATGCCGCAACAACTAAAGGCTGTCTATGCTGGACATGACAAAGTGACCAATGCAAATCCATTTGTCCTTTGTGTCAGAAGTAGCAAGAGCGCTTAGAGTATGTCAGAAATAGAAATGGGCCATCAGCTTACTGTCGGGGATTCGTCCTGTTGCCCCGCATCCAATTTAGATTGGCTTTAATTGCATCGCGTTGCACTGCTCATGCCCAGAATAGACACAGTGAAAGTGAAACAATTGCAGGTGTTTTTTAATTTAAAGTTTAAAAAATGTTTTAAAGGGGAGGCATGAGCATAAACGTTCGAGAACTACTGCCTTAGGGAATTTGAATCTGAGTATCATTCATTCACTTGATTTAGAATTGTTGGTCTATACAGGAAAAGGCCCTGTCTAGGCTCTGCTCCAGTATTAAATATTAATATTATATATTATTAAAGGGGTTATATGACGCGATTTCAAGCTTTCTTTTCTCTTTGGAGTGTTACAAGCTGTTCATGCATAGATAAGACCTGTAAAGTCAAAAAGATTAAAGTCTCAAATCCAAAGAGATATTCTTTATAAAAGTTAAGACTCAACCACGCCTTCCTAAAACGTCTCATTTAAACACGACCCCACATGTCTACGTCACTGTGTTGGAAGATTTGCATAACACCACCCAAATTTTTACGCAAAGAAAGGCGGCGTAACTTTTATTTTCGCTGTAGTATTGTTGCCGTCGCCACAATGTCGTGGAGACGTTGTGTGTTTCCAAATATGGTAAGGGGCGTAACATTTCCGTCACACACTTGATGTATTCGGCCAATCACAATACACTGGATATCTGGCCAATCAGAGCACACCGCCAAAGACTATATAAATACAAAGACAGATCACTCCTATATTTATGAATGGGAGAAACTGCAATACGGCGGAAAAAATGAAAGAGTCTAAATGAAAGATGACTGGTAAAGTCCTTGCGTCACTGCAGCAGCCATTAGAAGCTCTGGTTCCCATAGAAACCTGAGGCTGGACCAGCCAATGCGCATACGCAGCGATAAGCTCGTTGTAACTGTGCATGCGCATTGGCTGGTCTACACTAGAAAAATAAGCTTTTTTAATACTATTTGAGCATAAGAAACAAGATTCATGGGGCAGTTCATTTCAAATTTGAAATATGTAATTTAATTGTGAGTTCATAGGGCAGTTTTTGAGATTTCAGGATTACCCCATTCATATTTAGATAGGACTTGGTCTTGAATGAGCTGCCCCGAGGCGTTGCAAATATGGCCGCAGAGTAAACAGACTTTCTTTGAAAGTAACTTTGACACTCATAGAGTCATTTCAAAACGATAAGCTTTGTAAAAATCGACGTGTTTCAGAAAGGTGGGCAAGAGAGGAGCAACCTCTCTTCGAACCTTAAACCACATAAACACATTGCATTACACCAAATACACAAAATAATGTTCTTTTTAGCATCGTCATATGCAACACCTTAAAAAAAAAAAACGAGTGAACGAATGATACACGGATTAATTTGCAAGATGTTTAGCTTTTTTTTTTTTTAAATTAGCTACAGAATTTGATTTTATTTTAGTACTGAATAAGCTGCATAATAGACATTTACAAATATTCCACAAGAAAAATAAATGAAATTGCTGAAAATAAAACATGTCTTTGCGGTCTTGGTACTTAGTATCATGTACTGCCTCCCTGAGTATCCATGACTGCTGCCAGCCTTTTTGAAATAATGTACAAGTCCTTCAATTGCCCTGAAGCTGGATCTCAACATCATTGAGCCACTGTGGGGAAGAATTCAACTTGCAAGAACTTGAAGATGCATTCAACATGCAAGAACTTAAAGTACCCGGGGGCTTTTTTCAAAGAACAGATGGGCAAATTTAATGTTCAGGACAAACCAGGGACTTATTATGCACTGCTATCACAAAAGGCTGCAAGCAGATATTGATGCTTGAGGTGTCAACACTAGATAATAACCAGGGTATGTAAGAGTATGTATGTATTAAACAGGATAATGTGATTAATTAAGTGATTTTTTTGTCTTGTGGGATACAATATCATTCAAAATTTTGGGGCCAGTAAGATTTTTTTTTAAAGAAATTAATACTTTAACTCAACAGTGAGGCATTAAAAATGATCAACGTGGACAGTGATCATTTTACATTATTACAAAATATTTCTATTTAAAATAAACCCTGTTCTTTTGAAATCTCTGTTCACTAAATAATCCTGAAAAATAAAATGTATCATTGTTTTCACACAAAAAAAGAAGCAGCAAAAACTTTTTTAACATTGGTAAAAAATAAATGAATTGTAATACATTGTAATATTTAAATCAAATTTGAAATAAATTGTACAATTTCACAATATTACTGTGAAAATATTAATATTGACTTTTCAAAACATTACAAAAATCTTACCAACCCCAAACTTTTAAACTATAGCTTATATGTCAAATAGCTTCACCATGACGAAAATAAATTATGACAGTACTAAAAAAGGAAAGATAAACATATTCTGCAAGTCGTGGCATGTAAACATTTGAATAGTGCGAGAATGGAAAGAACAGATTTTAAGGTCAATCGTACCCTAGATGGTCCTCTGTAGAGAGTGCGGAAATGATCCCAGGCCTGAGTCTGCTGGGCATCCAGAGTGGCTTCAGTCAACATCTACAGAGAGAAAAACATACCAACGCAACAGATCAACACTGTCCCAGAACCAAAACACCCCTGACACTATACACATGGCCAGAGATAATCCTAAAGACAATTAAATATAACATTTTTGTGAAAATACATCAGTGACATATATAAAAACATTAGAATGTCAATATGAAATATGAAGGGGCAAACCATGCTGCAAGATATGGACTTGATAAATAGCAAACTGCGCAACTTCTAAATAAACCCTTCAAGAATCAGAGGAGTGTTAATCGCATTGAATGACATTTTCATACACAAGCCTATGATGTGGGAAAGACAAGTGATTAAAAGTGACGGCTGTGACATTTAAAAAAAAAAAACATGACATCAACAGATATCAAGCAGGAAGAAAATAAGTTGCGAAATACTTTGAGATTTGCAATTAATTGTTTATGTGGTCATATACTACTTCTCGTGGCTGTATATGAATTTGAAGAATTTACATGGGTAAATATAAATTTAATCTATGAAAATCCACATTTAATAACCATTGGCCCAGATTTACAGACAGGCCCTTCATACATAATGACACATTCACTTATTTAAAGACACATTCCAGTGTCCTTCACACCAATCAGAATCATTTCATCACTTGGTTTGGCTCAAATCGGCCTCCAGTGATCCAAAACCTCTCAGTCTCTGTCATCCAATGTCAATGACTTCTCCAGTCCCAAAGGCACGAAGTCAAGCACAAACCCTAAAGATCTGCCAAACTCCACCCAGAGACGCTTTTCAACAGAATGTTCCAGAATTAAATCAAGTGTATCCTTACTTTACCTCACTGGGTCTCTATATATAATCAGAGTCTGTTTTGAGTGGCACAAAGGACAAATGCTACTGTCACTGCAGAAGAATAAATGCAATTATTGCGCCCTCCCTTCAGCAGAAAGAAGGAGATGAACATTGTCACGCTGTTTCAGCACTCTCCGTATGCGGGGCGCTGATTTGGAGGACGTCGATTTTGCGTGACAGTGTTGTGGGAAAGGTAGGATAATTTGGTGGTGTTCATTAAATCCGTTATTTACACACAACTTATTTAAATAAACCAATTACACACTTTTTGATAGCCCAATGTATTTCCTTGCTTAAAAAAAAAGTAAAAAGCCACTTTTCTTCACCTCGAGACATCAGGAGGAGCATTTCAGCCAACTAGACAAGATGTTGAAATCGTTTAGAGAACATCTGACCTACTTCTAAAGATCTGCCATTTTCTCTTTCTTCTCACTTAGGATCAGTCTCCTCTAGACCTGAAGTATCATGTTTTTTGTTTAGATTAAACCTAATGTTTCTTGTAGGTAGCTAGAAAAGGACTAAAAACAGCCTCAGAAAAATATATAATGCACACCGAGTCTGAAATTTTCGTATGCGTTTTTCGTATTCGTCATCCTTTCCTATCAAAATGCAGAAAATCGAACCTGGTCCGTTTTTTTTTTAATGACGGACGAAAGTTTCGGAGGCAGTGTTTAAACATGATTGACACAACGCAAGGTCGTATTTATTTTTCAACGTGTGAAAATTTCGGACTCAGTGTGCATGTAGATAGGCACGTTTTTTTCCAATGAGCATGTGTTGCTAAATTAATGGGTAAAATTGACCTCCTCATTTATATTTGGCACAGCCACCAAATAATTCTCAGACATTTCACTAAAAATACTTATGGTACTCTTAAAGGGTTAGTTCACCCAAAAATGAAAATTAGCTTGTGTTTTACTCACCCTCGAATTATCCTAGGTGTACACGACTTTCTTCTTTCAGACGAATCCAAAAATTGTCTTTGATCTTTCAAGCTCTATCATTGCAGTCAGCGGGTGTTGCAAAGAAGAATGTCGGAGGATTTTGATATAAACCAATATAAAATAAATCTACATAAAACAAGATATTATATACTATATTGACTTCTAAAGTCACTGTTGTCTGGCACAACAATATATCTGAATTACTTTTTTTTTGTGGACTTTTCTCAGCAATTAATTGTGATTAATCCAATTACTTAATCTGCATGTCATGTAATTGTTTTTATTCTTTTTTTAATACCTGAATATGTATTTTTCTTTCATGTATGACATGTTTGTATGGGTATGAGTACATCCAAGCATTAGATCACTCGCACCCAAAGCAGTTATTGTAAATTAAATGATCACAGATAATAGATTTGATGTACTCTGCTTGACTGAAACCTGGCTAAAACCTAATGATTATATTGGTCTAAATGAGTCTACTCCACCAAGCTACTATTATAAGCATGAGCCCCGTCAGACTGGTCGTGGCGGCGGTGTTGCAACCATATATAGTGATATTCTCAATGTTACTCAGAAGATACAGGTTTAACTCATTCAAAATACTTCTGCTTAATGTTACACTGTCAGATATGCAAAAGAAATCTATCGTATTTCTTGCTCTGGCTACTGTGTATAGACCACCAGGGCCGTATACAGATTTCCTAAAAGAATTTGCAGATTTCCTCTCAGACCTATTGGTTACTGTTGATAAAGCGCTAATTGTCGAAGATTTTAACATTCACGTTGATAATACAAATGATGCATTATGACTTGCATTTACTGACCTAATAAACTCTCTTGGAGTCAAGCAAAATGTCACCGGGCCCACTCATCGTTTTAATCATACGCTAGATTTAATTATATCGCATGGAATTGATCATACTGATATAGATATCATAAAAAAAATTTGTACCTCAAAGGGATGATGTTACTGACCATTTCCTTGTATCGTGCATACTATTGTTCCAACCACTAAAGATAGATTCACAAATAAACTGCCTGATTTATCTCAACTGCTTTCTGTACCCATAAATACACATGAACTAGACAAAAGGACTAGCAACATGGGCACTATCTTCTCTAATAAATTAGAAGTTGTTGCTCCCATCAAATTGAAAAAGGTTAGAGAAAAACGTACTGCGCCATGGTACAACAGTAATACCCATTCTCTCAAGAAAAAACTCGTAGTCCTGAGCGCAAATGGAGAAAAACTAACCTGGAAGATTTTAGAATTGCGTGGAAAAAAATTTGTCCAGCAATAGAACAGGCTCTAAGCTGCCATGGTGAGCATACCACAAACTCATAGAAAATAACCAAAACAATCCAAAGTTTTTATTTAGCACAGTGGCTATATTAACAAATAACCAGACACCACCCGATCTAAAAATTCCCTCACAGTTTAATAGTAATGACTTTATGAATTTCTTCACTGATAAAATAGATAACATCAGAAATACAATAACAAATGTAGATTGTCTAATACTTCAGCTTCATTCATCGCACCCAAAGATAAACTGCAGTGTTTTACAACTATAGGACAGGAAGAGCTAAATAAACTTATCACTGCATCTAAACCAACAACATGCCTGTTAGATCCTGTACCCATTAAATTATTGAAAGAGTTGTTACCTGTAGCAGAAGAACCGCTTCTCAATATTATTAACTCATCGTTGTCTTTAAGTCACGTCCCAAAACCATTCAAGCTGGCGGTTATTAAGCCTCTTATTAAGAAACCACAACTAGATCCTAGTGAACTGGCAAATTACAGACCCATTTCAAATCTTCCGTTTATGTCTAAAATTTTAGAAAAAGTTGTTTCTGCTCAATTGTGCTCCTTCCAGCAAAAAAAATTATATCTATGAAGAATTTCAGTCAGGTTTCAGGCCCCACCATAGCACAGAAACTGCACTTCTTGCGTCAGACCAAGGCTGTGTCTCATTGCTAGTTTTACTTGATCTTAGTGCTGCATTCGACACTATAAATCATGACATAGTCATAGACCGATTACAAAACTATGGGTATTCAAGGGCAGGCTTTAAGATGGTTTAGATCCTACCTGCCCGATCGCTTCCACTTTGTTTATTTAAATGGGGAGTCATCTCAGTTATCACCAGTAAAATATTGAGTGCCATAAGGATCTGTCCTAGGTTCTCTGCTATTTTCAATATACATGTTGCCCCTTGGTAATATTATTAGAAAATACGGGATTAGTTTCCACTGTTATGCTGATGATACTCAACTATATATCTCAACAAGACCAGATGAAACTTCTAAATTATCTAAGCTAACGGAGTGTGTTAAAGATGTAAAAGATGGGATGACCAATAATTTTCTCCTATTAAATTCGATAAGACAGAGATATTACTTATTGGACCAAAAACAGTACACATAATCTCTTGGATTACAATTTGCAACTAGACGGATGTACTGTTACTTCCTCTACAGTCAAAAATCTGGGTGTTATATTAGATAGCAACTTGTCATTTTTGAAAATCATATTTCCCATGTTACAAAAACAGCATTCTTCCATCTTAGAAACATTGCCAAGTTACGAAACATGATTCCTGTTTCTGATGCAGAAAAGCTAGTTCATGCATTCATGACCTCTAGACTGGACTATTGTAATGCACTGCTAGGTGGTTGTCCTGCATCTTCAACAACGGCAGGTAGTCCAAAATGCAGTGGGCTAAGTCCTTACCAGGGTAAAAATTTGATCAATTCCCCCAATTTTACAGTCGCTGCACGGCTACCTATTAAGTTCCGTATCAGTTACAAAATATTATTACTTACCTATAAGGCCCTTAATGGGTTAGCTGCCAACCCTGAAACAACATACAGAACCACCACATTTTGCAATAAGTTTGATTGCATCATATAATTGTTGCTGTTAATAGTGTTCGTCTGTTTGATTATTCTTTAATTGATTTTCGGGGGGGGGGGGGGTACATTTCTGTCATATGTACATTTACTGAGAGGGAGGGGAAAAAAGGGGAAACATCACCACTGATAAGCTACTACTAAATATATTGTAGAAACTTAATTTTCTGTAAAGTTGCTTTGCAACGATTTGTATCATGAAAAGAGCTATACAAAAAACTTGAATTGAAAAAAAAACTTGAATTTAAATCTTTGTCTTTGCATGTTAAAAGCAGTTTCTGCTGCAAGAGCACTGCATTCAAAGATGAAAAGGAGAGAGAGAGGAAGGAAAAAACCCCCGCTGTGTGTCGTCCTCCTGTCCGCCTTGTTATCATTAGCATGCAGGAGTTCTGAAGCATTAAGTGTTAATTAAAGCAAAAGTCTCCACAGGTATAATTCTGCGAGTTAGCAGGTTCCTGAAAACTTGGACGTGAAGAAAAGTGCTGAATTTTGCCTGTTATAGATAACACAGTGCTTAGTGATGCTAATGGCTGAGGGTTTATTGAAGGAGAGAGAGGACGAAGGGATGCTGGAGAAGAGGAATAGGTCAAAAGGTTCATGTCACTTCCTGTCTTGTCTTTAAGGCTCACTGTCACATTGTATAAAACGCCAAGTCTCTTGACCGACAAGCAATGAATGCTCAATGAAGAGAGAGAGAGAGAATGTCTCCAAAAGAGCGAGAAACGAGAGAGAGAAATGTAGATGAGAGAGGCAGAAAGAAAGAAAGAAAGAAAGAAAGAAAGAAAGAGACAGACAGACAAGGCAGGACTATTTCATCACTCCATTCCTGCCAGTAAACAAATGCATGAAAGTAGGGAGAGAGTGTAATGCAATCATAAGCAAGCTAATTTGCTTTGAACCAGCAGGGAAAAAGCCATTTACGTTTCATGGATGAATGGACACACAAAAGGCAGAGTGTAAAAGAGCTATGATTCTCCGTCGAGCTGAAGTAGAGCAATGATGCACATCTAAAAGTGCTGGATTTAGTCAGTTATAGAAAAGAGAAAATGCAATGTAATATTAAAACAGTTTATTGTAAAGGTCTAATACCAATTAAAAACTAAATCTAAAATCTGAAATCTAAACTACAATTAAGTTTGTTGCCAAATCAATTGACAATATAAATCTAAAACTATTTAAAACACAGCATTTCTTACAGCTGACGTAAGATTTAATAATCTGAAACTAATCAAACCCAGTGTAGTTGTAGAATGTAATTCCAATCACTTACCTTTCTCCCATGAGCCTCTGCCACAATCCCATGATGAGTAGACATCACTTTGGTCTGAAACACACAAGGTGACAGGTTTAATGTGATTGACAGATTATGACAAAAGCAGTGCAGTGATACAGACAGACAGACTCGAATACAGTTCTGTTGTAATAATTTCCCAACTACCCTAACAACCTTCATCTGGTCATAAAAAGGTGAAATTATAAGGGTCTGCAGCAGTCCTCTCTATGATATATTTTGCAGTTTTTTTTATGTGTTTTATACTTCTGCATGTTGGTCACACCACATGACTTTGATCTTCCAGACACAAATGTTTTTAAAATATTAAGCAGCAGCAAAGCTTTTGCTAAAAGTATAGATTTTTCTAAGAAAAAATAATTAATCTACTTAAAATGTTATTCTTTTAAATACTCGCATACAGAAATGTTAATATATCACATATACAGTATCATCCTATATCAAGAGTTATATTGCCACATATGTTATCTTTAAAGAGATAGTTCACACAAAAATATAATTTAAGACCATATTCATATTCTGTAACGAGTGAGCCGGAACGAGATGGAGTTAGAATCCAAATGCAAGCGCAAGTAAGTTTATTTGAAAAAACACAAATAGATATATAATCCAATCCTGGAACAAGAATATAACCCACACGAATAAATCAGGAGCAATCCACACAAGCCATGAGAGAAACAACTTGGAACACACATACAGGAGCAACGACCAACCAAAACAACTGAAACACAGGGGTTTATTTAATCACTGTGTGTATGAATTGCGGTTGCCTGCATTTTTGAATAAATTATTAGATTATCACATCACTGACCCATTAATCCGGCACTTTCAGTTTACTTTTATTATTTCATTTAGAGTACATCACTAACTTACAGAAATATAACATTCTTTTGTTAAGCTGCAGTGCAGATTCAATCAGCAGGAATTATGGGACATGTGTTTATGGTAAAGGCAGCTTTGCTTTGTTTTTGCAATTGAACAAATATTCTAATCACACAGGCTGGGAATCATTTTTTCTTTACTTCCAAAAGAATCACTGTGGCAAAACCTCTGTGATTAGGGATACTAGCATGGCTCTATTTTGTGCCTGCAGCCATCAGCCTCCTATGGTTACGACTAATACAGGTGCATGCTGAGAAATCCATTTGCATGCCATTTACATACACACCACTGCCCCATAACAGAGATCCAATTAGCGTGGATAATACATATACCCTGGCTGCATGCATATAATAGTACTTAAAAGTCATATCACCTTTAATGTGAACTCTCTATAGTCCCAAAGAGTGTATGAGAGAGATACAATGACGAATAGAAACATGATCGAACTAAAAAAGTCCCTTAAAAGAAAAGTTGTTCTGTGCTGACACAATTACTATGAGAGCATGATAGACAGAGAGACACACTGATGGACAGACAAAAGACATGAAAAAACAGTTCAAACGACAAACAGATTAAATGAAGTGTTAAAGGATTTGTTTACCCAAAAGCATAATTTTTCTCAGTCATTATTTACTCACCATCATGTCTATTCAAGCTCATATACTTTTATGTCTTTCTCTATACAACAGTTCATATGGATCAAAAAGGATCAAAAGCAGCTAAGAATAAAAAGTAGTCAATATGATTGATGCTCTTTGTGGAAGATGTTCGGTAACATTTCAGTGCATTATTGTCTCTTCCACACACAAATCTGTCACACGGCTTTAGATGGTATACATTCAGATTTGAAATATTGGGCAAAAGTCATATGGACTACTTTCCACCTTCAAGGTGTTTTTTTCATCCATTTTGGAGCTTGACTGACATGGGCAGTATGAACTTGTAAGCAATATGACAATTCTTTAAGAATTCTTATTGTGGTCCATAGAAAAAATAACATTCTTTAGAAGCATATTGAGGTGAATACAATTTGCCAGAATTTTCATATTTGGGTGAACACACTGATTGTGAAATGTGACTGCCTGACTGACCTGTGCCAGAGAAGTAGAGCATGATCGAGAGCTCTCTGCGCTGGGTCTGTCCGCTGGCCGTGTGCCCTGGTTGGATGTGCATTTGTAGCAGCTCCATGAGTACTGCCTCTCGCTCAAAACACCCACCTCTTTACGCTGAAGACACTGGCAGTGGTACAGGTGTCCACAGCTACACATAAAACAAGAGTTCAGAATGACGCTAATTGTGGTCTGTTTGTGTAGTACGTTTAGGCAGAGTG
Source organism: Sinocyclocheilus anophthalmus (assembly GCA_018155175.1). Classification (NCBI taxonomy): domain Eukaryota; kingdom Metazoa; phylum Chordata; class Actinopteri; order Cypriniformes; family Cyprinidae; genus Sinocyclocheilus; species Sinocyclocheilus anophthalmus. The sequence continues at coordinate 438,356 of JADLZN010001102.1, read as the reverse complement.
CTACAACAGCTTGTTTAAGTAACAAATATGTGACTCAAAAATAAGGGATCAGAAAAAAAAAATCACCACAAATGTCTTGATTTTTTTAATGGCTGGATGCCAATACTGACAGAGGGCGACCAATGGCAAATATAACATTAATATTTCTAATAGAGGCATCACAATAATTATGATATTTCTGAAATTAAATATTGATATCACGCTTAAGCTGCAGTCCATTAAGTTTTGCCTCTTTGTCGCCATCTCTGTTTAAAAATTGGAATTGCAGCTGTGTGCGGAATTATTGAATTATCTAGCTTGCTTGGGTTGTGAGTTGGTACGGCTCCAGCGCGGATGAATCTAATGTTCTGAAGAGTATGTGTGGCAGTCAGTCACCGCACCGGTGTGGATATTTACTGCAATCACAGATTATAGCCTACTTCTTGGAATATGACCCAAATAATAATTTTCACCGTATATTGCCATCTGAACAAATAAGTAACAAGTCTGCCACATTTGTTCTTACCAACTGAGGAAAAAATCATTACAATAAATCACGCTACCAATGGTGATTAAATCTAAAGATCGGTTAGCTCATATCACATCAAACCGTGCAAATTATTATTATTGTTATACTTTGTTCTCAAATTGTTAATGTTAACAACATCAGCATTGCGTGACTTTGTGTTTATAGTGTGTATTAGCATGTAGATTTTGATTTCTGCACAGTCTAATCTAACTGTCATACTCTTCGAATTTCATATTAAGAAATTTTTAACCCAAAAAGCAAATTATGCTCCCTTCGGACTGGTTGTTTTTAAAATACAAATCTTGTGTAATCCCATCTGTAACATTAATCAGATGCACATTTAAAACTGGAATAATTTAATTTCAGTCACATATTTGTTTCATAAACACATAATCCTTTATGGATTACAATCCGCCATCAAAATGATAAATTTAATTATTCTGGCTGCTGTGAGAAAAGGCTATAAACGATCCGCCACCTGCAGGATCCTCACATGCGATAGCCTAGTAGCCGGGACAACTTCTTTATGTTTACAGACGTGATGTAATGACGCAGTGTCATGCTCGAATTTTCCGCGAAAACCTACCCGTACCACTCAAATTAGAAAACATTATTACAAGCTAACCGTTGTGAATCGGGCTAAAGTAAGGCGATAGTTTTGAACACTGGCTGGTTATGTACTTGCTCAAATATTGATTTCAGATCATTTTTAACCAAAAAAGTTAAGCACTGCAGCTTTAATATTACATATACGATAATACTGTAAATAATCCAGCACCAATAATTATGTGGTTGGCACTTCCACATAGTGGTTGGTTGTATTGCACCTTAACACTAGTAGGCATCTGTCACAAACTGGAAAAAAGTAGAAGATGCAGTGTGTAGCTACTATTGTCACACAAACTCACATTGGAGGAGATGACAGGTAAAAATCTCCCAAAAATCTCCAGACATTCTACCTGCAGCTGAAAAAATTCAGCTCGCCAAGGCAGAGTGTTAGAAACCCCAGTCTGCAGGAAGTGTCGATCAACAGTAAAGTTCTTTTTGTACAGTTACGGTTACAAAATCTCTCCACTTTTCTACATTTGTATTGTAAGTTACAAAAAAAGGAGAAAACAAAAAATAAAAGTTAAACATGAACTTGACTGATAGCATTAATTGTTTATTTATTTATTTAGAATTTATATAGATATTGCAATGATATAGCTATCATAAATTATTTTGGCCATGATAAAAGTGTAGTAAAAATGTAGATTGTGACAGCTCCAAATTATAACAGTAAATATATTTTTTATTAACAACATGCATTCAAAATTACAAAAAAAAAAAGAATGTGAAATGCATCAGTTTTGTTTATTATAGCAAAAGGCATTGGACTGTGTTCCTTCATTTAAAATATCTTAATTTGTGACCCTGGACAACAAAACCAGTCTTAAGTGGCAATTTTTCGAAATTGAGATTTATACAACATCTGAAAGCTGAATAGATAAGCTTTACATTGATGTATGGTTTGTTAGGATAGGACAATATTTGGCCAAGATACAACTATTTGAAAATCTGGAATCTGAAGGTGCAAAAAAATCTAAATACTGAGAAAATTGCCTTTAAAGCTGTCCAAATAAAGGTAACAGCAATGTATATTACTAATCTAACTAGAACTGTTTTGATATCGATTATGGAGGAAAGTTACAACTATCTTACATGAACATGATCTTTATTTAATATCCTAATGATTTTTGGCATAAAAGAAAAATCGATAATTTTGAACCATACAACGCATTGTTGGCTATTGCTACAAATATACATGTGCTACTTAAGACGTGTTTTGTGGTCCAGGGTCACATATGTGTGTGTACCTAAAGATAATGATCTCCTCCTCGCTCTCCTGGCGTCTCTTGTACTGCTGTAAGCAGATGTTGCAGTGGTCCTGTCTGGGGTGAAGCCCTCTACTGACCGCCTTACGCAGGTGTGACAGAGACCAGTGAAGATCTGAGTTCAACAGATTTGTGGTGGTCTCCAACAATGTCTGAGAGAAAGAAGTAAAATGAACCATTGCAAAGCTTAAAAAAATAAAATAAAAAAATCATTATCAGAGGTCAGCACACTTGCTCCAGACTGAACGATTCTGCTCATTCAGATGAAGTCTAGGCTGTGATGTGTCCTGATTCAACACCCTCCCCCCCACTTCTCTTCCCAAAAACCTCCTGCCACACGTCTGTACTGTAAGAGGCAAAAACGTGTGCTGATGATGATCCTTTTTGATGTGTTAAAGTTTTGGTTGCATGGACAAAATTAATGAAAGACTATTAAAAATATGTTCATTAAAAATGTCTAATACTTAATGCATTTAGCATATCTAAACACATTTTCAGATTTTCCCCTAAAACCAGCACAGAAAATGCTATTACAAGCTATCATATTTAATCTGATCTTAAAGTTGATTACAACTTCTGAACAACATACAGGAAATGATGAAGAGCTACAATTTCTAACAATATACAACTTTCCTATGTTTTAAAATAAAATCTTTAAGCTAAAATTTTTTTTTATTTTCAAATTGCGTCAACTATCCTATTTCAGTTTAATTTATGAGGGAACACACTTATTCATCCGTAACCACAGGCAATGGAAGAAATTCCCCATAACGAATGAAAATATCGGACTAAAACCAATGAGACATGTGAAACGACTCAGAATCTAAAGGGAAGCAAATGCCATTTCAAGTCACTTAAATGTTTCTTTTCTAACACAATCAAATCTCTTTTGAAAATTGTGAAATGGATTAACACTTGAGCTTGTGCCGACACTAAAATTGGCTCAGTTTATTTATTGAGCGGAAGAATTTCTGTTAATCTACACAGTCTCCTCACCAGAGGCAATGTGTTTCAGCAAGGTCATATAAAAAGACTGAAGATTGGGAGAGAGAGAGAGAGAGAGAGAGAGTGGCTTGATGTATATTATTTCATTTAGCTGTTAGTGCAGCATTTTTAGTATTACACACACACAAACACAGAAACACACAAGCCTGCACACACACACACACACACCACGCACTACGCATATTTATTTAACCCCGACAGACATTTCTGAGGATTGAATGAAAACATGCATTTCAAAATATTTCATCAGCTATCGGGGCAATTCACAAATTGTGTGTGTGTTGAAATGTATGCCAGGACAAGCTTTCCTAAGGGATTGTTCAAGTGTTTGTAATTTACGTCTCAATTTTGTGGCTGCACGTTATTTACTGCAGTGATGCCAAGTGGAGAGTCTCAAAAGCAAGGGGAAAATTTGTGTGTGTGTGTGAGAGAGATAGAGTGAGGGGAGGGGGGGGGGGGGGTGGTCAGGTGGTATTCTTGCCTTGCTCGCTATTTCCTTTGAATGACAAGCTGCAAATTCCCATTGGACATGGATGGGAGAGTGCAAACATACACTGACACACACTTACTTCCACAGACAAACTGAAAGACCGCATAACCATATTGATTGTTCAAACAGACAGACAGAGAAAATGAAACAGAGATAAAACAGCAAAATCCTTTTACTTTTAGTAGCATGACAGTAGCTCAGCAACAGGACATTCTCCAAAAGCATTTGATTTTTTAGTGAATCGGTTAGTTAAAAAAATTACTCTGGTTTTTAGAGAAGTCTATTTGTGACATTTCATGTTTATAATTATTACGCTTTAGAAATTATGTTTCATTCAGATGTTTTTGTATTAGTTGTTTAAATGTAAATGTAGGTGTTAAGGTTTGATGTTAATATCCTTCGAGTGAAATAAATACTGCTCTAATAAACTATGTAATCTAATAGGTAGACAGTTAAACAAAACTTTAATTGACCAATTTAGGCAGCTTTAGCTAAAGGGTAGCTTAACTGGAATTTAACTGCTTTGAATTATGAGTACTGTAGCTTAGCTTGGCAAGCTAATGTTTCCCCAACACTGCTAAATAGCAAATAAAACTCTTTCACAATAAATACATTTCCCCGATTAACTGAAAACCTTCCACTCTGGTAACAACAAGGACAATCTTTGAAAGTAAAAGAAGCTGTACATAACGAGGAAGGAAAAAAATAAGCTCAGCAGTACAATGTAAAACGCATAATGATCCTCAGTCCTGTATTTTAGTATACATCGAAACTAAATGCACAAATACAAATTTTAAGCTAGTGATGATATATGACATCTCTAAAGATCTATTGGTAACACTTTAGTAGAGGGACCAATTCTCAGTATTTGCTTATTAGCATGCCTATTATTAACACATTGGTTTGTTTATAGCACATATAAAGCATATAGCGTATATAGTCTGTTACCATATTCTACATCCCTAATCCTACCCAACAACTAAACTTAACAACTACCTTACGAACTTTAGCACAATGAACATTGTATTGATAAAAAGTCTTAGTTAATGGTTTTTAATATCGAGAAAGGGACCTTAAAATAAAGGTGCAGATCTATTAAACATCAATATTATTGAACGAAAGCAAAGAAATGTTTTTAGCAGTGTGAGCTTTTTCTTATGACATCACATATCTCCATGGAGAAAGCAAGACACTTTCCATTGTAGAACAAGGAGATTTAAGGGGTTTCGTTCTGCCTTTGTTTTTTTATTTTTGTTCTGTTGCGCTGAGGTCCCCCTTATAATTTTTCAATATTTTTACATCAAAAACTATTTATAAGTAATAAACGATTATCTGTCAGGGTGCCCACTGCACAGAGTGTTCAAATACATTGTTTTGATAGACAGACATAGCAGCCTATCGAATGTCGTGAGGCGAACAGTTTTGATTGGACGAACATTTCATGGTCCTATGCCTTTCACAGAATATATAAATACATTTAGACTACTTAACTTAGGCCCCGTACACACAGAGATGCATTTAGCTGTATACGTAAAAATGTTGTATCGTATTGGTGTTTCGTCCAGATGGATCCAGCGTTTTGGGAGCCTGAAACTGCTATTTTTTGAAACCGGTTCCCAGAGTGGATAAATCTGAAAACAACACCCTTGCATTTTCATGTGTACAGCCAATCCGTATATTTTGTGAAATGATGTCATCACCCCACGTCTCGCCCCAAGTCAGACACTGCTACGTCACGTAACAGCAACAACAACTAAATAATGGTGGACTACATGCTTGTGTTCGTGCTGCAGGAGCTACTGAGCCTATTAGCTTTACTAACTTTACTAGCTTTTCTTGTTGTTGTGTTGGGTTTGTATACAGCGTGCAAGGTTTATGCTCATGCTCCAAGTCTTCTTCTCCATTTTTAGTGTATTTCTGTGGCAGAATTACAGCGCCACATACTGGTCTGGCATGTATACTACATCGTTTTGAGTCAGTTTCATGGTTTCGTTGTAATGCATATATTTCTTGAGATTACCTGTGTTTATTGAAGAACAAGAAAAAAAAGATTGGATAGGGAAAGTTCTGGCTTCGTGTGGATGTAGCCTTACTGTATTGCTTATCCGGAGACTCACAACCAGAGACTTCACCAGCATAATAAAACATTTTTTTTGACCCAAATCACCTAACCCTGCTTAAGAACAACACTCTTAATTACACCAAAATGTATTTCTGGACTGAGGAAAACGACCTTTCTCTCCCTGTACGCCACTCCAACTCAGTCGACACTGACATCAGCGTGAATCAATGAGTCCCTCAACCGATTTTTTTTCTGAGTTACTTCACGTGCTTGTGCGATTCCGGCAACAGGGCTAATGGATTTCAAAGGTTTCTAAAACTCTTATAATTAAAACTCTTAAAAGTCTGCAGTTCAATTCATACATGATTCAGCATGATTCAGCATTTATTTTGTCAAATACGAATAGAAAAGGAATAAAAGGGAACACACTCAAGTCTGATGCAGATTTCTGGATGCAATTAGCCTACAGGTGACACTAAGGTGAAGAAAGCAACTCTACAAACTAACAAACAAAAATCTATAAAAGAAATTAGCATTGCAAAAAGACGTAAATAAGTGTCAGACCAGTTCAGTGGAATTTCAGACAACAAAGTCTCTTTATTCTTGTTTATTTTGTCTGGAATTTCAGAAAATAACAAGCAAAGCCTTTTTTAGTAAAGCCGAAACTAGGGAGGATTTTAATCCAGTTGCTACAACATAATAACTCTAAAACACAAATAAGAATAAATGCTTCAGAAGTTTTCAGACAACTTTAAAGAAAGTTCTGTGAGGGCTTGAGATGAGGGAAACTATTTATGGGAAAGTATTTAGTTGTTCATTAAGTAAAACTGTAGGGTGTATGTGTGCGTGCCACTGATAACTATTACGGGACCTAAGACGTCCAGAGAGCCTCTTCAATTATGCGCTTGTTAATTAATGAAGAAACAGCCATTAATGAGTTCTCATAACACTCCACCCTCAACTGACCTGATTAAAGCAGCTGTGAGGATAAGCTGGAGTAAGTTAAGTATGATAGCTAGTTTGAAGTGCGTCAATCCCTAAAAAGCTATTTTTAGGTGAAAAGGTGAAAAGTGAAAAGGTACAGTATGATGATTTTATGAATATTGCTGAAACATGTCCTAACAGGTCCCTACTCTCTTAATAGTTTGATGTAGAATAGTTTTATTATTATTCATACCCATATTTATAGTATAGATTATTGGTCAAATTAAAACTACTGGCATGTTGGAAATTAGCATGAAAAAGTCAATATTAGAAACTTAATCAGTAGGTAGTAGCTACACTTATTGTATTGTATCATCTTATTGTGCACTTATTTTTTCTGCCCATAATAAAATCAATAAATACCAACCCAAAATTTGCTAAATGTATACCAGCAACAGTTTGATCTCAGCAACAGATCTCTATTACCTTATAATTAATTCAAAAAATAAAAATATAAAATAATTTGAATGTTGAATGTTTACTTCTGATCACACTGCAAAAGTGTTCTTCATCCCTTTTATTATTTATTTATTTTTTTGGTACTTTTTTTTGTCTTGTTCCAGTGCATAATGTCTAAAGATTCTTAAATCAAAAATCAAGTTTCTTAAATTAAGAAGTGTTTTTTTTCTGAAAAGTGAGTTTATGATGAAAACAAGAACAAATATTTGACAATGGAGCCAGAAAAATATCCTTAATGCAAAAAGAAAAGGTTTAACCAAACAAAGTTTTACCCCACATATTAATGTTTGGTTTAAGCATAAACTCTTAATTTTTTTTCCATTTCTCAGAAAACATGTCATTTTGCTTCTCAAGTAAATGTGTCTTGATTTAAGGATGTTTAAATATTTGTCCTACAAAACAAGACAGAAATACTGAGGAAGATATAAATTTTTTTTTGCAGTGCATGCAACACTTAATGACACTACTTTCTGCTCTAATTTAAGGCCTTAATTTTTAAGAACAACAGAATGTCTCGGTTACGTATGTAACCCTTGCTCCCTGAAGGAGGGAACGGAGACGTCACGTCGGAGACCGACGAAATTGGGATCTCGCTTAAAGAGACCAATCCACTAAGAGTGTAAACTAAACGAGCCAATGCAAAATGGCATGCGATAATTGCATCCAGCTGCCGCTGATCACAGCGTGATTATAATAAGGCAGCAGGTGCAATGCATTTTTCGGGTTTCCTGAGGGAGGCCGAGCCGGTGACTCCGTCCGTTCGGCGGTGGTACGAGCGTGGCGACGGACGTGATGTCTCCGTCCCTCCTTCAGGGAACGAGGGTTACCATACGTAACTGAGACGTTTCCCATTCACAGTCGATCACTCTCGACGTCACGTCGGATGACCGTCGAAATTGGGATCCTACCAAAGGGCCACAGCTACTGCCCCTTCCAGTGTCCTGTGGAAGCCACCTGCGCCCCTACTTTTTGGTGTAGGCCAGGGCTTCTTCACAAGAGGAACAGCTACTGCTGCAATGGCACTACCCAAACGAGTAAGACTGGATAATACTAGGAAAACGTACCCGTTCTACTTAGAACAGGGACGTTACGGAAGCTCCAACATTCCTGAAGGAGGTTTTGGAAGCAATACACATATAGCCATCCCTTAGGTGCATATGGAAGAATAGAGGTGATTGAACCCTCTGAAGGGACGAGAAGTCTGCCGTGGAAACACGGGCTCAAGGCTATACCGTGGAATTTACACATATGGGATCCACTCAGGTCTCTATATATATGGAACCCAGCCCTCTACCGGTTTTCATGGATTCATCGAGTGAGGGCCTGGCGCCGAACTTTCCGCCACGTCTGGCTGTCGAGGGGACGGAGGAACTCAATAGGGTCTACTTTATGGACTCTCTTGAGTGGTTTTGCAAGCCGACCCGAAGACGGGGCCTCTCAGTGCTTCTACCCGTATGAGGTGAGAACACAGGAGGATACCGACTCCACACGAAGGCTATAAAATCTGGCGAACGTGTTAGGGGTCACCCAGCCCGCAGCTCTACAGATATCTGTCAGCGAGGTGCCACGAGCCAGCTCCCAGGAGGATGCAACACCTCTAGTTAAGTTAGCTCGCAACCTGAACGGGCAGGGCAAACCCTGTGCCTGATAAGCCAGGGTGACGGCATTCCCCTTCTGCCGGCCTCCGTTCAGACAAAGAGCTGGTCTGAGGTCCTAAAACTTTGTGTACGGTCTACATACCATCTCAAGGCTCAGACGGGACAAAGCAAAGCCAGGGCTGGGTCTGCCTCCTCAGAGGGCAGCGCTTGGAGGTTCACCACATGATCCCTGAAGGGAGTAATAAGAACCTTGGGCACATAGCCGGGCCAGGGCCTCAGGGTCACCTGGGAATCAGCCGGCCCAAACTCTAGGCATGAATCGTCGACCGAAAATGCATGCAGTTCCCCTACCCTCTTGATGGAGGCCAATGCCATCAGGAGCAGAGTCTTCATTGAGAGGAACTTCAGCTCAACCTTCTGCAAAGGTTCAAATGGGCCCTGCTTTAGTGCTGTGAGCACTAGAGTCAGGTTCCAAGAGGGTATAGAGGGGGGCCGTGTAGGATTTAACCTTCTCGCCCCCTTAATGAACCTGACGACCAGGTCATGCTCCCCAGCGACCTCCCTTGTTGGGGTCGTGGTTAGCAGCAATTGCAGCGACATAAACTTTCAGGGTGGAGGGAGACAGCCTACGCTCCAACCCTTGCTGCAAAAAGGACAGCACAACTCCGATCGGGCATCTTCTCGGCGAGAAGAACACCACTCAACGAACAGGTTCCACTTCAAAGCATAGGTGTGTCTCGTAGACGGTGCTCTCGCTGAAGTGATGGTGTCAACTACCTCATGGGGTAGGCCACTTAGAACCTCCGCATCCCGTCCAGGGAACAGACATGAATTTCCAGAAGTCTGGACGCGGGTACCACAGGGTGCCCCATCTCTGAGTCAATAGATCCTTCCTCAAAGGAATCTGCCAAGGAGGGGCTGTCACAAGGAGCATTAGTTCCGGGAACCAATATGGTGCCTACCAGCAGAGACCTCTCCTCAGGTCCTCTCTGATCCTTTGCACAGTCACGCCTGTGCCAGAAGCTCACTGTGGGGGAAATGCATACTTTGCGAAGCCCCCAGCGTGTTGGCCTTGTCATCCTTGCCGAGTGTTCCCTCGGCCAGGGAGAACGACAACTGGCAGTGAGAGGTTTCTGGAGATGCAAACAGGTCTACCTAAGCGGCTTCCGCCACACGGTCCCCAACCAGCTGGACGCGGTCTGGGGATGGATTCTCTACTCTCCCGGTGAGCGCAGCTCGGTACAGCTCGTCTCTGCCCGGTGTGAGCATCCCAGAATTGTTTAACACACGAAGCGCCTCAGCATGCTTCTGACCTGACGCCAGAGGAGAGATGGCCGGCGAGTCCTTGCGGGTTCCTGTGGGGGGTTGCGATAATCGACGGGAGCGCCAGACCACCTTGTCGGTTGTATGTAGCGCAACTGTCGCTGTGTTGTCCTTGGCGGACTACTAACCAGCTTTCCTCTTCGCGCCTGTGAGTGGCCCCTGGGGCAAGGTGCCAATGCCAGCAACCTTTCGATGCAGATCCATTGCAAGAGTGTTGGGGCCGTCCCGTCAAGACCTCTTGTAGCACTGTTTTGCAAGCCCGTTGTATGTGGCCCCCAGCCGGTGGTTGAGGCATCCGGGCAAACCACAGAATGCCTGGAGACCTGCTCCAGGGGCCCTCCTGCCCGGAGGAACGCAAGGTCTAACCACAGGGTGAAGGTTTGGCAGCAGACCGGTGTAACTTGGACCCGGAAAGTGCAGCGTTGCCACACCCACCTCGGGACTCAGCCATGGAGCCAATGCTGCAGCGGTCTCATATGGAGCAGCCCAAGCGGCGTGACTGCCGCCGTAGCTGCCATATGCCCCATGAAGCCTCTGAACACTGTTTCGGTGGGCCACATCCTGCTCCTTACGTGTCCAGCTCCATGCCGGGAAAAGAGATCCTCTGCATCGGTGAGAGTTTGCTCTTTTCCAAGTTGACACGAAGCCCCAACCGGCTGAGGTGTGAGAGCCCAAATCCCTGTTTTGGTGCACACTGACCTGATACTTCTTCGTCGAGGTAGTTTAGAATGTGAATGCTCTGTTCTCATCAAGAGAACAAGGTTACCTCCCAACTTACGTGAAGACAGGGGTGGGGGGGACGGGGCAATAGGGGCAGCCCGAGGGCATGAACCTTGTACTGTTATGCTCATCCTTTCGGACGCGAACCCAGCAATGGTCTGTGTTGCGTAGGGTCGACACATAGTACCGTCCCTTCAAGGTCCACTGCTGCAACCAATCTCGGGACGGAGTGCACCCGCGATTGCGTTCCTGCTTCCAACATCTTTGACGGTAACAGGTGGAAGGGCCCCCGTCAAGACACGGCAGTCCCAAGATTGGTCTAACCTACCGCCTTCTTGGTTACATGAGAGTAGCTGTAAAACCCTGTCTTCTATCGGCTGGAGGAACCGCTCTCTATCGCCTCACTTTCCTCCATTAGGACTGCGACCCCAGGTCCACCCCAGACCATGATCCAGCTGCCACCTTCACGTTTGAAGCGGATGCCATGCACTTGGGGGGGGGGGGGACGCCAGGTGACTTAATCGCATAGCCGAGCCTGACGGTTTTAAGGAGCCATCGGGACGGGCTGGGTAGCTCAAGCCAGGCTCCCAGACACCGCGCTAGTGGCATCAACAGAACTACAGTCGTACCCGCAGTGGGGCAGCATGGAAAAACGCAGGGACCCAGCCCGGGCATCTCATAGCCAGTCCGAGGCGGGGTCTGAGTGTGTGCAACACCGACCTGCATTTGAGCAGAGGGTGCGTGAGTAGTCCGTTGGTTCATCCTCCCGATCCACCCACTGCTGCTCACTGGCGAGAGAGAGGAGGGTGAGATTAACTATAATTGTCACAGACCCCCCTGTCTCCCCTCTTGGTACCCAGAAATAGAGGATTTGTCTCTTTGTCCAAAATTTAGGTACCCCGACCGAGTGTCAGGTGGTGTAAAGATGTAAAAGATTCTCCACCCCGGCCTCCGCCGGGGAGGGGAGGGTGGTGCTTACCATCTCCTTGAAGAGCCGTCCCCGTCCACCTCTGGGTCCCCCGTGCTCCGGCCTCTTGCTCTCTCGCTTGCCACCAGGTTTGGCGGGGCCTGAACGGGCGGGGCGGCCGCAGGAGCGCTGCTCTTGTTTCGGCGGTGGCAGGGGGGCCGCCCTCAGCGACGGCAAACGAAAAGCTGAATATGCGCTGCATCTGCAGCCTACTTATACTCACACCTGTGATCACAGCAGCTGGATGCAATATCTCATGCCAACTGTCATTGGTTTGTTTAGTTTACACTCGAAGTAGATTGTCCCTCTAAGCGAGATCCCAATTTCGTCGGTCATCTGACGTGACGTCGAGTGTGACCGACTGAAAGGGAACCACTGCTTTAATAAGCACACACAATCATTAAAACAAGTAAAATAACAATGGAAAATGTGATAATAAAATATCAGTCTGTCTTTACAGAAGTAACAAATAAATAATTTAATTATCAAAGGGCAAAATAGTGCCAGTAAATATTCTCAACACTTGCTATTGGCATAAAGGTTTTAAATTATTCTTTTTCAAAGGATCTCACCTCCACATCTCATTCCAATTATCACATAAAACACTGTGAATTTAGCTGCTGTAGCTTCAGCTGCGTGAACAGTAAGAGAAGATTTCATTATAATTTAACAGAGCTAAATGATGTATCTTTTTATGCTGCTGTCTGAAACCAGCAAGAGTGCAATTAGTATGAAAGTAAGACATGAATGATGCATTATGGGAAGCTATACTATATGGATATATTTAATAATTAATCTTGTGAGTTTGGCTATGCATCAACACCTCACAAACCCTGCACTACACCCTAATACAAAGTAAATGAATTAATTAAATAATTAAAAAAAAATTTTGGTGACACCCTGGTACAGTGATGAGTTTTTGTTTACCGATGCTGCCGTATAAATGTGCTATTCAAAATAGGCAGTGAATAATTTATGTGAGTGAAAGGGAGCTGCCATTAACAATAAGGGGCCAATAAGGTACGTGAACATTTGAACAGGATGATGATGTGTAAATGTTTCTTATTTTGTTTAAAGATCATATTTTTTCATTTAGTACTGCCCTTTAGAAGCTAAAATATTCAAATGTTTCACAGAAGACAAAATAAGTACAATTTACGCTGATCATCCAATTCAAAAAGTTTACACTCCCCATGTTGCATCAGTGAATGTTTTCACATTTTGTAATAGTTGTGAGTTTGAAATGAGTTTCTCGATTGCCCTCAGTATGAAAAATCAAACATTCACTGCTGGAAAAGGTTTAAAATGGCAGAAGCAGAAACCAATGAATGTGCAGAACCTGGAGGATAAAAAATGGGCAGCTGAACTGCCCAGGACAAACAAGGACACATGAACAACTATCACAAAACATAAAAAACGTACTTTAATCTAATCAATCAATTTTTATTAGTTTTATTAATATTATTACTAATATAATATTATTGAAGTTATTATTTGTCTGTTGGGATATATGTAAACATCTTTTCTGTGACGTGTTGTCGCAGACACTTTTTATGATCCTTCTTTATTTTGTTTAATATTCTAACCTTATCTGAAGCATTTTTTGTAATTCTGGAATCTGTTTTTTGTATGTTTGTCACAGTACCGGATTGAAAACCAATAAAACTTAAAAAAAATTATCATAGATATTAACATTTTGGCAGAGTCTCAGCCACAGCACACACACTACACAAACACACGTAAGATGCAAAGACAAATGACATGACAGGCGTCCCATGTGTCAGAAAGCATCAAAATAGAAAGCTTCACATAACTACTTTGAGCAAATTGCTAATACTTATGGCGTGCACACCACACACACACACACACACACACACCCCCACACACACACACCCACACACACACACATGCACACACACCCACACACACCACACACCTACGTTTCATAGTTTGAAGGTTTCTAGCATCCCTAAAATGAGTCCCTGAATCTCAGCCAGCTTTCCTTTCCCATACACAGGGTCCTGCAGGAGAGAACACATATACGAGATTAATTATTTTCTCATAGCTTCGATCACACTAGCAGAAAAAAGCACAAAGTTTGTAAGTAAATTAAAAGTAAAAGGCATGTTCTGCAGTAAACCAACTTAAGCACAAATCAGAGAGTAAACAGTGCGTGCTATCAGACTGCATTCAGATGATGAAGGAGTGCAGTCCCAAAAACATCTCTCTCACACTCACACACACACACACACACAGTCATCACTAGCCGTTATCACAGGACTGCACACACATGGGTAATTTTGCCCTCGGTAGGGGCTCAGATTGATGCAGTCACAAAGATGAAGACCTGCAAGACACACACACACACACACACACACACAGTATCCTGTTCATTCTGAGGGACAGAAACGGTGCATAAAAACATGAAGGTCCTGCAACAGAAAACAGACTGCTGGCCATTCATTCATAATGACCATTCGTTATTTTATAATCACAACACTCCTATTCTTACTCTCTATTTCTTCACACTTTCTCAACATGAAAAATACTGTCTTTGTCAGTTAGTTCTCTTAAAGCAACATATGATACTTTATTGATCCTGATATTTTTTTTTGATCCCAATAAGATACATTATTGATCCTGTATGAAGAGAATAGGACATAATACTTTGTTGTTATAGTCTACCTCCTCCACACACAAGATAAATGGAGCCAATTCCCCAAGGACAAAACTGCTTTCCCTCCAGAGAGACCGTCACTCACACAAACATCTGGAATACCAAATCCCTGGAGTTCAGGTTTGAAACCCATATGTTCTACGAGAAGAATGAAAACGAACAAAACTCAATAAATTTCACTCTTTACAATATACCACACAAACTTCAACTACTCCTATGGCACTACCCTTGGCAAATGGGACATCACTCTAATCCACAGGGGCCCCCATACGGGACTAATGAGCCAAATTTGGTTTTATATTTTTTGTTTTAAATCATATTTGAAAGTTTTTGATGGATAACTCTATAACAATATAACTGCATAGAAGGTGCATGAAAAGGCAAATATACAGTGTTTATACATACATTTTTAATGCTGCACAGAGGCACTCTAAATGCAGTATGGGAATTTTTTCAAAATACACATATCTCTTAAAACAAAATTTTCACATGCTCACCAGTTTATTTAATTTGTCAGTGTATATACCGAGACTAAGGGAGAACTGCTTTAAGTAATTCCCCCCGCAGTACCATTTCCACCACATTCCAAATTATGTATTATGTTTTAAGACCATTCTGTGGTATAGATTTGCAGTACATTTTTGGAATGAGATGGCTGACTTCTTTGTATAATACATAATTTGACTGGAAATTAAATACAATAATATTTTCTTCACATATTAC
The DNA here is from genome assembly GCA_018155175.1 of Sinocyclocheilus anophthalmus. Lineage (NCBI taxonomy): Eukaryota > Metazoa > Chordata > Actinopteri > Cypriniformes > Cyprinidae > Sinocyclocheilus > Sinocyclocheilus anophthalmus. The sequence goes on along the minus strand of JADLZN010001102.1, from coordinate 422,966 downwards.
ATATATCAGTTTTCATCTCAAGCATGAAAAAGTACACTAACTTCACTTCTTACTCAAACTTTTGAATGCAAGTTTAAATCCTGTTCACACAGTAAATATGGAAATTAATTATTATTATTATTATTGTTATTTTACTATTATCATAATACTAACTTTAATCAAATGTTTACTACATGGTTACAATATTAAATCTTTGATAAACGGTTATAGATTTACAGAATGATATAAAGAATATAATTTAGCACAGAAAATAATTCACTGCAAGAGAATAATTGTCTAAAATAACATCACTTTTTATTTCCAGCAAAACTATTTCACCCTGACCCAAATGGTTCTCAAGGGTCATGCAGTATGCCACTGGGAGACACTATAAACCTTCTGTGAGTTGTACAGCATGACTACTGCTTCAGGAACAGACAGACAGAAAGAAGAGAGATGGTCTACTAATTACTTCAGCATGTTTGACTTGACTACACTCTTTAATAGATATGCATGTCACTCTAGTTGCAGGTGTTATTCAGCCTCCCAAAATAACAGCTACCACTATTCAGACATCCTGTAAACAAGCTGTAAACAAATCCAAACATCCATGGACAACCAAAATGAATTTCAATATTGCAATTATATTTACACCCCTTTGAACTTTGGAGAACCGGGATTTACAGGTTCTCTTATAGAAATATAATGCCCCCTTACACTCCATCCACCCACATATCACAGTGTGTGAGATATGAAAAAGACTGTTATTAAGAGAGATAATACTGTCGTTATAATGTAGAGAGGCTTTGCCGATGGAAACAACATTACCAGACTTACTCAGACTGACCAGAATGTGATCAAATATTTGACATCCTTGTAATGCATTTCTCTAGGTCTTTTTTTTTCCTTGTGGAAAACCATGTAAATGCAATAGTGGATGATCTAATTTGCAGCTGGAGCAAAAGGAAACACAAACATAATATTTGCTAGAGTCTCCCATGTACCTCTAAAGAAGTTTACCCTGCTATATTTTACTTCACTTGTGAAAAGGGTTTATATACATAGAAAATGAATGTAGGAAAATGAGTGAAAATATCCACATTGGGAGTATTTGGCTCCTCTGATCAACAGTAAGAATGATCTCAGGAGTCTACATCCTCACATGCCATCTTGTTTTCTAGAAATATCTTTGGCAGATTACTACAGTAGGTAAATATTCCATACATTCCAGGTCATATCAGCTTAAGGTGGTTATCTGGTTGGCTACCAACGCAGTCTAATAGATCTAACCAGGGGTGCGTTTCCAAAAACACAGCATCAGAAGCAGCAAGTTCTGTCGTTACCAGCATAGTTCTAAGATTAGGTGCTTCCCAAAACCATAGCTCCAATGAACGTTTGCAAACAGCATCGCCACCAGCTTGGTCTGGTGCAGGCACCGCCCCCTCTCTTATAATTCTGTGGAGCACCAACAAATTGGAAATCAATTCTAAGTCTTCAATTACATTACATAATAATAATAATAAAAACAACAATAAGCAAGCACAGTGCACATTCAAGATGACGCCTGTTGATTATGTAATATATTGATTGCCATCATTTGTTATTATAACTTGATAGGGTTCTTTCTAACCTTTCCTGTTCCTTGTCAGTGGTGCATTTGCATTCACAGCAGCACACTAATGATTACACGCTGTGAGCAAATGCCATCAAATGTCACCATCAGCAGCCGGGCAGAACCAGAGCTGCTCAGATAGATGCCGAGGCAGGGAGATTAATGAATCAACATGGGCCACAAAAAAGAGACTATTACTGAATCAAAATGAACATGAACAATGTCAAAAACAATAGTGACAGCAAATGTTTTGTCTTAGATTTACTTTCACTTTAATGTGTGTTTCTTGTTGATTTACGATGGATGGTCCTGTTCAAAAGTTGGGTCAGTAAGGGATCAGTAATATTTTTAAATGTTTTTGAAAGAAAAGGTGCTCTGTTCACCATGCTGAAAGTACACATTTTTCAAGAATTTTACTGTAATTTAAAAATGTTTATTGTATAAGCTCACATGTAAAAAAAAAATAATTTTTTTTTTATCTCGTCCTTTGTTTTTCATCCTTTGTATCCCAACTCTACAGTAACTGATGTGTTTTAACATCTTATGAATAGTCATATGTATTTGTGTATTGGCAGCATTTCAAACAAATGTATAATAAAGCGGTGCACTGAAATCGTTAGAAGAGAACTGTTTTGTTTTTTATAATGTAATCGATAATCTAAAAGTAGAACTTTTTTACATCCAATAAACATTACAACACTTTAAAATAACTGGTTTTAAAATACTACACATCAGATAAGTATAAAAAAACATTATCTCTTCAAACTATAGCTCTTTACAAATGAGCTAAATAAACAATAATAATTTGTGTATTACAGTGAAAATGAAAGAAGAACACACTATTTGCTATCTGCTAAATGCATAAATTATTATTATTATTATTATTACTATTTGCATAAATCCTACTACTGTATTAATAATACAGATTCTAAACTATAAACTAATAGTTTGCAAGTAAGTGGTTTGTAATTGTTACCAAAAAATTTTAACAGTAGTGTATCTTTGCAAACTACTAAAGAAAAAAGAAAAAATCATAAGCACTGATTCAAAAGAAATCACAGAGGTTCTAATGCCAGCAGGTTGAAGCAGAGTGCTGGTGTAATAGCACTGATAAGGAGGAGGAGAACGGAAGATTGATGGAGGAAAGCTGACAGCACTAAATATGAGCAGATGAAAACAGATAAAGGCCTTCCACTGCCCAAAGCCTCAACCGATTCATGAGTTGCAGCATCGATCTCATGGAGAGCAAATGTGTGTGTGTATGTGTGTGTGTGAGTGTGTGTTTGAAACAGCTACACAAGGCTCTGAGCTGAAAAGCAAATTTGCTGTTCAGCTTCTACAGTGTGTCCATCAATCCAAATACGAGAACTAACAGTGGATTCTGAGAAAGCTAGCGACAAAAAAAAAAAAAATCAAATTTTTAAAGGCTGCATCTGTAGATGCCACTGTAAGCAACTGTTCCTCCTATTTAACATGATGCATATAGAGTATCCTGCCATACTGAAAAGGTCAGAATCCCTTTGATTCAGAATGTTTGTAATTTTCACAAAATTCAGTTGAACATAAATGTCAATATATACTACTGAATAAAATTCTAAAAGAAACAGAATATTAGAAAATGTGCTTGTAAATAAAAGTGATGAATATTGAGCAAAGATTGCATAACATTTCTAATGTAAATATTAAAAACGTAATCATAAACAAAAAAACTAAAGTTCAATAAAGATGACAATAAATAAACCAATAAATAAATCAAGTGATAAACAAATATGTACTTTTTGGGGTTCACATAACAATGATATAAGTGTAATAAAAAGTGTGCGTCAACCTTATGATGAACTTCAAAGTAATTTTAACTTGATAATCGGATTCAGATCATCTGAACTGGAATTAAAATATAACAGCAACACACCATTAATTGAAGTGTATAAAAACTATATTTATAGAGGACTCATAACCCTGATGTTTAAAAGTTTCAAGACAGTAGATTTGTTAACAACTCCAGAGCAGTTGAATTCAGAATCTGTAAATGTCTATGTGAGTGTCTCAACAGTTTTGCACAAATAAGAACCATGGGATTTTGAGCTCGAGTCAGCTACCCTATTGTCAAGTCAGGAGGCTTTAAGTCTTTCCAATCAAATCCCACAGAACAATAACATCTCACACATACCACAATCACTGGAACACACTGAGCGACCTCTGAACGTGCACACAATGACTGCCGTTTAGTAACAGGCAGGCATAAAAACAGCCTAGTTTTAAAGGGGTCATAGGATGCCCATTTTCCACAAGTTGATATGATTCTTTAGGGTCTTAATGAAAAGTCTGTAACATAGTTTGGTTAAAATTTCTCAATGGTAGTATAAAAAACACCTTTTTTTACCCTGTCAAAAACAGCTCTTTTCAGATCAAGCCGTTTTTGTAGCATTTTCCTTTAAATGTTAATGAGCTCTGCTCACCCCGCCCCTCTCTTCCGAGCTGCTCTCAGAGAGACTGTTTACTTTAGTCTCATTCATTGTGAAACTTGCTAATTAGCACATTATTAGGAAAGGCGATTTGCAAAGATTCATTACAAAATATTATACTCACTTTTTCTGTAGATGAAGCTTGTTAATGAATGATTCGCGCGAACATAGATGCATTTATGCAGAGCGGGGGCGCATTCCCTTTCAGAAACTAATGTAATCCACTGCCAGTTCAGCGGCTCAGATGTCGGGAGTAAATGATGACTGCTATGTTCATTATTACATCCAACAACAGAACACCTCAATCGCTTGCTAGGAGTCATTCTTGTCTACATCTGCACCGGCGGTGAAACAATGGCGGACTGATGACACTCACTCAGGGTTTCTAGGTAAGACGCCATTCCAGGTGTGCTGGGAAAAAACAAAAAAATTTGCTACTGTCAGTCAAACTACCATGGGAGGGGTCTGTCTGTGTGACGTCACACAGACAGGCATCTGAGATCGGCTCGATTTGAGAAAGATTTGAGCAGATAAAAAAAAAAAAAACTGGGTGGATTTTTATCATTATAGGGTGGTTGTGTACACATACTGCCAACACACATTTCAGTTCAAAGTACTTGTAAAAGTGCATGTAGCATCATATGACCCCTTTAAGCTAAACTGCTCAACCCTCTACTTTGCGAGTAAATCACTCGCATATGCGGCTAAATCTTCACTCTGGGCGACTAAACTATGTCTAATATTAGCCAATGGCTAATAAATTCTCAGATCTTACTCGCCAGGGTGAGTGAGTTGGAGGCTGAGTATAAGTTTAGCACAGATATATTTTCACTCACAGAACACTCCGACTGAGCGCTTCAGAGTTTCACTCTGCGTCAAGCGATCTGTGATATTTTTCATTCATCTCAGTGGATGCGCAGCACACCTGTGTTTGTGTATTTGGCATAACGTAAACTCTAGTGTGAAGGTGCCAGGTTTGTGCCGATAGACGATAGTATCGTGTATCAACAATAGTCAGGGATATCACCTGTGGCTGATGCCTTTGACGATATCAAGACGATTATTATTATTACTACTACTGCTATTATCAGGCTAGTATTATTATCTAATTAATATTAGGGCTTATTTGTTGCATTATATTTATTTTTCCGCGTTTTTACAGTATTGCGCATTATAACCAATCACACACGATTTTGTTGAGCTTATGAATGCAATGACCAGTCAGAGGTGTTCAGATGAGTCATCACTGAAACAGTGGAGTTCCGTTGTTCAGCGTGCACCGATGGAATTCTGACTCGCTAATTCTCTCATCATAAACAACAAAGTGCAGATCTACGTGCGATGTAAGTATAAGAGATTTATTCATCATAAAGTGTATAGTCACTGATTTTAACGGGAGTGTTTTAAAGTGCATAAACTCACGCTACACTGAGCTTGTGATTATGTTCTTTGGTAATGTAATGTTCTTTGCTCGTTTTCTGTAGCTGCTTTTTGAATAACTGTGGAAATGTAAGCATTATAATTAGTAACTTACGACCTTTCTATTAAATTATGTTAAATACAAATTCAGTTATATTAAAAACATTAGGCTGTTTTTAGCCTTACGCTGGAGTTGGTTCAATTTCCCGCAATGAAACTAAGTAAATAATTACATAAATTAGCACGATAATATCGTGTATCGGCCATCTCACAGGCTGATGATTTGAAAATTGAGCATATCGCCCAACCTTAAGGCGCACAACTCGCCGTCGCTTTCTCTCACTCATGCAAAGTGAGAGCGAGCGAGCCAGCGAGTCTTACATTTCATGCAGAATTGACGCGCTACAAGTAAATGATATTCTTTGTTGTATTTCCCTTTTAGTTTCCTTGAGTTCCTTTGGCATTCTTCAGCTTTTAAGAACTGCCGGGCTCTCCGGTAGTGGGCGGAACTAATGCACAAACGGCAATCTCATTGGCTAGAGCACATCTATCCATCGTCCCTGTTTTTGATTTCAGCAAATCAGTTCGAGCCAACGCACACAACCTGATTAATATTCATGAATCCAGCAGCTTGTTAATCCTTAGCACGTTTTATATTGTTCTTATTAGTTAAGAAATGTATAATATTATTTATTATTATTATTTATCAGTTTAATTGTAGCTTTTTCCATTTTTTTTTTTTTTTTTATTACAGCCTAAACGACCAAAAAAAGCGCCACCAGGAACCATTCCCCTAAATTCAGTTAAAATTATTAATTTGCATTCATACATGGTTACTAAGTTTTAATTCTAATTACTAAACTTCTATTATTAAATAACATTTGATTGTCATATTATATAATGCTTGACTAAGAGTGTACTTTCAGATATTTAAAAAGCTGTGCCATTTTACAAACATTATATATATACTGCACATTTTAGAGTGGCCTTTTATTGTGGCCAGCCTAAGGCACACCTGTGCAATAATCATGCTGTCTAATCAGCATCCTGATATGCCACACATGTGAGGTGGATGGATTATCTCGGCAAAAGGAGAAGTGCTTACTAACACAGATTTAGACAGATTTTGTGAACAATATTTGAGAGAAATAGGGCTTTTGTGTACATAGAAAAAGTCTTAGATCTTGAGTTCAGCTCATGAAAAATGGGGGGCAAAAACAAAAGTGTTGCGTTTATAATTTTGTTCAGTGTATATACAGTGGGTATGGAAAGTATTCTGACCCCCTTAAATTTTTCACTCTTTGTTATATTGCAGCCATTTGCTAAAATCATTTAATTTAATTTTTTTTTCCTCATTAATGTACCCACAGCCCCCCATATTGACAGAAAAACACAGAATTTTTGACATTTTTGCAGATTTATTAAAAAGAAAAACTGAAATATCACATGGTCCTGTATTCAGACCCTTTGCTCAGTATTTAGTAGAAGCACCCTTTTAATCTAATACAGCCATGAGTCTTTTTGGGAAGATGCAACAAGTTTTTCACACCTGGATTTGGGGATCCTCTGCCATTCCTCCTTGCAGATCCTCTCCAGTTCTGTCAGGTTGGATGGTAAACGTTGGTGGACAGCCATTTTTAGGTTTCTCCAGAGATGCTCAATTGGGTTTATTCAGGGCTCTGGCTGGGCCGTTCAAGAACAGTCACAGATTTGTTGTGAAGCCACTCCTTCGTTATTTAGCTGTGTGCTTAGGGTCATTGTCTTGTTGAAGGTAAACCTTCGGCCCAGTCTGAAGATCCTGAGCACTTGGAGAAGGTTTTTCGGCCATGGAAGTCCCTGTACTGGGCCTGTCTTTCATCGTTCCTTCCCTCGATGCAAAACCGTCGTCCCTTCCCTGCAGGCTGCAAACAACCCCCCACCATCATGATTCTCCACCACCATGCTTCATCCCTGTTGACTGTTTTGGACAGTGATGAGCAGTGCTGGTTTTCCTCCACACATACCAGCTTTAGAATTAAGGCCAAAAAGTTTTTTCTTTGGTGCGCATCAGCCAGAGAATCTTATTTCTCACCATCTTGGAGTTTTTCAGGTGTTTTTTAGCAAACTCCATACGGGCTTTCATGTGTCTTGCACTGAGAGGCTTCCGTCGGGCCACTCTGCCATAAACCCCCCGACTGGTGGAGGGCTGCAGTGAATGGTTGACTTTCTACAACTTTCTCCCATCTCCCGACTGCATCTTTGGAGCTCAGCCACAGTGATCTTTGGTTCTTCTTTACCTCTCTCACCAAGGCTCTTCTCCCCCCGATAGCCCAGTTTGGCGTTTCTGTGACCTCATGATTCTCACTTTGCTCTCGACATGCACTGTGAGCTTTAAGGTCTTATATAGACAGGTGTGTGGTTTTTCCTAATCAAGTCCAATCAGTATATTCAAACACAGCTGGACTCAAATGAAGGTGTATCTCAAGGATGATCAGAAGAAATGGTCAGCACCTTAGTTAAATATATGAGTGTCACAGCAAGGGTCTGAATACTTAGGACCATGTGAGATTTCAGGTTGTTTCTTTTTTTAATAAATCTGCAAAAATGTCAACAATTATGTGTTTTTCTGCCAATATGGGGTGCTGTGTGTACATTAATGAGGAAAAAAAATTTACTTAAATGTTTTTAGCAAATGGCTGCAATATAAAAAAAAATGAGTGAAAAATTTAAGGGGGTCTTAATACTTTCCATACCCACTGTATATAAATATCTTGCAATATATTGTATATATTTGGTGGCGGGCACAGTGGGTGTGGCTTCAGGCCTCGGAGAGGCTTTTATTAACAAAATATAAACAAAGTGTCCAGGGAAAAGGGGAATCAAGTGTCCAAAATAAAACAGGGGATCTCGTCGTGCTGCGGGGTTCGTGCAGAGACGGGCAGTGGTCAGAAAGGAAGGGTCCAGGTAAGGGGCGGATTCCGGCGGCCGCACGCGCTCCCCTCTCCAGTCCGGGGCGCGAGGAGCGGCGGCTTCTTTTAGCGGCTTCGTCCTTCTCTCTGCCCACGGCGCGTGAAGGGACTAGACGGCCCGGCATCCTGGCCCGACGGCCGTGTAACGGGTGCGGTTCTCGTCCGGACCGCGGGTCCGGCAGCTCACGACTCTGGCGGCACTGGAGTCCCTCTACGCACCCTTCCTGGACGCACGAGGACACCAGCGTGCATGCACAGGGGGAAGAGACGGGTCTCTCGAGGAGAGGCGCGCTCGGCTTTTTAACAGCGGTGGTGATGAGGCTCCATTCGGATAAGGTGTGCCCCATCACATGCCGCCAGCCCTGGCTATTTCAGCGCCCCTCCTCTCTCACGCACCCAATCCTGTCGGGAGCCTGGCGAAGGGCGGTGATTAAGGGACGGGGTGATGCTGATAATTAGGGGGAGGCAGCCGACTCGTCACAATAAATATATAAAAAGCACCAAATATATGAAAAGCACCAGGCCCAGACTGTGTTACACCAGTCTGTCTGAAATCCTGTGCTGAACAGCTGGCCCCCATCTTCACACAGATACAGATCACTTGAGCTGTGCGAAGTCCCTACCTGCTTCAAATGCTCCACCATCATCCCAAAGAAACCCAAAATCACAGGACTAAATGACTACAGACCTGTGGCTCTAACGTCAGTGGTCATGAAGTCTTTGAAAGACTGGTGCTGGCCCACCTGAAGGACATTACTGGACCTTTGCTGGATCCTCTTCAGTTTGCCTACATGAGCAAACAGGTCTGTGGACGATGCATTAAACATGGGACTGCATTATGTTCTGCATCATCTAGACAGACCAGGGACTTATGTTAGGATCCTGTTCGTGGACTTCAGCTCGGCCTTTAACACTATCCCAAACCTCCTCCTGCCCAAACTAATTCAGCTCTCCGTGCCCACCTCCGTCTTTCAGTGGATCAACAGCTTCCTGACAGGCAGGCAGCAGCTAATGAGGCTGGGAAAATACACATCCAGCACCCGTACGATCAGCACTGGAGCTCCTCAGGTTTGTGTTCTCTCTCCACTGCTCTTCTCCCTTTACACCAACGACTGCACATCTAAAGACACCTCTGTTAAGCTCCTGAAGTTTGCAGATGACACTGCAGTCATCTGCCTCATTCAGGACGGTGACAAGTCTGCTTACAGACCGGAGGGTGAGCAGCTGGCTGTCTGGTGCAGTCTCATCAACCTGGAGCTCAACACGCTCAAAACTGTTGAGATGATCGTGGACTTCAGGAGGAATCCCCCTGCTCTCCCCCCACTCACCATCATGGACAGCACTGTGACTGCAGTGGAGTCATTCAGGTTCCTGGGCACCACTATCTCTCAGGACCTGAAGTGGGACACTCACATTGACTCCATTGTGAAAAAGGCCCAGCAGAGGTTGTACTTCCTTCGCCAGCTGAGGAAGTTCAACCTGCCACGGGAGCTGCTGAAACAGTTCTAACTCGTACTACTCCGCCATCACTGAATCCGTCCTCTGCACTTCAATAATTGTCTGGTTCAGCTCAGCTACCAAATATGACCTCAGAAGACTTCAGAGGGTAGCCCGGACTGCTGAGCGAATCATTGGTACAACCCTCCCTTCTCTCCCAGAACTGTACTTATCCAGAGTGAGCAAAGGGCTGGCAAAATCACTCTGGACCCCTCACATCCAGCACACTCCCTCTTTGAACTGTTGCCATCTGGTCGACGCTACAGAGCACTGAGCACCAGAACGACCAGACACAGGAACAGTTTCTCCCTCAGGCAATCCATCTCATGAACACTTAACAATAACTGTGGAACACACACTATTTATTCACTCACACACTTATTTATCTAACACACACACTCAGTCTACACCTCAAATTTGCACATAATATACAGCACCTGTACATACAAAACTGTCTATTGTAATATACCTGCACACAATTGTCAATTTATATATTTTTAATCCTTATTTACTTGTTCTATTTTTTTTTTATATTTCATTTTCTGTGTTTTTTGTTCTGTCACTGTCATTCTGTTACACTGTGGAAGCTTCTGTCACGAAAACAAATTCCTCGTATGTGCAAACATACCTGGCAATAAAGCTCATTCTGATTCTTATTTCTGATATTAATTATTATATAACATTGTAGGATTTTTAAGAATTAATTGGTAAATTCCTCAGTAAAAAAAGTACTTAGTCACCTACAAACAAGCAAGATTTATGGCCCTCACAGACCTGTAACTTCTTCTTTAAGATCCTCTGTCCGCCACTGGTTACCTGTATTAATGGCATCTGTTTGATCTCGTTGTCAGTATAAAAGACACCTGTTCACAACCTCAAACAGTCACATTCCAAACTACACCATGGCCAAGACCAAAGAGCTGTCAAAGGACACCATAAACAAAATTGTAGACCTGCACCAGGCCTGGAAGACTGAATCTGCAATAGGTAAGCAGTTTGGTGTGAAGAAATCAACTGTGGGAGGAATTTTTAGAAAATGGAAGACATACAAGACCATTGATAATCTCCCTTGATCTGGGGCTCTACGCAAGATCTCACCCTGTGTGTTCAAAATGATCACAAGAACTGTGAGCTAAAATCCCAGAACCACACGGGGGAACCTAGTGAATAACCTGCAGAGAGCTGGGACCAAAGTAACAAAGGCTACCATCCGTAACACACGGCGCTGCCAGGGACTCAAATCCTGCAGTTCCAGACGTGTCCCCCTGCTTAAGCCATTACATGTCCAGGCCCGTCTGAAGTTTGCTATAGAGCATTTGGATGATCCAGAAGAGGATTGTGAGAATGTCACATGGTCAGATGAAACCAAAATATAACTTTTTGGTAAAAACTCAACTTGCCGTGTTTGAGGAGAAAGAATGCTGAGTTGCATCCAAAGAACACCATACCTACTGTTAAGCATGGGGGTGGAAACATCATGCTTTGGGGCTGTTTTTCTGCAAAGGGACCAGGACGACTGATCCGTGTAAACGAAAGAATGAATGGGGCCGTGTATCGTGAGTTTTTGAGTGAAAACCTCCTTCCATCAGTAAGGGCATTGAAGATGAAACGTGGCTTGGTCTTTCAGCATGACAATGATCCAAACACACCGCCCGGGCAACGAAGGAGTGCTTCGTAAGAAGTCTATTTCCAGGTCCTGGAGTGGCCTAGCCAGTCTCCAGATCTAAACCCCATAGAAAATCTTTGGAGGGATTTGAAAATCCGTGTTGCCCAGCGACACCCCCAAAACATTACTGCTCTAGAGGAGATCTGCATGGAGGAATGGGCAAAATACCAGCAACAGTGTGTGAAGACTTACAGAAAATGTTTGACCTCTGTCATTGCCAACAAAGGGTATATAACAAAGTATTGAGATGAAATTTTGTTATTGACCAAATACTTATTTTCCATTATAATTTGCAAATAAATTCTTTAAAATCCTACAATGTGATTTTCTGGATTTTTTTTCTCATTTTGTCCCTCATAGTTGAGGTATACCTATGATGAAAATACAGGCCTCTCTCATCTTTTTCAGTGGGAGAACTTGCACAATTGGTGGCTGACTAAATACTTTTTTCCCCCACGTACATATACAATATGCCAGTCCATATATATACATACATATACATACTATCATAAATATCTATCTATATATATATATATATATAATATATATGTATGCATGTATGTATGTATATAAATATATGAATTAGAAGGGTATATATATAATATATATATAATATACATATAAGCGGGTTTTTTTGGAGGGCATATACAATATTATATATACTGTATATACTGTATATACACATACATATACATACATATACACCCTATATATTCTATATAGTATAGAGTATTTCAGTCGCGAGTAAACCAAAAAAAAATGTACTAGCCAATGGCGATTCAATTGCCAAGGTGTCTGTAGAGGGTTGCTGCATGAGCTGTTAAAAATAACAAGAGCATGTACTTACCTGTAGGATGCGCTGAATGATGGCAGGTGGGGCGATAAAACTGGACATGCTGTTTAAGACTTTCATAGTGAGCTCTTTTAATGCTGAGGAAAGAGAGAAACAATCAGGACTTACGAGCCCTCAGCTAAATTCATTATACAGCAGTGCTTCTCTAAAGTCTGTGAAATTAGTAAACAATTTGACATTATTTGTATCAGTTTTAATTATTTTTAAGGAAGCTTTAAAGCACTTAATTATTGCCAATTTCGTATTTTCTATTATGGTTAATGTATTTATCAAACTTCATTAAAAAGCTAAAACTACTGAAAATCCAGTCTTCTCATGGTCCTGTACTAAAAATAAGAAGTTATTGTTGGAGAAAAATTAAATAGTTAACAGAACAATCATTAGCTTATTCGGCCTTCAAGTGCACCTGGAAAACTCCTACTTCCAAGCTGGGTCATCATTATTACAAGTTATGCATTCATGTTTGAAAAATAATATAAGTTTTCTATTAGTTTCTATATTTTTATTTTATTTTTATTAATTTTTTGTTTTAAATAATTGTAATTTTTCTCATCACTTATTAATGCACTATATCTACCGCAAACCTTGAAAATTAGAAATAACCACACTAATTGTGTGTAAGAAATTATGTACAAATGCACCTGAAATCACAAATTGAATATATATATATATTAAATATATATATATATATTCATATATATGAAAAGATGCCTCTTCCAACATCACAACTCGACAACTTGGCAAAATTAATCTAGAATTTTGAGCTTCTCACTTGTAAATACAAATTCTCTTGTAAATGCAGAATTTCCGACTCCATTTGAAGGCTGTATAAATCTAATTTGTGACCCTGGACCACAAACCACCAGTCTTTAATCGCTGGGTTATGTTTAGGCAATAGCCAAAAATACAATTGTTTGTCCAAATGCTGATCTTCTTTTATGCCAAAAATCATTAGGATATTAAGTAAAGATCATGTTCTGTGAAGATATTTTGTAAATTTCCTACAGTAAAACTTCATTTTTGATTAGTAATATGCATTGCTAAGAACTTCATTTGGACAGATTTAAAAGAGATTTTCTCAGTATTTTGATTTTTTTGCACCCTCAGATTCCAGATATTCAAATAGTTGTATCTCGGCCAAATATTGTCATATCCTAACAAACCATACATCCATGGAAAGCTTATATATATAAATCTCAATTTTAGAGAATTGGACCCTTAGATTGGTTTTGTGGTCCAGGGTCACATTTAATCCATGCACACTATAATGTTAAGTTATTAAAACATTTGGAAATGAATATCGTTGTCATCATTTCAGAAGTAAGAGAATAAATATCATAGGATGAGAATGAGGGGCTTTTTATATTGTTGAATATTTATTCTTATAGGGGCATTGGAGTTACAAAGGTTGAGGACTGCTGCTATACTGTGGATAAACTCAAAACTAGTGCTTGTGTGTGTCTGTCTCACCCTCTGAAGTGTGTTTGGTGTTGGCTCCTTTGAGTAGTTTCTGTGGTGACATCATCGCCTCGAGGAGAGGAAACCACAGAGCCTGAGAGTGACAGAAGATTGATGCACACACACACACACACACACACACACACAGTTAGAGAGAGAAATGTAAAACCGGGAATAAGAAGATCAATACATCTTGTTCATGAAAAACACAGCCCAGGTTGATCGGACAGCACGCACACGCACACACACACCTCTCTCTGCTGCTGGTTGAGACCGTGCGAGCTCCTCTGACACAAAGCAATGATGTCATGCAGAGCTTCCTCCACTCTTTGTAACAGACTCGGCACTTCATCACCTGTCTCCTCCCCCTCACCATCGGGCTTGTCTGTCTCTGAGCCTTCCAGGGCAAGTTTGTGGAGTTTGCCCTTCAGGGTCTGAGAAGCAGAAATCAACAGATCGATAGCGCATTTCCACAAGCCCTTTCTGTCTCACCAGGGATATTTAAGACACTGTTCTCTGAAACACCATCTAAATGAACTGGCCATGTCTGATGGTGCTTTCACACTGGCAGTTTAGTTCGAAACAAGGCACGGTTTGCATGAAAACATGGTATAATGTGAAAGCTGCCATGCAGAACGGAAGCGGTACCGAACCCGAGAATACCTGTAGGAGGTGGTCTGAGTTTGCTTGCCCTGGAACTGTGGCGCAATTTGCATGATTGCGAAAGCAACTCGGACTCGGGTGCACACTTGTTCAGGAAGTAAAATAACCTGTGCATGCATTTCAGCCTGATGACAATTTCATTAATTCAACAAAGCACACATAAGGGATGACAGCTAGCGTGTAGTGTAATTGTGCATAGTGAGTGCAATCAGAGCGGCAAAAAGCAGCGTTTATGCAACACACAGAGCAAAGACGCAAGTGTCCTTGTGCATTTTAGCACCAAATTAAAAACAATAATAAAAAATATGGACCCACATACCCACAATGTTGTTCTGTTTTCTATCATGCGCTGTGCACATTTGTGGTGATGAACGCTTTACCGCATGACGTGTGAACATGATGTGTGGTGTGAGAGCACCATGGCGAGGTGGGTTATTGTGAAGGGTCATTTAATTACATATTCATAAATATATACTGAAAACAGTCACCAGATGAAGATAATTCAAATATATTATTAAGGCAGGTGAAAACACTCAATAGACAAAAAAAAAAAAAAACACAACTTTGTCAATGTAATTTGTAATGTAATGTAATATCCATACTGAAAATATACTACCATTCAAAAATTTGGAATCGGTAAGATTTTTTTGTAATGGTTTTTGAAAGAAATGTTTTATGCTCACCAAGGCTGTATTTATTTGATTAAAAATACAACAAAAACAGTAATGTTGTGAAAAAACTACTACAATTACTGTTTTCTACATGAACATATTTATCATATATTATTATCAGTTGAAAACATTGCAGCTTCATATTTTTGTGATTTTATTTATTTGTTTGTATGTTTGTTTTTTGATGAATATTCTACATCCCTAATGCTACCCAATACCTAAACTTAACAACTACCTTTCTAACTATTAATATGCAGCAAATTAGGGGTTTATTAAGGGAAAAGTCATATGGCTTGTTAATAGTGAGAATTGGACCTTAAAATACAGTCTGACCTTAATTTCTTACTGACCCCAAACTTTTGAATATATATTTTGTGTAAGCTGGTGGTCTACAGTCCACATCAATAAGTGAACAAGTCTATAAGTCCAAGGTAGATTTTCATTCATGCATTCCATCTGCAATATGTTTTAATCATTGGTTTAATGTGCTATGTGCCAGAAAGTCTTTAGCTGTTATGTCGCATCTCACTTTTCAGCATCTCTAGTGTAGCAAATCAGCTCATGGGGAAATATGAATAATTAACCATAACTAGTTATGATTAACTATTCATATTTTAGATCCTCTGTAGATATTTAGCTGACCTCTCAGTGTCAACTGTCTTGTCAATTCTAAGAGCGTTAATTTCCTGGTTTAGGGAAATAACTTTCTTACTTTACAATTCTATAAGTTTGTAACGTAAATCTGCATGATTATTGACTCCGGTTATCAGTAAACAATGAACACGTCAAGTGTGATACAAGTAAGGTTTTATTAACTACATAAACACTTAAACTAGTCTAACATACTACATAAACACATTAAGCCGGTCTAACATACACATACACACACACACACACACACACACATACAGTTGGTATAGGAAAGGGTTAAAGTTTAACTCAGCATAGAAATAGGCATAAAGAATGAATTTTATGGAAAACTTTGCATATTCAGCAGATCTAAAACCTGAGGGAAACGTCAGATTCTTAGTTTAAACACACCTTTGTAAAAAGGTGTAATTGATACTTAATGCATCAATTAAATCGACTAAGTTTGATACTTGCACGTCTGTATGAACAAAGATTCCTGATGCGATCTTACGGCCCCAAGATCTTGCTGAAGTTGGTTGATGAGAAAGAACCAGTTTGCGTCAGAGTAACTTGATGAATGGAAAGGACAAGGCCGAAGCCTGGTGCGAGCTTAGCGTTTCCGGGAGCGTTTGTCTCACCGCCTCTCAGAATTCCAACAAACCACCGACAGGGGCGGGTCACATGGAGTGTGGCCTTTAAAGCCTGCAGAGATTCACGCCTCTCGAGATGGGCTTGCCCAATGGGGACGTCCGAATCTCAAGTGGGAGTTTCTGCGTTTTTTATGACTCTTTGTCTGTACGCCTGGTATTTTGCATATGTAATTCGATGGAGTGTTGAGGCACGAATTAGTACAGATATCGGTAAACCATCATATAATATACACACTTGTTCGATCATAAGAAGGCGAATTCATCGATACTAGACATGAAATAGGTGAGGTTATATTAACTAGTGGTCTATGATAACATGAATAAAACAGCATACACTACAACAGACAATATACAAGACAGTAATGGTATACACAATGACCAAAGGATATGGGTATTCAATCAAAGAAAGGTTTTCCTATGAATTAATTAGAGAACAGTCCATTTCTCTGGGCATAGTGTGTCTTGCTCATGAGGAAAATGAGGGAGTTTCTCTGCCCGCATTCCTTTAGGCAATAAAATCAGTGATATCAGCATTGGTTACCATGGTGATCAAGGTGGGGGATGGTGTTTCCGCCGAAGCCCTGGCATCCAGCTATTGAATGAGGGGAACTGTGACTATTTGTTAATCTATGAATAATTGATTTGTTAAATCAAATAAAAATTAGTGTGTCAGATTGGTCGAGACGCTACATATTCCCCCCCTTTCGAGCGTTGTTGTCCGTGGAATAGACAACAACGAGCGATGTCAAGGTGCAGAACAATCGACACACACCTGGCACTCACGGCTAGGAGCCAGTGGTGGCTTTTTGGCTGTTGGCGCCGTGTTGGATGCTGTCTGGTGGTGTGCTGTGGTGATGTAGGCTGTAGCAAGGTGTGGGTCCTCGAGCTTATGCAGCAGGTGTCGAGGCTGTGTCACCTGTCATCCTGAAGTGAGTTAGTCCGGGTAGGATGTTTTTTTTGTTGATGTTGTTAGCCAGTAGGCTATCTGTGGTACCCACGATGTGGAACAGCCGGGTTAGACTCTCACTGGTGAGAGTG
This sequence comes from Sinocyclocheilus anophthalmus, assembly GCA_018155175.1. Classification (NCBI taxonomy): domain Eukaryota; kingdom Metazoa; phylum Chordata; class Actinopteri; order Cypriniformes; family Cyprinidae; genus Sinocyclocheilus; species Sinocyclocheilus anophthalmus. The sequence goes on along the minus strand of JADLZN010001102.1, from coordinate 405,417 downwards.
CAGGTGGTTCCAGGGATTGCAGGTAATTGTTATGGAGATTTTGTAGCGTGCAGAGAGTTTCAGACTGACCTAGTGATGATGGCAGGAGAGCCGCAGGTGGTTGTTAGCTCTCTGTTCTGCCCGAACGTCACTAGAAATCTGATGTTTGCGGTGTCGCTTGGCTCTTGTGGCGGCACCGACTTGAGCTTGCCTGAGTTGTGTTGGTAGAGCTTTCGCTGTTGGGCATGTGGGCCCGTTGCTCAATCCAACGTTGTCTGGCTGCTTCTGGGGGTGTCGACCGGTTTCAAGGGATGCTCCTCCCTTGGAGGGGCCTGATGCTGTGATGCAGCAGGCAAGGAGTCAGAGGTTTGTCCTTCTCAATACTCCTTAGTTGAGTTTTGTTCAAGGAGCTCTTTTGCGAGTGTCAGCAGCTCCTGTACCCAGAAGTAGGCGTGTCCAGCTGTCCTTGTGTTGCCTCCGTTGTGTGGAGGAGGATGTTTTGGTGGACTGCTGTTGGACATACCGTTGTGTTTGCAGGATGAGGATGCCTTTTTCTATGGCTTTTCCCAGTGGTTGGTCTGGGACTTGTGTCTGTTGCCATGGTGATGGCTCTGTTCTCTTCTGGCTAGGGGCTTTCTGTAGGAGGGTTTTGTATTGTGGCAATGCTGGGTGCCTTCTGTTGCCCGCTTTGGATTCTGAGTTGTGAATTTCAGAATCAGTGGGGTTTGACAAACACTTTTAGTGGAGGCCTTGTGCTTGTTAATGGCCTTCTGTGTCAGGTTACGCAGCTTTTGATTAGGCATTGTGCGGCAGGCCCGAATGCCTAGGTGCCTTCTTGCAGCTGGGGTCCTCCGCCATCCCAGGGTAATCGTGAACTTTGGAGTAAGTTTGTCAAAGTCTGTGTAGTAAGCATGGGGAGTTTCACGCCAGCCCTGCTTGGTGTCTGGGGCAGCGATCAGTCCGTGTTCACTCTGGGTCTGAGAGTATTTAGGTTGCCAAATGTGTTGTCTCTGGCCAGCTCGTTGGGGTCTGTGGGGTCACACGGTGTGTGTGTCTGCATTGATCCTCTGGAAAGGTCCTTGCCCCAACCCCTTGTGGCTGCTGATTGGTGACGTGGGAACNGTGCGTCGTCAGAAAATAGACTTATGCTTCACTAACAACAGAGATTAGGATTTCTGCGCTAAAATCAGGCTAGTTTCTTATCGTACGATTTAAACAAATTATAGCACTGAAAACTTCTTAAGACCTGTGGGAAGCACCTTAAAGCTATAGTATTTACTCTTTCTCCTTTGTTTTTCGATTATATTCAGGACCACACCCCCGCCTGCAGTCGCGGCATGTATAAGAGGTTACGTAATGTTTCACATGAGTCGGGGTCTTGATATGACTACAATGATAATTAACAAATAATTTATTTTATTGTGCTTTAAATCTTTGAATGAGGCCCCCAGCATCGCTCAGATCACCTACACAGTATTGAAGAAGGGGATTTCTTCGCCCAAATCAGACCGATTTATTATGGTATCTTCATTATATGATTCCCTTTTGATCTGCTAATCCTGAGATTTCGTCGTCAGAAAATAGCCTTGTGCTCTACTAACACAGAAATTAGTATTTCTTCGCTAAAGTCAGGTTAGTTGCTTATCGTACGATTTAAACACATTATAGTTTTCATTTTCTGAAACTCTTCATGCTCGCCAGGAAGGTACATTCAACGCCCTAATTTTATCTGGTTTCTGATAAGGAACTGGTATGCGCATGGAGAAGAAGTTACTAAACTTATGAGACAGACACATATGATTGATTATTGGGTCTGCTTGCAAGTAATGTTTAAAACGACTCCACCGTTCTGAATTACTGCTCGTACTGCATAAAGTATGAAACTATTGTTTTCTGGTTAGCTTGTAAAAGTTTCTGGGGGTCGCATCATGCGATGCTGCAGGGATGCTTGGAAGGGACCCCTCCTCCCTGTGGTTACTGAACCCTTTCCCCCCGGTTTATGGTCTGTTCTGCTGTGTTTGAAGAAGAAAGTGAGTGGCCCCACTTGTATAGCTCGTGCCTGACGTGAGAATTTGCTAAATGCATTGGGCGGAGCAGGTAGTGTTAGGGGTTGGTTTCGCCCACTGCTGTTTCCTTTGAAGCACCAAGATTACTGCCCCCGCCCCTCTTTGGACATGTTTTTAAGTGCTTGAGTGTTGTTTTGCAGCTGCCTTTTATTGGCCCGATCCTGAGTCCCAATGCGCCAACTTTGTCTTAAGAGTCTCAGCCTTTTATTTATTTACCCCCCCGATGCTTTAAATAGTATTTTGGTGGTGTTTCCTTCAAGTCCTTTCTGGCTACCTTTCAGGCTTGTCTGCTGTAGCAGCGTCAGAGCCTTTTTAAATCTATTGGATTTTTTCTCTATGTCACTCCATTTTGCTGGGTTCATTTCGTTGTCTGGGCCTAACGCCTTTTTTTGTGTGATCTGGTGCCCGTGACACATTTTTAACCTCCTGTCAGTACCAATGAGGTTGGGGCCAACCGGATTGTTGCTTGGGATTGACCTGTGGCGCCGCTTTTGGTAGCCAATAACACTCCGATTTGGAGTCCTGAGTTTGAGGTACAATTTATGCTTCTCTGTGTCCAGGTGCTTTTCGGTTCCCTTTCCACAAGTAGGGGGTTGGTCGGATCCCTTGCACTGGTTAATGGGGGGTGTGCCTCACGACGCCTTTTCCTGATCCAAGCCATCTTCGCAGTCGGCATTCTGGCAGTGCGAGTTCTGAGCATCTGCAACGTTTTGACATACTGGTGTTGAGAGTAAGGGCTAGAGTCTACTACAAGATCAAAACAGAGTGTGTATGCTAAAATAGTTTTGGGTCAGCATTTGTTTTGCTGAAAAGGACGTAAACAGGATTTTTATTGATGATTTAAGACTACTGTCAAAGTATTGTCAAATTATCACTCAGAATTTACTGACGGTTCCCCAACAGGCTTAATCTCTGAGGTATGAAGGAGAAAAGGGAAAAGCAGAAGGAAAAGGAGAGCATTTCTATTCAGATTATGCTGATTATTTTTGAAAATAAACAAATCAAAAATAGAAATGTCTCTGGTTCCTTTTGAGGTTCAGAGAGAACATCAAGGGGGCATAACATGTAAATGGATTTTAAAATTAGCTGACTTCTATTATTAAAAAAGGGTAATCAATCTGATATTAGGAACAAACAGTAGCACTCGTGATTAACTGATTTGAGTTGGGCAACACACCATGTCTGGTCACAACTGCTGCGTGTTCAGCTCCCATGCCTAGACCATACCATGTGTGTGCCCCACCCTCCATAGCGTGTTATTCACTGTGTTACTAAAAACACCCAATAACTTAATGATTCATCTCTAGATAGACAGTTAAAATGTAATTAAATTTAGATTTAATTAACTAGTAACTGAGCAATAGCATTCAGGAAGGATACATCTAAGATAGTTAAATTCGCTGAGACGAATTGAAGATTGAGAAACATAGAAAAGAAGAAAAAGAAGGAAGAGAAATGGCAAAATCAGAAACCCGGATTTGGTTAAATTCAAATTGCTTCACACTGCACACACACATCTGTATTTAAAAGCTTCAATTAAAGAGTGTTAACCCCTAATTGTTAAAGCTATTTGGTAGCTTAGCCTAAAATGAAACTATGCTAAGTCGTGTTAGCTTAGCTGCTTCAGATGGTTTGTTTACAACATGGCGTGTTGTGCTATGTGGAGTTAGCGCTTCCTGTGACAAGTTGTTGTCACGGTAACCAATGCATGCCAGTGTAATTAATGCAGTTTAATGTCTGTCTATGTTAAACAGTCATAGTTTTAGAACGTGGTGCTTTCAGCCTTCAAGACTTGTTGCATTACCTAAGCACTTCGGTGAGTGCTTCTCTAATGCAACAATAAACTTCTTGCACTTGTTTAAAGAATTACAAAACGTGTTTACTGTAAGTTAAAACCGGTTTAAACATATATGTAGTTATGTTTGCCTCACATATGAGTACTAAAGTACAGTATTACACCTTTAATTTCACTCAGCGAGTGAAACACACCAGGTTGCTAGGCTTGTATATATACAGTCAAAGTGTAGATGAATTGCTTCAATCTAATTATAAACTATAAGGCCTTTATGCTGTAGAAAGGGGAGCAGCGCTCACATCTACCTTGATATAACTGTACTGAGATTTCTTCTTCAAAGAAACAATTTAAACAATACTGCAATTTTGTGATTTCTTCACTAAAGCATATTACATTATGGTACAGTTTGGACATGCCGCTGAGCTGAGATTCAGACTTACGCTTTGTCAAGACAGAATTATGCTTTAATACTGAAATTAGGGTATCTTCGCTAAAATCAGATTAACCTTACACAGATACCATTAAGCATGAAATACATAAAGACTCTCACAATTATAATAGCAGTACCAATTCAAACCCCCACTTTATCTGCATCTCAACAAGCCAGCAAATAGGGACACCGGGCATCTGAAGTCACGTCCTATTTTAACCTGGGCTATCAAGCACACACTTTTTAAGTTGCCAGTGTTTAAACTCATAACTTTCGTTTTATCATGCCCGCATTCTCCACCAATCTGTAGCAAATCAGCTCATGGGGAAATATGAATAATTAACCATAACTAGTTATAATTAAATATTCATATATTAGATCCACTGTAGATATTTAACTGACCACTCAGAGTCAACTGTCTTGTCAATTCTAAGAAAATTAATTTCCTGGTTAAAGGAAATAACTTTCTTACTGTACAATTCTATAAGTTTGTAACGTAAATCTGCATGATTATTGACTCCGGTTATGAGTAAACAATGAACACGTCAAGTGTGATACAAGTAAGGTTTTATTAACTACATAAACACTTAAACTAGTCTAACATACTACATAAACACTTAAACTGGTCTAACATACGCATACACACACACACACGCATACGCATACAGTTGGTATAGGAAAGGGGTAAAGTTTAGCACTAAAGAAAGAGACATAAGGAATGACATTTATGGAACCATTTTGCATATTCAGCAGATCTAAGCCTGAGGGAAAACGTCAGATTATTAGCTCAAACACACCTTGTAAAAAGGAGTAACTGATACTTAATATATCAATTAAATCGACTAAGTTTGATAATTGCGAGTCTGTCTGAAAAAGATTCCTGATGCAATCTTACGGCCCCAAGATCTTGCTGAAATTGGTTGATTAGAAAGAACCAGTTTGCGTCAGAGTAACTGATGAATGGAAAGGACAAGGCGAGCCTGGCACAAGCTTAGAGTTTCGGGAGCGTTGGTCTCACCGCCTCTCAGAATGCCCAACAAACCACCGACTGGGGCGGGTCCCTGGAAGTGTGGCCTTTAAAGCCTGCAGAGCTTCACGCCTCTCGAGATGGGCTTGCCCAATGGGGAAGTCAGGAATCTCAAGTGGGAGTTCTGAGATACTATGGCCCTTTGTTTGAAAGCATGGTAATTTGCATATGAAAATTCGCTGGAGGGTGAGGCACGAATAGTACAGAATTCTTAGAACATTAATATATTGCCTATGTACCAACATATAGTATACACGCTTGTTTCGATCATACGAAGGCGAATTCATAGATACTAGACATGAAATAGGTGAGGTTATATTAACTAGTGGTCTATGATAACATGAATAAAACAGCATACACTACAACAGACAATATACAAGACAGTCATGGGTACACAATGACCAAAGGATATGGGTATTCAATCAAAGAAAGGTTTTCCTATGAATTAATTAGAGAACAGTCCATTTCTCTGGGCATTGTGTGTCTTTCTCATGAGTAAAATGAGGGAGTTTCTCACCTACATTCCTTTTAGGCCATAAAACAAGTGATATCATGATTAGTTGTCATGGAGATCAAGGTGGGGGATGGTGTTCAAGCAAAGCCCTGGCATCCAGTCTATTGAATGAGGGGACTGTGACGATTTGTTAATCTAATGAATAATTGATTTGTTAAATCAAATAAAAATTAGTGTGTCAGATTGGTCGAGACGCTACACTAGTTATGATCGTGCTGAAATGCTGAAATTCAAGTTTGAAAAAGCCCAAACTCGCTAGCATTCTGTTACATGCTGCTACATTACAGCTGTTTTTTAAATTCAAAAACATGCCCTGCGGGAACAACTGCTTACTAATGGTGTGCTTGACTTGCTCTGGCATTAGTAGCTGTTATAAATTCACTGTAAACCACGGCTTCACGGGGCTTATTGCTTTATAAAACATACATGCCATATATGTAGCAAGGTTTCACAAAATAAAACAAAGCATATAAAATGTAATGATATTAATAAAAACATTATTCTTCCACCAAACAATGTAGTTCCTCAGAAACGGTTGTGGTTGCAACAAGGTGGTTGCCGAACAACACACGGACGTAAACAAAGGTGTATGTTTGAAGAGTAATTTACAACAGCTTCGAATTTACAACAGCTTCGAACGCGGCTCAACCAATCAGAATCAATGTCCGGAACTATCCGCTTTATAATTGTTCATTATGGAATATATGCATGGGACAGGCGCCAGAGAATATGATTAATTGTGTTATTTTTTAATAATTATTGCACTCAACATGTTAAATTGAGAGCCTTCGAAATATAATAATAAAAAGGCTGGCGGCCCATACAAAATCCTCATCTTTTCTCTGAATCAGAATGTTCTCATTTAAAAAGTTCAGATGTGTGTTTCTGAATTTTTTTTGTCCAATTTGATCATTCTTTCAGCTACCAAAACGACTGCAGTGTTCCCAGTTCAATTTAGGAACATGGGTAAATCCATTCTGCAGAAATGCACTTTTTTTTATTTTTTTTTACAAAATCTAAATCAGTGCTGCAGATTCTGCTATTGCTAATATGATAATTAACTTTACATTAGTACAATAAAGGCGTTAAAAATAATCAGTTAAACTGAAAGGTGATATCAAAACAAAAAGGTGAAATGTCACAATCATTGTTTGGCAAATTTTCAGAAGAGAAATTCAGTCATTTCAAGTGAATGCATGCTTTGCAATGGACTGCATTAGAAGAGAATGTTAGAGATTAAGTATTGTTTTATGTGTTGTAATTAAGGTGAACATAACTTGACCTAAGCCAGCTAAACTGTGTTAACCCAACTAAACATATTTATTTTGAATGAACTAAATGAAATTGTGTGTAAATACTTTCCTAAATTAAGTAAGGGTAATAAATAAATTTTTATTTCTTTTACATTTCATCTTTTACATTTACTCAAGACAAACTGTTTTTACAAACTCAAGTTACTTCATTACTCCACCACGATGGGCATTTTGAGCAAGAAGTGGATTTGATTGGTCCATCTCGCAAATATGTTACTACGAAGCGAGAGCACTCCAAGCAGAGTATACGGTCTCTGAAGTAGCGGTGTGACACTGTCACACAAAGACACATGTTTTATACCGCTCAATATATATGAAGATTTTATATCTTCAAAACAAATAAGTTCAGAAATTAAGTTCTGTGTAATAAAATGGAATGACACAGGGAAAAAGTATTGAACACATGAAGAAAGGGAGGTGCAAAAAGGCATGGAAAGCCAAGACACCAGCAGAAATCTATCAGTAATTAGAAAGCAATCCTGCCACTAGTCAGTGAAAATTGAATTGTTCAATGTGAACGTCGTTCAACTTGGGATGGAACAATGTTATTGTTCCATCCCAAAGAGGCACAAAATCACTTTCACTGACTTTTAAATTAAATGTTCCCTCCTGGTGGAATTACCTGACCAACTCAATCCGAGCAGCTGAGTCCTAGCCATCTTCAAGAATCGGCTAAAAAACACATCTCTTCCATCTTTATTAGACCCTCTAACTCTAGCACTCTCTATTCTAATTCTATAAAAAAATTGTTTAAATAACACTAGCTTGCTCTATTCTATCTTTTTTCTTTTTATTTATTATATAATTAAAAAAAAAAACCTTGCTAGGTGTACTGCGTTAAGCTAACTGAGACTTGTCAAGCACTTGCCTATCATTGCTCTTTTGTTGATTTTGATGGCTTCCATTGTCCTCTTTGTAAGTCACTTTGGATAAAAACGTCTGCTAAATGACTAAATTTAATGGTAAAGGAATATTAGCTGCTTCAGTCCCAATTGATGGCCTATAAAAAGGTGTCTCATTACCAACGTGTCACACAAGAAACATTTCATGATGGGTAAAAGCAAAGAGCTTTCTCAAGACCTTCACTACCTCACTACCACTACTTCTGAATGTTCCAGTGAGCACTGCTGGGGCCATAATCCAGAAGTGGAAAGAACATAATTTCACCATAAACCGGCCACGACCAGGTGCTCCTCGCAAGATTTTTTTAAGAGCCAAGGACCACTTGTGGACAGCTTCAGAAAGACCTGGAATTAGAAGGTACAATTGTTTCAAAGAAAATAAGTACAATAAGTAAGTAATGCACTCAACCGCTGTGGCCTGTATGCATGCTCACCACGCAAGACTCCATTGCTGAAGAAAAAGCATGTTGAAGCTTGTTTGGAGGTCAAATGGCACTGCACATCTCCCCAAAACATCATGGTGTTTCACTGGCAAAATTCATATAGTTGAAGGAAGGATGAATGGAAAAATGTACAGAGACATTCTTGATAAAAATCTGCTGCCATCTACCAGGATGATGAAGATGAAATGAGGGTGGACATTTCAGCGAGACAATGATCCCAAACACAAAGCCAAGGAAACTCTCATTTGGTTTCAGAAAAAGAAAATGAAGCTGCTAGAATGGCCCAGCCAATCCTCTGACTTGAATCCAATACAAAATCTATGGAACAGACCAGAGTTCATAGAAGAGGCCCACAGAACCCTCAAGATTTGAAGACAGTCTGTGTGGAAGAATGGGCCAAAATCACACCTGAGCAATGCATACGACTAGTTTCTCCACACAGGAGGCGTCTTGAAGCTGTCATTAACAACAAAGGCTTTTGTACAAAGTAATAAATAAATTTCAGTAAGCCTGTTCAATACTTTTCCCCTGGGTCATTCCGTTTTATTACACAGAACTTAATTTCTGAACTTATTTGTTTTGTTTTCTTTGTATGTATGGATTACTTGGGTTGTTACCGACATCTGGTAAACACTTCATGTCAACAGCACCTTTAGAAATATATTTACTGAGAAAAATGACGACGTGTTCAATACTTATTTTACCCACTGTATATATTTGAGTTTTAATGGTTTTACATGTTGTCTTGGCCATGTTAATCCTCTTAATCATTTTAATGTGTGGATGTCTTTAAATGTTCATAGGTCTGCCTGTCATGTGATTAATGGAAGTAGACCAGTATAAACAATATTACATGGATTTAAAAAAACATTTTAAATCCATGTAATTCGACCGATAAGGCTGAGCGTTACAGTGGTACTTACACATTAATATAAGATCATACAACATGGTGATTCTCAGTGAATGGCGACTACATGGGGCTAAAATCTGTTACAAAGTATTGTGGTGGTTTTTAAGTAGATGATCTGATAACATTTGCCAGACAGTATCAGTGAAATTCTATTTCCGTGATATAAAGCGAGGATAGTCCTGGTCTTCATTTGTAAACATCCTGTCCGTGATGTTTAAGTGCCTGTAATAAGATCTGCTGACCGGACCACTCTCCCTAGCACTTTGTACTTCAGGACAGTGCAGCTCCCACACCAGGCTCTGATATGCCTAGTCAGGACACATATACTTACAGATGCTGACCAGGATGTGATGGCATGCCAAACTTCTCTAATTTGTGCAGAAAATCCGCTGACATGCTATTCTGACCACAACGCTCTAGTGACAAGACCAGGTTAACTTCTCTGTGATGGTTATTCTCAGAAACTGCTGACACTCTCGACTCAAGTTTCCATCAATGTTAGGTCACCAGTCTGGAGTTGTACTGGTCCAGAGAGAGCTGCACTGTCAAGATAGAGGTCACAGTCCTATCACCGTACTGCCTGGGTTTCATCGTCAACTTCTATTAAGCAGCCTCTCCATGTAGGATCAGACCAGTGACCAGTTTAACTTTGCATTCATGTCTGGTGAAACACTCATGGATTAATAAAGGCAAGTGAACTGGGAATAAGCTTACCACCTTGGGGGACTCTATTGTTTAGTCACAGCAAAGGATATGTTTGTTCTTACTCACATCCCCTGTGGGCATCTCATCAAAAAGCCAAATATTTTATACCTACTGTATAACTTGGGACGTCATCCTCTACCTTCCCTATCATTGATTTTCTGAAGTTACAGCTCCACCTTAGTATTCCTCAGTCTATTCATTATCAACAATATGACAAGAGAAACATACAAAATGTAAAATTGTCCTCTTTTTTTTATTTTATAGGGTCGCTATAGTAACCCAATGTATGTAAATGTGTAGGTGTATATTTTTTTCTTTGCAACAATGTTGAATATCTCAACGTGGTGATGTATGATAAACAATGATGTGTCACTCATAAAAATGACCACAGACATAAAAGAGAATACTCAAGTATCATCAGCAAATCTTGACATGGCTCAGCGATTTACTGCAGAGCAAGTTGGTAATCAAATATTAGCATAATTTAATGGTGGATCTGATGACAAAGCTGTCGGCGAACAAATTACAGATTCTGAAGATGATGAAAATGAAAATGTTTTGAGAGTAACATATCAAAAGGCTCCCAATCCCCAATATGAGCCAGATGCTGAATGTACCTGGAATGTAAGTGATGATGGTGGGGAAGCAGTTGCTTAAAATGGCCTTCAAAGTTCCAACAGAAATCAAAACATACTTTATTTTATTACTTTGTACTTGTTAATAAAATATCAGGGCAGTTTTATACTATTGTGCCAGTTTAGAAACCCATCTGGGTTAGATAGAGACCCGATTATGTAATAATAATACATATTAGAGTTATATTTAAAAATGTCCTGGATCTGCCAAGCTTTTATAAAGGCAGTGAATGGCTGTTAAGATTTTGAAGTCCAATTAAGTGCATTTATTGAATGAATGAATGCATTTATTTCCCCCTGTAGCCGTTTGGAGTACTTTTTTTTTATAATGGATGGATGCACTTTATTGGACTTGGACAAAATCTCAACACTCATTCACAGCCATTATAAAGCTTAGAAGAGCCAGGGCATTTTTTAATATAACTCTGATTGTATTTGTCTGAAAGAAGAAAGTCATTTACACCTACAATAAATCATGGGATACTTTTTATTTTTGGGTGAACTATCCCTTTAAAGCAAGCATGGATCCTCTTGCCCAGTTTCTGAATCTACTGCAGATTTATGTGGTGTGATGAGCTCAAACCTGTAGCAGCACTTCAAAAGCTCCCTGCACATCTCCCTTCTTCTCCAGCAGGTAGGCTGTGGCCTCATGCAGCTTGTGTTTCGCTGTGATCTGTGATTAGACAAGACAGAGATAAGCCTGTCAATTGTGTTGCAGTCAAATTGTCAAGATTATCAAGACAAACGATCCACTCCAAGCCGCCCACTGGATGAACAGTCTCAGACTGAGAGCGTGTTTAGGTGAGATTGTTTGTTTGTGAGAGACCATTTCCATAATGAAACATTCAAACATTCTGAAACTAAAGTAAAAAGAGGGTTATGCGGAAGGCAGAGACACACGAACCAGCATCCATGAATACAGCTGAATCCATGAATACAAAAACCGGGCAATACAGACTGACAGAAACACAGCAGCAAGCAGATGGATCTAGATATGGAGACATACACAGAGAGCAGTGAAACAAGAAAAAGGCAAGATGGCAGGACTTTAGAGCTGCTGTATATGCATGCGTGTGTGCAAGGTGTCTGTTCAAATATTTAGCAGGTGCCACTCTTCCTCTGTAACAGTATTGATTCTCTCTTCTGCCTGTCTGACTGCCTCAGCGCTTCAGCACAGCAGATATCTCCCCTCCCTCTATTATTCTCTCATTCATTCCTTCCTCCAGGCATCTTTCTGCCTGAGCCTGTCAACCGGCACTCTAATTACATCAGATTGGCAACCTTTACTTGCTCTATCAGTGGTTTCAGGTTGATTGATTAGACAGTGTGTGGTCTCCTAATCGTCAGCTTGTTATGCCAAACCTGTAGTATGAGAAGTGAATTCAGTAATCATCTGCATTTCAGTGCAAAAACTGTCTTATTTACTAATAGCCTGCAATCCAGTTTACCAAGACGCCAAACGTGGTGAAATCACACCAAAAAGCACCCTGAGTATTGAAGTCATTCTCAATCTTTCACTTTCAGCGTAAACACAACTTCATTTTATGTAAATTAGGCTCATTATATATAGTGCCTTATTCACAAACTAGGCTATCTGTCTGAGGCAATTAGCATTACGCTACTCAAATTGAATGTTCTCGCCCTTTATTGCACTGACAAAAACAGCTGAAATATTCTGAAAATATAATATTTTAGCTGAAGAGATTTAAATTGACATTCTGAGACTCCATATGGAGAATAACCTGAAAAATTGACATTCATTATATAAAATTCCATGACATTTTTTTGACTTTTAGCATTTTATTACATTTCATGCCTTTTCCTTTTTTTCTTATAACAATTTTTTTAAAATTTTATTCCCAGATATTTGCAGGTTTTATTATGGGAGCCCTGTAAAATACACTGCATTTGTTTATTAAATGATGTGGAAGAGTGCTATAACTGGGCATATCATCACTTTTCACAATTTTAAAGAGCCGATCCAGATGCATTATGCAATTTGTGTTTAGCATATATTTACATGCACATTTAAGCTGATTCGTAGAATTTCTTTAATGAACTGGGATCGAAAACAACACAGAAAATGTGTGCAAAATAAACAGTCAGCAGGTGCAATGTGTCCGAGCCTGTATGCAAAATATGCTTTTCAGTACATGCTGACAAAACTCATTTGAGCTTCTCAATAATATACAAAACATTTGTGAGCCCTCATATTAGCTCTCAAAAAACATGTAAAGCTGGTCCTACACCTGACGAGAACGGCCACATCAGGATAAGGAAAACTCACAGGTATTGAACACCGGATGCATAATTCTGTACTTGCATTCTCAAGTTCAAGACCGCAGTTCAAAACAGTGAATCTACAGCACCATACAGGAAAATGAACAAAGTCATGTCAATGAGCGTGACTACAGCATAAAAAAATAGTACAAACAGAAAGATTAAAGCCCATCTATAATACAGTTAGATCCATACATATTTGGACACAGGGACAATTTTTATTATTTCAGCTGCTGACTTTTTCAAGGGACCATAAGTAATTGGACAATTGACTCAAAAGCTGTTTTATAGACAGTCGTGGGCTATTCCTTCGTTATTTCTACATCAATTAAGCAGGTAAAGGGTCTGGAGTTGATTCTTAGTGTGCCATTTACATTTGGAAGCTGTTGATGTAAACCAACATCATGCGGTCAAAGGATCTCTCTATGCAGGTGAAACAGACAATTGTTAGGCTTCAAAATCAAAACAAATCCATCAGAGAGATAGCAGGAACATTAGGAGTGGTCAAATCAACAGTTTGGTACATTCTGAGAAAAAAAGAACGCACTAGTGAGCTCAGCAACATAAAAAGGCCTAGACGTCCACGGAGGACAACAGTGCTGGATGATCAGAGGATCCTCTCTATGGTAAAGAAAAACCCTTTCACAACATCCAGCCAAGGGAAGAACACTCTCCAGGAGGCAGACGGGTCACTGTCAAAGTCTACAATCAAGAGAAGACTTCACCAGAGCAAATACAGAGGGTTCACCACAAGGTGCAAACAAGGCCAGATTAGACTTTGCCAAAATACATCTAAAAAAGCCAGACCACTTCTGGAAAAGCATTCTTGGGACGGCTGAAATTAAGATCAACCTGTACCACAATGACGGGAAGAAAAAAGTATGGAAAAGGCTTGGAACAGCTCATGATCCAAAGCATACAACTTCATCTGTGAAACATGGAGGAGCAGTGTGATGGCATGAGCATGCATGGCTTTCAGTGGCACTGGGTTACTGGTGTTTATTGATGACGTGACAGAGGACAGAAGCAGCCGGATGAATTCTGAAGTGTATAGAGATATACTCTCTGGCCAGATTCAGCCAAATGGAGCAAAGTTGATTGGGGCAGCGCTTCATAGTACAAATGGACGATGACCTAAAACATACAGCAAACGCAACCCAGGAGTTTTTGAAGTGGATTATTCTGCAATGGCCAAGTCAATCTCCTGATTTCAACCTGATTGAGCATGCATTTCAGTTGCTGAAGACAAAACTAAAGGCAGAAAGACCCATAAACAAACAACAACTGAAGTCAGCTGCAGTAAAGGCCTGGCAAAGCACCACAAAGGAGGAAACCCAGTCTCTGATGTCCATGAGTTCCAGACTTAAGGCAGTCATTGCCTGCAAAGGATTCTCAACAAAATATTAAAAATGAAAATGTTTCTTATGACTATATTTATTTGTCCAATTACATTGTATAGGAATTGGATAGAAAATGGGGGGACTGTGTATAAAAATGGTTGTAATTCCTAAGCTTTTTATGTTATATTTTTGTTCAACCCCTTGAATTAAAGCTTAAAGTCTGCACTTCAATTTCATCTTGATTGTTTCATTTTAATTCTATTCTGGTGGCATACAGAGCTGAAATTATGAAAATTGTGTCAGTGTCCAAATATATATGGACCTGACTGTATGTTCTTTCTACATATAACACATTGAATTTATTCAAGCCACAAAAACACTTAATGAAAAATGTCAGGTACACAATCATCCAGCCTCTTTTTGGTAGCTAAAAGCATCAACAAATTATCTCAAATATTAAAATAAAAAATGGACTGATTATGGATAGAAACATACAAAGTGAAGGCGATTTGTAGAGCTTTCAATGCCACAGACTGCAGCTGTCTATATGAAGGCAGCAGACCATAAGGCACCAACAGTCAATATATGTGTATGAGGTTCATTGATTTATACCTGAATGGCCTCCTCCAGTCGGTAGTCCTGAGAGGTCTTAAGGAAAGCGATGACCTGCTGAGGACTGAACTGGCACAGTAGGTCCACTAGGAGCTCATGAAGATCTGGACCCAACTTCAAGACAGTCTGAGGACTCAGACTCTCTCTGGAGCTGTTACAGATAAAGAAAACCATAAATCATGTGAAATGAATGTAGACTAGAGCAGGGGTCTCCAACCTTTTTTTAAACCACGGACCGGTTACGTTTGGAAAATATTCTCGCGGACCGGCTGGACGCTGGAATTAATATATATAACAACTAAGAATGGCCTGGATTATATATAATAATATATATTAGGCTATTACATAGTATTATAATAGCATTATATAGTGATTCAACGCATTATATAGTTTTGTTTTTTTTAGTCACACTGATCGGACTATTTTTTCGGATAAGCAAGAAAAAAATATTTAAAGCAGAGAGAATGACATGCCGAAGGGTTTGACATAGCTAATTTTGTGTGTATGTATAGGCTACGCAACTCGGTATTTCCGCGCTGTCTAAAACATGCTTGGGCGTGCTTTGATTTTGTGCGAACAGCACGTGATTAATGAATTGAGCTCTCTTTCGTTTCTTCTTCTTGTGGTTTAAAATTGCTTGTACGTGTAAATTGGCAAATTAATCTGCGAATCACGTGCGTGCCGAACGGTAGGGTCTCATCCGTACGTATTACTGATCAACTGCGATCCGTTTAACTCCTAATATGTGACAGATCAGAGCAATCTTTCATTTACTTATTTAACATGAAATTGTCAAATTGCTACTCCATATCAATCACATACAAAGAAAATACAGAATAATTAGAACAATCATTAACATAAATAAATAACAGAGTGTCATATCTATACACAATTCTTCCCAGAACGTTCTTGCGACCCGGTAGCAATTCTTCCAAGGCCCACGGTAAGGTCGGTAAGGGGTCGCGAATCGGTGGTTGGGACATATGGGAATAGAGGAAAGCGTTACAAAACACTATCAGAAAAAAAGTGGTTTTTAATAAACATGATTATTTATTTGCATCATCAGACTATAGCTGTGAGCATTACTGTCCAGACTTACTACACACAGCACATAAGAGCAGCCTGCTCAAGCCAGTCCTTCAACAGGCCTTCAAAGCCAACTTCTGTGAACTGAGTTTAAGGACAATGCTTGAAAGGCCAGAATAGTTGTGCCGATCAAAAGCATCATCGCGCCAATTTTCACGTTCAGTGTGAACAGCTAATGAAATTTCAGATTTGCGTCACAGGAATAAATTATATTTTAAAGTATATTAAAATAGAAAACTCTCATTTTAAATTGCAATAATATTTCACAATATTAACAGTTTTTCCCTGTATTTTTTTTATCAAATAAATGCAGCCTTGATTAGCATAAGAAACTTATTTAAAAACCTTACAAATCTGATCCAAAACTATATATAAATATCCTATATACATACTGTCAAATATATAGGTGTTTTAGGCCGAGCCATCCACTCCTAAGACTGTCTGTCTTTCCTGAGGAAAAGTCCCTTTTCACAGAGCTCCAAACGGAAGCCATGCGTCATTTGTGCATCCCCCTCTTGCTCTCTTTCTCTCTCAATCAAGTTATCATGTAGAGTGGTTTTCTCAGACCTCAATCATAGCCAAGCTCTCAAATCAAAGCCCAATCAGCCACCATCAGCTCCTGCTGCATGAGGCATGTGTGAGAGAGTACATCCTCATATGAGACGTACTCTTCTACTCTGGTAAAACTCTGTCATAAAACTGAGGCATATGAGAATAATGATGATATGAAGTGGTCAAAATCATGCAGAACATAAAAATGGCGGATTCTGAAAGTACACAGTTGAACTACAACAAAATAATGCAGAATACTGCTAGGTGTTTTTCTATCCAAGTGACAGCGAACGCGGTTTGTTTTTTAAATACTGGAGAATAGATCAGTAGTATAGATTAAAAAAATAGTTTGCAAAAAAATGCTGTCTTCGTTTAATCACCCTCATGTTGTTCCAAATCTGCATGACCTTCGTTCTTATGAAACACAAGAAAGTTTGTGCCCAACCGTGCAAGTTAATGGGGTCCAAAACATCTTTTTTGACTTTTATTGTAAAGCTAATTGAGTATCAAAGATATTGAGACATATATTTTTATTCCATAGAACCAAAAATCAATAATTTTTGGAATTATATGAGGATGGGTAAACAATAATAGACTTTTCGTTTTATCGGCAACTATCTCTTCAAGAGAGAATGGGCGTCAATGGGCGTCACCATGTAATGTAGCAACTTTGCATATTTCTGTCACAGAACCAAATCTCTCATGGCTGGTAAAGTACATTTTTGTGTCATAGCAAACTTATCCATGTATACTAATATACAGAATATCATACATGTTGGTGAATTGCCAAAGGGAAAAAAAAGAAAAACACGTCACAGTCTGGATAAAGAATGGCCATTAATTATTTAATCTTTTTTTTACCCCACATGCTGGCTTTGGAGTTGTTTTTTCCTCATTTATGATCAAATTTTGATTTGAAATGTAAATTGTTCACATATTGTCCTAAATCAATGATTCAACCAAACCATTTTTCAGAAGTCATATTTCTAAAGCTGTGCTAAATACTTTCCAATTACACTTTACAGAGAATTTGTTTTATCATGTTCTAATTTCGCCTTGCCAAGAGGAAGTAAATCTTAAGTAAACAGTGGCACAGCTTCTGCCGCTCTACTGCCAGAAGTCACAGATGAGTTATTTTTACAGTGAAGTCTGACTGCTGTGTCTGACTTCATCACTACAAGGAGGTTTTTATTTATACAAACTACCCTAAATGAACTCAACTATGTAGTCCAAGATGAGGCTCTGTGACAAATTGAGATGGGAGGTTGCTAAGGACAAGAAGATTGTGAGGTGAAACGCGCTTTGAGGCTTGGCCTGAGAGGAGACAGCGGTCACACGGGGAGGACAGAGTAAATTCAGATGTTCTTCCATAGATGAGTTTTGGCCCTGAGGTGCCATGTGTCCTATAAAGGGCACCACAGGTCAGCTACAGCAAAAGCAGCGTTGTAGCTCTGAGGGTCTGCCATGGCGTGGAAATGAGCAAGCACTGATGTGTGACTGTGTCTGAAACTAAAACAACTGTGAATCTGGGCCGAGGTGAATGTGTAACTATCCAAATATAGATTTTTTAAAACATTTTCAGTAATAATGTAAGAAACACAGAGGGTGTTGCTACGCACTTGCAAAGGTGTTCTGGATGGGTGTTAGCAAGCTTCTTACTGGCTTAAGTTAAAGTTGCAGTGAAACAGAATGAATGACAAATCTTTTCTTCTATTTTGTGAAACACAAAGTACAACGAAATCAAAAAGTAGGGTGGAAACTTTTTTTTCCCCATCGGTTGATATGCGGGCATTGCACTCAGAAAGGGAGGCAGACATAAACGCTAGCTTTCAATTGATTTAAGAAAGGGGTTTACGAGGACTAAATGATTTCAGCAGTCCAGCAGAGATTTTTTTTTTTTTACAAAAAATTACAGTTTTACCTCAATAAACTCGCAATTTGCTTATTTTTGATAGAAAGGCAGTTGTTATAGTAGTTTTGTTTAGGTTAAGAGACCTAGAATATGGTCATGCGAAATAAAGCATTAATATGTGCTTTTTCAAGTACTAATATACAGCCAACATGCTAGTATTAAGCATGTTAATAAGCAACTAGTTAATAATGAGAACTGGTCCCTAAACTAAACTGGGTCACATTAAAGGTTCAATGCTCGCTATTAAAATATTAGGTACGACTTTTGCCTCAGTAAACTTCTAATTTGCTGCTTATTAATAGTTAGTAAGGTAGTTGTTAAATTTAGGTATTGGGTGGGATTAGGGATGTAGAATATGGTCATGTAGAATATGTGATTTATAATATTACTAATAAACAGCCATATGTATTATAGCCTCTATAGTAGGGATGCACGATATATCGGGCACCATATCGGTATCGGCCGATAAATGGTAATTTTTTCTGTTATCGGTATCGGCTTGATAAGAAAATTTGGCCGATATCTTTAAGCCGATAAATAATTCATTATTTCCTTCAGAGATACTTCAGATGCGCGCTGTTCGTTTGTAGCTTTTTGTGCAATTGTACGTTGTAATATTTTGTTTATTTGATGTATATCTGATTTATCTCATATAGAATGCGTTTGGTTAAGTTTAAAGAGCGCTTCAGTTTACCGGTGATCATCTTTAGCTCAGCGCACGCAGCTCAAACAGCAGTGCACAACATTAATAAATATGATTGGGAATGTCGTGTATATAACTTTCTAATGAGAACATTATTATAATAAACGTTGTGCATTCTTTGGGTTTAGCTGCTGTGTTTCAGCGCGTTGATATGGTAAGAGCGCATCCACAACAGGATCACACAATCTGACTATAGCACGCAATAACTGCGCCATTTTGTACATATATAAGTTGTAATATTATGTTTATGTTGTATTAATATTAATCTCAGGATGCATTTCCTTGAGTTAAATAAGCTGCCAGCAAAACGCTTCAGTTTACCATGTTTATTCAGCTCTTCAGCTTCAGCACGCGCATAACAGTGGTATTAATTTGTTACTTTTTTAAAATCATTGATACATTATTAATAACAACAACCACTTGTATTTTTCTCTTATTATTTTCATCAACAATATGGTTTAGTAATTAAAATCATTTATTTATTGTCCGTGCAGAGGCTATTCTGTTTCATTGATCTGTGGCGCATTCATTTTGATACACGTGTAATGATGTCCAATGACTTGTATGCATTATTTATGCATTATTTTATTTATTTGTAAGACTTTTTTATGACTAAATTTGGTAATGGGAGAGTAAAAATATTTTTAAAACGTACACCGTTCAAACTAGGCTGCTTATGTTGAAGTGTTTGGGATGTGGTTTTTAATGTGAGACTTTTTTTTTGTAATCAGGCTCTCAAAAAGTATTTGGATATAGATTTATCGGCCAACGTATCGGTTATCGGCTTTCAAAAA
This sequence comes from Sinocyclocheilus anophthalmus, assembly GCA_018155175.1. Lineage (NCBI taxonomy): Eukaryota > Metazoa > Chordata > Actinopteri > Cypriniformes > Cyprinidae > Sinocyclocheilus > Sinocyclocheilus anophthalmus. Next base: position 385,419 of record JADLZN010001102.1, on the reverse strand, counting down.
TAAAGAATAATCGGTTATCGGTATCGGCCAAAATTTTAATATCGGTGCATCCCTCTATAAGGCCTATTATACTTAAATTGGTCCCTAAACTACAGTGTTACCCTTAATTGTTTCCCCCAAAAAAACCTATAATAAAATGATATTGTATTTAAATCAAAAGTGATTTAAAAAAAAAACTGTGAAAACTAAATTAAACTTTTTAGAAGCCTACAAATGAAGTTAAGCGTCACAACTAATTTTGTGAGTTACTAATGTACTAATGTAACTAATGTACTAATGTACAGTAAGAAAAACACTTTTTTTGAGATTTGCTTATTAATCAAATACATTTTTACAGTGTACAAGTAAAAATATAGAAAATGATGTACAAGTAAAAACAAATCTGATATCGGCTGATTCATGATGTGCTAGCAACGTATCATGCATTCCTAACATCACGGTCTTTAGAGGTTATGGGATTTTTCTACAGATGTTATTGTCCACCAGAAACATTTTCTTCAGATTAAAACTAATTAATCGCTTTTCTCCACCAGTCATCCAATCAGAAAATCTCACAGTAAAATGCATACATTGCAAGAAGGTCTGATCTCTCTGTTATCCTCAGTTCAGCTGGGTAAAGACCACTGTACTGACAGACTGTCCTCCTCTCGGTTTTATAACTACAGGCTGTCAACAGCAGCATGTACAAAACTCACTACAGATACTGCTCTTAATCCTTGAGTCCTGTTTGCCAAGGGCAGCAGAAGAAAGACACAAACTAAAATGTGGGGACTGGGCGAAATGGACTCCAGGACAATATACAGTGTACAAGCGAATGAAATACTAGGTCTAGATAAATGTATGTGCGTGAGAGGTCATATGAGAAAAGAGATGAAGGAACAATGCTTAAGACAGAAATAGATGGTGACAGAGATGGCTGTTATTTTGACGGAGGACTGCACCTGCTCACTAATAAATGCTTTTACATGAGCAATATTGTTGTCTGATTAATATTAATGACAAAATAGACAGTGCAGGTCTGCTTAGCTACATTTACACTGCAAGCCCTAATGTATAGATTACATTTTTGAAACAAATAAGATGCAGCCTCTTTACCGCAAGGCATATCAGCCCTAGTCCTCTGGTATTTTCAATAAGAACATTTATATGCAAAGTGTGATATAATTCAGACTGAAACAATAACACCCAGATGCACAACAATAATATATACTGAATGGTCTCTACTTCTAGATCCCTCACAGTCTAGTTCTCATGTGTGTCTCATTAACAGATGTAGGGACAAAAATATATACAATACCATTCAAAAGTTTTTATGTTTTAGAAAGAAGTCTCTTCTGCTTACCAAGGCTGAATTTTTTTGAACAAAAATATAGTAAAGAAAGCAATATTGTGAAATATTATTAAACTTTAAAATGACAGTTTCCTGTTTGAATATATTGTCAAATTAAATGTATTACTGAGATGCAAAGTTGAATTTTCAACAACCATCCAGTTGGGTAAGATATAAATAAATAAAAAGATATTAATACTTTTAGGCAACAGGTTCAAATAGATGCCTTTTTGTTCTTTCTATTCATCAAAGAATCCTAAAAATGTATAATTTTTTCCACAAAAATATTAAGCAGCATAAACTCTTTTAAACATTGATAATAATAAGAACCATTATGGAGAACCAATAATAATTGATAATATTTGAGCAACATATAAGAATGATTTCTTAAGGATCATGTGACACTGAAGACTGGTTAATTGCTGCGAAATGTAAATTTGTACAACACATAAATTCCTAATTTAAAAATCTATCACAACAAAAAAATATTTCAACTTTTTACTGTATTTTTAATCAAATAAATGCAGCCTTGACATTCAGAAAACACGTATTTCAAAAATACATAAAAATCATATTTCAAATAATTATGCAAAAATTTTGGTAGGGTCGTTTTAAGGGCTCATATGATGCGATTTCAATTTTTCCTTTCTCTTTCGAGTGTTACAAACTCTTGGTGCATAAAAAAGATCTGTAAAATTGCAAAGACTAAAATCTCAAACTTAAAGAGATATTCTTTAAAAAAGTTAAGAGTCAGCCACGCTACCTAAAACGGCTCGCTCTAACACACCCCCACATGTCTACATCACGTGTGGGAAGATTTGCCTAACGCCTCCCATGTCAAAGAATGCATAACTTTTATTCTTGCTGTAGTATTGTTTGTTGCTGCCGTCATGTCGTGAAGGTGCTGTGTGCTTCGTTGTGAAAGCAAAACTACTTTGCTTGGCCTTACAAAAGAGGACGATATCAGCTTCGTCATGCCTGGAGCTGATCCGTGCTGGTTGCTGAGGAAATACTACAACTTCGCGCTGTTGATCGCCGGATCTGCTTTCACCGTGGATGAAGCGGAGTCCACCCCGGGGTCATCACATGTGGTTTGCGCTGTGTTTCATTGTTAAAGCGAAATACTTTGGTTGGCCTTCCCAAAAAGACCTATAGAAGTTGGTTAAGGTTGTATTTCCAACACTGTGTTTCCAGACGTTCACCAAAATTCAGATCTTCAGCACATTTTATGGAGGACCTTCCTCATCCTGGGAGAGCATACTACAATGCCGGCTGTTTATTTATTAATATTTATATATACGTTTTTGTATATTTAAAGAGTTTTATATTTTATATATTTAAAGCAAGGTTTTTGGGCAGTGTAGAGTAGGGCTTGTGTTTGTCATTTCTCCGATCACAAATGCAGACATGGTTTTATGTTTACGCAGCGCGATGCAACGCAACGCTTAAAAAGACAGTAAAAGTCATTATAATCCATACTTATGTTCGATGAGCTTTGTAAAAATCGACACGTTTCAGAAAGGCGGGGCATAGAGGAGAAACAATAATGTACAGTATGTGGAAAATAATGTTTTTTGAACCTTAAACCGCATAAACACATTTCATTACACCAAATACACAAAATAATATTCTTTTTAGCAGCATCATATGTACCAACACAACCTCCTTCTGAAGTAAATTATTTTTTAATGGCCAGTGTATGTACACCACATCTATGTTCTCCGCCCGCTCAAAAAAAAAAAAAAAACTGGCCTGTGTGAGCTGCTTTCCGTATGGCCGTTAATAGTTTGCGTGGATGGTAAGGAAACCAAAAGAGAATGAATGGTAAAAAGTGATAGTGTTTCTCTGCTTGCCCTGGAGAGAGATCTATGAGGTGTGAAACGTTAACTGCACACCATTACACATTACAAAAAACAGCACAACACAGACAGCACAGCAGGCACGTAAAATGAACCAAAACTGCAGAAGTGGGTGCTGCTATTATTACCTGGGGCTCAGGAGGCACTTCAGAAACTGGAACGCCAAACAGTCGTCCTACAGACACAGAGAGTTCAACATCAAAATATAGTTCTCTTTCAAATGGACTGCAGTCATGTGAAATTATAACTTTGACATCTTCTATGTCAAATCGCAATGTACTGCAATGTATTGCAATTCTTGTTCAATTGCTCAAATACTACAGCCGGATACCGTGCCTGGCATTTTCCTTTGTACTTTATTTGAGATAACTAAGTTTGTAAGCAGAACACCATTTTTCACCTCCATTGCATCCGGAGAGCATGATGTTATGGGTCTGGCTGGTGCTAGTAAAAATCTGCTCAGTTTGACCACTAGTGTTCTTGTCGTCGTTAATTTATCAAATGCTCCAGACTTTAATGAACTACACATCATTAAATCAGCATTAATGTTATTCTCACACTAGTCATTGACTGTGAAAAAAAAATCCCTTAACACTTGTTTATTTTCTCCCCATTTCCCTCATATCTTCTTCTCATCGGCACATATGTTTGCACAAGCAGGCTTTTCAATTAGCACCTTTCTCACAGTGTGCACGAGATAACGCAAACCCAATTACACACAGCACGGCAGATAGAGCCTAATCCATTTACTGATACACACACACACACACACAAACGCGCGCGCCTCAGGGGGGCCTCTTCCTTCTCACACAACATTCACGACCTATCTAATATGGTTGAATAGAGCCGCGACATGCAACCATATATTACACCACAGCAACAACGGAGAATCAAACACTGACAGGGTCCTTTAGAAACGCTTTTCTTAACAGTCCAGCCTTTTGGAATGTGTCAAGCCAACATTAAGTCAACAGAGAGAGAGCGCTGACATACGGCAATGCGGCATACCTGCAGAGATGTGATGATAGGCTGCACCTGGTCTGCAAAGTGCACTGCAACTAGCTCTGCTGTCTTAGCTGAGTTAATGCTGACCAGATCCTGCAACAGAGAAACAATGACATACCAATGAGCATTCATAACATCAGCCAATCCACCAGAGGAGTATTTTCTTAGTATTAGTTGGGTCTTAAGGTCTACTAGTAAAAACATTTTTCCATTCTTCTTTATTACAAATAATATTGTTGGCATAACAATTTGAATTAAACGCTTCATCAAAACAAATATAATGTGAATTTCAGAATTTCGGTATGCTTTTTACAACCCTGTATAGCCTGACATATGAAGTAACAGTCTAACAAAAACAATTTCTTTATATATACACACTACCAGTCAAAAGTTTTTGAACAGTAAGATTTTTTAATGTTTTAAAGAAGTCTCTTCTGCTCACCGAGCATGCATTTATTTGATCAGAAATACAGAGAAAAAAAACAAAGTACATTTTGCAAGATTTTTTACACTTAAAACAGTTTTCTATTAAATATATTTTAAAATGTAATTTTTTCCTGTGATTTCAAAGCTGAATTTTTAGCATCATTACTCCAATCTTCAGTGTCACATGATCCTTCAGAAATCATTCTATTATGTTAATTTGGGGCTTGGGAAACATTTATTATTATTATTATTATCATCACTACTTAAAACAGTTGAGTAAATTTTTTCAAGATTCTTTGATGAAAAGAAAGAACAGCATTTATTTGAAAAATAAATCTTTTGTAACATTATACCTATACCAAATTTAAAAAGCTTGGAGACAGTATACATTTTTTTTGGGGGGGGGGGATTATAGAAATTAATAATTTTATTTAGCAAGGATGATTTAAATTGATCAAAAGTGAGGATAAAGACAGTGTAAGACTGTTTACAAAAGGTTTCTCTTTCAATGCTTTCTTCTGAACTTTCCATTCCTCAAATAAACCTGAAAAAATTATACTCTGGCTTCTGTTTCAACATATCATAAGAAACAATAATAAATCATTTGTGAGCAGCAAATTCAGCAATATTAAATTTTCCTGAAGCATCAGAACCTGTAACGGACGTAGAACTGGCTGCCTACAAATTCAGCTTTGAAATCACATGAAATACATTTACCTTTTACAATATATTCCATAGTGTTACAAATATTTTCTAAATGTTATACTGTTTTTTTTTTTGCTGTACTTTGGATCAAATAAAATGCAGACTTGGTGAGAATAAGAGACTTCTTTCAAAAAAAACATTCTCAGAAGCAATGAGCTTTATTATTTTTGCCAGGTAGGGTTACAACATACGAGGAATTTTTTTTTTTTTTTTCGTGGGACAGAATCGTCCACATGTAACATAATGAGAGTGACAGAACAAAAAGCACAATATCATAAAAAATTAGAACCGTAAAATAAGGCTACAAATATATAATTGACATTATGTGCAGGTATATACATCACAGGTTTTTGTATGGTACAGGTATGTATAGTATGTGCAAAATTTGGGTGTAGACGAGTATGTGAGGTTAGATAATATCGTGTATGAGGGTGAATATATTGTGTGTTGTTCCACAGTTATTGTTAAGGTGTTCATAGATGTATTGCCTGAGGGAAAAACTGTTCTGCCTCGTTCTGGCGTCTGGTGCCAGTGTCTGTCTGTACTGTAATAGCGTCGACCAGATGGCAACAGTTTCAAGAGGGAGTGTGCTGGATGGTGAGGGGGTCCAGAGTTATTCTCTGGCCAGCCCTTTTCCTCACTCTGGATGTACAGTTCTTGGAGGGTAGGCAGGGGAGCACCAATAATCCTCTCAGCAGTCCGAACCGTCCTCTGTAGTCTTCTGATATCTGATTTTGTAGCTGAGCTGAAAAATCTTACTGCTTACTGTTTAAAATCTTACTGTTTAAAAACGTTTGACTGGTAGTGTATATGTTATTGGTTGAGCATCAAATTTTATACATCAGTCTTACGGCTCATATATAGTGAGATTATGGAGGGAAAAAAACAGCTCAATTTTATTCAAAGACTCAAACTGAGCAATACTGGTGCAGATGCTGGATTTATTATTTACAAGATATGCATTTGTATAGATCTGACATTTATATGGACCAAAAATGAGATTAAATAATTCCTGCATATTGTAGGTACCCAATGAGAAAGCTTTATACAGTAAAGACTACTACTTGCAATAAAATTGTATAAATATCAGCTCTCCCAATAATACGTCTAGTACGAAACTATTTGAAATTGAATGCTTCCTTTTATAAGCAAAGCTCTGTAGTTTCAAAACTTATAATGCAATGTAATACAATGATGATTGAGATATGAACAAATAAACATTCCTCAAAAGCCATTTTTGATACTCACATTTGAACATTTCATCCCCCCCACCCTAAAAAATCATGTATGATAATCAAGTAAACCTAAATTGCTTCAGCCCAGTAAGTGTTCATCTTACAACATTACTAACAATATTATTCCTTACATTTACTTTATAAAAATAAGTAAAGTTTAAAAGCAAAAAGAACGTGAACCCACCAACGAAGGGTGGAAAACATTTTAGGGGTTATAGAACAACATACAGTAACGTTTTTTAAAATTAAACCCGACTCAACTGCACAGGCTTCCACACAAATAATGCATGACATTGACGATTTTCAATCTCGTGCTCTCTTATTTTTTAACATCAGAGTAATGTCATTATTTTGGCCAATATCATATCTGGAATGAACAAGATGAGAGAGAGAGAAGGGTCTGATGAGATTAGGGTCTAAAATGAGCTTTCCTCTTCCTCCCCCTCTAACCTGTAGTGTGCTTAGGTGACACAGCATTTTGAACCTCGTTTTGCCTCACCTTGATTGTGTTTGAAGTTCTTTGACCCACAAACCAAACTGTTTCCTCCTCTAGGCTGTAGCCAGGTAGCCCCTGGCATGGACAGGATGTTATGAATGTAGTTGAAGAGCTCCTCCCTGGACGTTTCGAAGATAAAGATTTATTACCGGATAACCGTAGTGGCAGCCGTGTAAAGAAAATAGTGAATGGATGGATTAATGCCGAGTACACGTGCTTTCCTCCAAGGTCTTTCAGGGTGCAGTCACACGAATTTTGTCGTAAAGGAGTCGCTGTTTTTTTTTTTTTTTTTCAATTCATACTAAACTATCTCAGTATCTGATAACGAGAGAAATTTTTGAAAACCATAAAAACGACCACTTTGAACTATAAGTAATAAAACAATAAAAAGAGGTAGCTCCTCTTCAGTAGATTTTCAATGTCTTCCTCTCCTTGAGGAAATCAATATAATGCGTTCAACAGAAGTTGTTAGATTTATCATTGATTTAACCTTCTAGCTTTTGAAGGCTTGCTTAGGGTGGATCACTGTGTTTCCTTGGTACTTACCATGCAACGATTTTTTTCTACATTTCAGCACAGTTAACCACATTTTCACCCCTTTATCGTTAAAGGTAATTCTCAACACTTAAATACAATGTTTTACTGTAATACAAGGGAAGAAATACTACAAAACAAAGTTAGTTTATTTTAAACCAGCGAAAATTAAAAGGCAGTGCAACAAATACAACCATATATACTATACACCATATATTAACTACCATTCCAAAGTTGGGATGGTAAGATTTTTCATGTTTTTGAAACTTTGCAAGTCTCTTCTGCTCACGAAGGCTGCATTTACAATATTTGATAAAAAAAATAAAAATACAGTAAATACTTAAATATTAAGAAATATTACAATTTGAAATAACTGTTTTCTTTGAGAATATATGTTCAAATGTAATTAATACCTGTGACACAAAGCTGAATTTTCAGCAGCCATTACTCCAGTCTTCAGTGTCACATGATCCTTCAGAAGTCATTCTAATATGGTGACTCGCTGCTCAAGAAACATTTCTTATTATCATCAATGCTGAAAACAGTTGTACTGCTTCATATTTTTGTGGAAAACAAGGTTTTTTAGAGGATCTGTGATATCAAAAAAAAAAAGATGATCAACAGATCCGGGCATTTATTTTACTGTTTGTAACAGTGCATATTACATAGTCTTTATTATTTATGCAGAATTTTATTTAAGTAAAATATGATTTCATATTTCTTTCTTTTGATTCCAGGGTGAAATATGATCTGGGCGTGGTTTTGACAGGTTTCATGATGCTCATCTATGCAAACTTTAGTGCAAGTCATTTTTACAAGAAAATATCTAACATTTATGTTAGTTAGAAATTATGTTGTATTATTAGTTAGATATTTATGTTAACATTTTACAATTCTGTAACAGAAATGTTCTATAACAGTAACCTAATTAAGGTGCATAGTGAGTTGACTCTACAAGGTAAATCTAATTTATCAACCACATTTCCAGAGAATAATTAAATATATGTCTCCTCAAATAATATGCCGGACCGTTATAAATGATGATTTGCTATGATCTATGAATGGTTCATGTTGTACTATAGAAGATGGATGATCTTATCGTTCCACAAATAAATCATGTTTTGACTATGAAGTTCAAGGACATCAGCTGTATATTTGTTTGGTGGATGAAGCAAATCTGTTCTGTGTTCTGATTGGAAGATATCTTACAATTCCGTCTTCTCTGCAAGGTCAAGGAGACGCCCTTCATCAAACTGGACCACGCCACCAACCTGCAGCAGCTCCAGCAGAACCTGACACATGTGAAGATCATATGTTCAATCAATCAATGTTTTCACAAATTAAAAATGGTTTCAAGCTGGTTTTTGTGTTCCTACCTGCTGTCTTTCTGTATGTCTAGAGTCATCATCTGGACTACATAGAAACTCTAGAACCTGCAAAAGAATGAGCAACAGATAAAAGACACTTCAACAAAAAATCTTTTCATACAGGAAAGGCAGAATAATTCTAAAATCATAACAGTCAGCTTCCCTGTCGGTAGCTGAAAAGCTTCCAGACTGGTTTTAAATTGATGCAATCTAATTAAGAACAGGCCCCAACGCAGGGTGCAAAATCCTGAACTCTTTAACATGCAGAAAAACAAGCATAGCACTACTAATGCGGGAGAGCTATTTTTACAGAAGCTGCTAATTGTCTTTACCAGCACTAACACCTTCTTAGAAATATTCTCTTGCTTTAACCATTATAGCTCGGATTAAAAAAATGACAGCATAGTGCAAATGGAAAAGGTGAGGGACTGACAAATGGACTATGAAAGAAGCAGACAGTCATGTCACCTGGTCAAACAGCTTCCGGTTAACAAAAAGGGTATTATCAGGTTTGGCAAGTTGTCGTGCCAGGAAGGTGAAAAGACAGCCGACCTGAGACGGGGTGAAGTCAGAATTGTCCACCATAACCTGAAAAGTGCGCACACACAGGGAATTTGTTAGTGTCTGTATACAGTGGGGCAAAAAAGTATTTAGTCAGCCACCAATTGTGCAAGTTCTCCCACTTAAAAAGATGAGTGGCCTGTAATTTTCATCATAGGTATATACCTCAACTATGAGAGACAAAATGAGAAAAAAAATCGTGAAAATCACATTGTAGGATTTTTAAAAGAATTAATTGGTAAATTCCTCGGTAAAATAAGTATTGGTCACCTACAAACAAGCAAGATTTTCTGGCTCTCACAGACCTGTAACTTCTTACTTCTTCTTTAAGAGGCTCCTCTGTTCTCCACTGGTTACCTGTATTAATGGCTTCTGTTTGAACTTGTTATCAGTATAAAGACACCTGTCCACAACCTCAAACAGTCACACTCCAACTCCACCATGGCCAAGACCAAAGAGCTGTCAAAGGACACAGAAACAAAATTGTAGACCTGCACCTGGCTGGGAAGACTGAATCTGCAATAGGTAAGCAGCTTGGTGTGAAGAAAATCAACTGTGGGAGCAATTATTAGAAAATGGAAGACATACAAGACCAATGATAATCTCCCTCGAACTGGGGCTCCACGCAAGATCTCACACCATGGGGTCAAAATGATCACAAGAAATGAGCAAAAATCCCAGAACCACACGGGTAACCTAGTGAATGACCTGCAGAGAGCTAAGACCAAAGTAACAAAGGCTACCATCAGTAAGATACTGCGCCGCCAGGGACTCAAATCCTGCAGTTCCAGACGTGTCCCCCTGCTTAAGCCATTACATGTCCAGGCCCGTCTGAAGTTTTGCTAGAGAGCATTTGGATGATCCATAAGAGGATTGGGAGAATGTCATATGGGTCAGATGAAACCAAAATAGAACTTTTGGTAAAAACTCAACTTGTCGTGTTTGGAGGAGAAAGAATGCTGATTTGCATCCAAAGAACACCATACCTACTTGCATGGGGGTGGAAACATCATGCTTTTGGGGTTTTTTTTTCTGCAAAGGGACCAGGACGACTTATCTGTGTAAACGAAAGAATGAATGGGGCCGTGTATCGTGAGTTTTTGAGTGAAAACCTCCTTCCATCAGCATGGGCATTGAAGATGAAACGTGGCTGGGTTTTTCAGCATGACAATGATCCCAAACACACCGCCCGGTCAACGAAGGAGTGGCTTCTTAAGAAGTATTTCAAGGTCCTGGAGTGGCCTAGCATGTCTCCAGATCTCAACCCCATAGAAATCTTTGGAGGGAGTTGAAAATCCGTGTTGAAAATCCGTGTTGCCCAGCGACAGCCCCCAAACATTACTGCTCTAGAGGAGATCTACATGGAGGAATGGGCCAAAATACCAGCAACAAGTGTGTGAAGACTTACAGAAAACTTTTGACCTCTGTCATTGCCAACAAAGGTATATAACAAAGTATTGAGATGAAATTTTGTTATTGACCAAATACCTTTTTTCCACCATAATTTGCAAATAAATTTATTTAAAAAATCCCTACAATGTGATTTTCTGGATTTTTTTTTTTTCTCATTTTGTCTCTCTTATTTGAGGTATACCTATGATGAAAATTATTATCTTTTTAAGTGGGAGAACTTGCATAATTGGTGGCTGACTAAATACTTTTTTTCCCCACTGTATATACACAGACTGAAAAATGTCCAACGAAAGTAATTTCTTCCTGTGTTTAGGACCTTTTAACTTACTTAAGGATTGAGATTCTCAATAGATATAAGTGGTGCAATATTCAATTATAAGGCAATTCAGTAACATCTGTAGTGAATATTTGAGTTTCTAAAGTTGTGGTGCAGGTTCTAATTATTGACTTATTGATAATGTTCATTGTGCACACTCGATACTTATAACTACTATTTACATATACTTAAAAATACTTAAAAGTAAGCATTACTCATGAACAATAATATTTACATTTAAAAAAAAAAAAAGATAAGCATTAGCATTAAAATTCTAGTATTTTAGCGTTACTTAAGAACATTTTACATACAAAAAGTAAATTTAAGAATTGAGTGTATTCCTTTACTTGAAAACATGCTTTTCCTAGCTTTTATCAAGTAAATCCTACCCCTTTTTTTATAGTAGTTAGACTATTGTTTGTGACATTATCTTACCTCACAAACATTGAGCCAGGCTTTCTAAGATCAAGCAATTTTGGAACTTTACGGAAAATTTATCTAAGCCGGGGCTTTTTTGCATTTTCTACATTTGTGATTGTTGAATTCTGTGAAATGGATTCAAATATGGTAAAACGTGTTTAATTTTCTGAATGATAAGCATTTTATTTCTGCTGGATATTCGGTGGAGTTATGTGGGATACCATGGGGGCCAAGGTAGTGCTCTCTGTTTTTTTATGAACGAACAAATGATTACAGATGGAGAGAAAGGGAGAGTGTGCGGATGTTGATTTGAGCTGCTGAAGGCTCTTGAATGAGCTGTGATGAGGAGGGGGAGGAAGACTGCAGGACTGAGCCAGTTCTCCAGCAGATAAAATTATCCCATTCGCATGATTTACATTCCAGTGACAGAGTGAAGAATCATTTCAGAGCCAAATGTTTTTTACACAGATGGAGGGAAAGCTGGGTGAGCATTCGTATGTAAGTGTGTGCATGAGATTTGTAGGCAAAAGACAGTGAGAAATATGTTTCTGTCACCTTCAGTAAAATGTCCACAATCCTTTGCTGATACTCCAGAGCCTGTTTGTCATTCTTGAAGTCCTCAAATGTCTGTGATGCAAGGAGATATTAATATTCAGATCTGATTAAAGGGCAGACGAACTACACTCTACATGTATAATTAGTAGAGCACTGATGATTTTAGTAATACATATTGATTTATGGATTAGCTGATGCACACCAGCGCCAGGACGTTGAGGAACTCTCGAGTGTCGAAGTGCAAAAGAGTTCGAATGTATGGATACACTTCCTCTTCCTGTGCAGCCTCCACCGAGTGCAGACGAATGAGAAACTCAAACACCTGGAACGCATTCAGAGATACAATATAAATTGCACAGCATTGCTTTTCAATTACTTTCTTTTTTAAGATTACCTTTGCTGTGATCGAACACTTACTTAATGTTATTCTTTTAAAACACTAATAATAACACTAATAACTAATAATTAACTTTTATATATAGCATTCAAGTAAAAAAGCCATTGTAAAATCTGAATCTATCTCATATATTCTGCAGGTATATGCTCGTGGACCAATCAATCCCTCTACACAATAACTAAATCAAAATTCAACCCATTATCATCGGAGTACAGTACAGGGCTGACTAGTTGCCATGGTGACCAGGTGGTACACTTTCCTGCTAGTGTGTGTGTGTGTGTGCGTGTGTGTGAGAGAGAGCAGCACAGACCAAAAGATTAGCCATTATCACCCATTCACACACACATAAAGGGATGTAACTGGGCATCATTTGGAGGTGCTCATCCTTGCGACGCCAATGTTGTGTTTTACAGCAGGGAGGAGGTTTTATTTCAGGAAGGATTTGGACCTGCAGATGTGACACCGTGTGTGTGTGTGACTGCATCGGAATGTGTGGATGTGTGTCATTGCAATGAAGGATCAAAGAGGAACAGGAGTCTCTCTGTGCACATGTGTCCCTTTGAACATGACACCTTAGGGCCCAAAAGATGATACACCACTTGATACAATTTACTCCCTGCTGTAAAACATACATTACACACTGTTAAAAATGCATATATGTATAAACATATAAATACATACACAAGCATATATATATATATGTGTGTGTGTGTGTGTGTGTGCATGTGTAGGCTACAAACATTTTATTGGTCACTGAGTCACTATGTTACCCGTGTTGTCATACTTTGAAAAAGGCCTATGCCTATTTTTTCAGAACTGCTTTTTTGTTCAGTTTTTTTTATGTTAAATATTTTAATGTACAGTTGAGGTCAAAAGTTTACATACCCATTTCAGAATCTGCAAAATGTTAATTATTTTACTAAAATAAGAGGGATCATACAAAATGCATGTTATTGTTTATTTAGTACTGACCTGAATAAGATATTTCACATAAAAGATGTTTGCATATAGTCCACAAGAGAAAATAATAATTGAATTTATAAAAAAGACCTCCTTCAAAAGTTTACATCCCCTTGATTCTTAATACTGTGTTGTTACCTGAATGATCCACAGCTGTGTGTTTTTTTGTTTAGTGATTGTTGTTCATGAGTCCCTTGTTTGTCCTGAACAGTTAAACTGCCTGCTGTTCTTCAGAAAAACCCTTCAGGTCCCACAAATTCTTTGGTTTTCCAGCATTTTTGTGTATTTTAACCCTTTCCAACAACGACTGTATGATTTTGAGTTCCATCTTTTCACATTGAGGACAACTGAGGGACTCGTATTATGGCACAAGATAAACATGAGTGTACATCAGAAAGTATTCTGTTTCAACCATGGAAGGATGTCAATACACATCACTTTTCAAGTTCAAGTCCACCAACGTTAATCTACTCTCCGGTCTGGTTTGTTTGTCGGACAAAATGGCAGATGCTGCGTTATAATTGGTCAGACCACCTGTCAGTCAAACTCTGCTTCAGGGTAAATGCCGTAGACTCAATCGATAATATCCTGGCAGAAAACCACCAGCCGATTTCCCTTTTTTTATGTATTTATTACTTTCTTTATACTTTCAGTGGGTATTCTGCAGCCCATCTTAAAACCTAAACCTGGATTCTTCCACACTCTCCTTGATTTAGCCGAGAACATTCTGTCTTGTTTCAGTACAGATCATCTCTACACATCATTGGAATAAACAACCCTGTCTGTCATGCTTTTCACTCAAACCTATAGAGTGTGACAGCACTCAATGTGTGTGTGTAAGAGTAGCTTTAGGTTGTGTGTGTGTGATCCATGTCCGTATTTAAGTTCCTCTGGAGGTTGTCCATCCCAGAACGAATCACTTGAGCACTCTGAATGGGCAACAAAGAGAAAATCTCTCTAAAAGCCCTGCTGAGAGCAAACTGCAGAGAATACTAAACACACACTTGTGCTATATATAACTGAGAGAGAAAGAGTTGCGTGACTCATACAGACCCATACAAACAAAACAGACATGAGTGTTACGGTGTTGAGCTGTATGGAACATGACAATGTGACTGCTGACCAAACAAAACACATTCTCTGCAATCTGGGTTTAATCAGACTTCTTACCTGGTTTTTCACCTGAGGGACCAGATCTTCAGGAATGTCACCTAACGGATAGGCCCGTCCTGCCAAACAACAGCTGGCAGAGGAGAAGGAAAGAGGTGTGTAATGGCACGCAACTATGTATGAGTGCAGTACTTATGCAGAAAGTCACCTCACCTGATGTACACCAGCAGTTTATTTCCCATCACAACATGCTCATCTGAGGAAGGAAACAAATGGGAAAATGTGATTATGTGCACTTTAGTTTAGCATTAGCTGACAAGATTTCAGGAATGAAAACCATTCTACTTCAGCAGTCAAAAATCAGTGGCATTTACACTGTTATTATCTATTCATTATCTATTAATAACATTGTTATTGGGTTGGAGTTGGCTGTCATTTTTTGTCTTTTCATTCTTTGCTGAGTATCTCTTGTGAAACATGTTAAGTCTGACAATGTGCAAAAGAAAGTATGAGTTATTCAATTTGAGTTAAATAAAAAAAAATTCAAATCAGAACTCATATGCATCTTTTAGGATTTGCAATGCAATAAAAACGGTGTAATTTTTAAAACAATCTAGGCTTGTTGTGAGTGTAGGGCTTAACAATTTGGTCACAATCTTGTGATTATATATCAATATTGCTATAGATTTTTATTTATTTATTTATGGTTTAATACAAAGGTATCAAACTGATACTAAACAATAAAGTATGGCCTAAAGTGTGCATTATAGGAAAAATAGCCAAGCTTGAGTATTCAAGAAAAATAATAATAATTTAATTTTACATTACAACTGTAAAAGTGTAATCCTAATAGATTCGTCGAATTCTTTCCTTCATTTTCAAATGTTAAAAGCCACTGGACTTGGTGATTGTAGATAGAACACTGTGCCGGGAGTCCCGGTTGAGAGCTTCTCTTTTGTTGATAAACATATTTTTTGATAAAAGTCATATCGCAATTCATGTTTTATTTCAATTAAACATGCCGCCTTACAATTTATAATGCACAATAAAAAACAGACACTTTCTGGAATAGTTTCTGCCAGCTCCTCTAGTTTAGCTGAGTATCCTGATGCATGTTGCACGTGTTGCTTTATATTTGCTGGTTCTCTGTTCTACCTGTGAGAGGCTTTCCTTCACGGAGAGGAGGACCAATTGCCTGAAAGAGTTTCTGAAAAACAAGGAAACAGAAGCAGTTCATTTTTACTATTTGTTAGGAGTGAACATGAACATTAGTAACAGAACTAATTTAAAATAGTAAATAATTTTAACACTTCATTTTGGCTTCATAACTACTTAGCTATTTTCTAACAAACAGTAAATAAATAAATGCAAGCTATTAAGGAAAGTCACTTCAGAGACAGCAAGTCATCACAATTTGAATATTTTTTCCCTCTGGAAGATTGCTCATGATATGACCAAAAAAAGACAGTAAATATGCTCTCTTCTGATCTCATCTTGACTTTTAACTCTTAAGACAATCTCATTTTTATTTTCAGCAAACACACATAAATATACAGCATGTTGAGAGAGTTTATCATATTGTGCTAAAGATGTACTATGTCCAGCACTGTAGTCTACTCTCCCTCCAGACTCACAGCAGCACCTGCAAGACATGGTCACATAATCCAGCACAACACACACTACAGCAGAGTGGCTGTTGTGTTTGGTCAGTGTGTATGTGTGAGACATTCTGGCCATGAAACAAACGAATCCCATTCTCAGTCGCCTTTCATCTGGGGTTCAAAAGATTCCCCTGACAGCAAGGCTTTCATCTTTTTTCTATCTTAATAGTGAGAAACACACACTAAAAAAAACCCCCCACACTTTATGGGAAAAACACACGTGTGGATCAAAAATGTGCACACACACACCCTTGATGTGTCCCCAAAGGCTTACCAGGTTCAATTGAGTGGTTTCTGCTTTGTGTGGAAATTACACCATCAGTGCGTGAATGAAAAAAAAATGTAACATTTAAAAGCTGGAATGCGTGACTTTTGCCCAGCTTTCGACTAGTGTTAATTTCGTTAACGAAAACTATGACGAAAAATGTTATTTTTTCGAGATTTTTTCCCATGACTAAGTTGAGATGAAGACGAGACCTACAATAAGTCAATAAGGTGCCAATTAGGACATACAACATGTAATTTCTTGAAAAAAACTAAGGGACAATTCAATACAAAAAAAAACGTTCACCAAAAAAACCTATTTTATTTTCATCAAGAAAGGAAAGCAAAATGTTATTGTGGACTGCTTCTAGCAGTGGCCTGTACCTCACCAGGTCTTTCATGAATGCGGTCGCCAGATATCTCCTAATCCCCCTAAGAGTTCTAATCCCCGAATCAGAGCTTTGCTGTTACAAGGTTCCTTTTTCTGCCCGGTGTTTTGCTTATTTTAGAGCAATCTGGCAAGCCTATGTGCACAGCGCTCCGGGTCCGTGCATTGCAGAAGCGCCACCGAGGCGATGACTGAAAAGTTAGCCGATCTAAAGTGAAAGTGTGTGTAATTTCCAGGGGCCGTCCCTTTGTTCTGTCATGAGATCTCGACTGTTTTGTTTGCGATTGTGGTTGCTGAATGAATGCACTTACTCAGCCGCTGTTGTTTTTAATAGAGAAAGGCTATTGCCATTTGGAATTACTAGGAATACTTGTGATCTATCACTGTTATAATCTTTTTTCGTTGTTTTAGCAGTTTTGTAATGTGGACAAGAATTGCCTAAAAAGGGTGCCTTTGGGTATTAAGTTATATAATAAAAAGTCTATAATCCTCATACACAGTAGAAAAATACGTCCATTTATGACTCCACAGGTTCTACTGATTGTGGCTTACTGGTGAAAGTGCAATAGCGAATGGCAAGATTACATTCGTCTCAGAAGACAACCATCATTGTAACGGATTTAAGTTGTTGGAGCAAAAATAATTTGATCAGGTTTAGCCATTATACAAGCATACTAAAATGGGACAAATTTGACTCAAACCTGACTAGCAGATGCTAATACATTTCATTGACTTACAAACTTGAACTACCATGAAACAGGAGGCAGGTTACTAAATATGATAACTAAAAGTTACATTGAGGTAGACTAGGTGACTTAATTAAAAATGCCAAAAATTAATACTGGGCGTGTACGTTAATGAAGTAATAATTATGGCTGCAATCGATGAAAAATTAATCGTGATATATCGCGGACGTTATCTGAGTTGACTCGTGATTAATCGCAACTTAATTGCACATTTTTATCTGTTCTTAATGTACCTTAAATTAATACTTTTCAAATTTTTAGTACTCTAATCAACATGGTCATGGACAAATATGGATGCTTTATACAAATGTATGTTTATTATTAGTGAAACTATACTCAACATGGAGCATGAAGACTAGACATGTTTCAAAGGTCATAGATGTTTTTCAAAGAACTTGTTCATGTCTATTAGACACATGAAAAAAGAACATACAAATACCAGGTTCCCATTACTTCTCTTTATTTGCACTGAGCTATTTACTTACACAAGCCTCACTTCTTCTCAACATGCTGTACATTTATTTATTATTACATTTATTTGCCTCTCTGTGCCCACATACTGTAATTTGATGCAGCCAAATTCTCAATAAAACTTTTTTCATGTTTCGTTTGCCAGCCAGCGTATGAATAATGCAAAATAGTGGTGACTGAAACGTGGCCCATTAAGACTACATAACCAGCTCTCCCTTCCAAGATGATAATCTGCACAAAAATCCTGATTTATAATCGAGCCATCGTCTGATAAAATCAAATAGGCTAGGCATAAGATAAAGACAATAGCTGAGCTGTGATTTTGGCTATACTTGCATGTAAAATTAGAGAAGCAACATAATATCTGGTTTAACTGAAAGCGCTGGTCCTCTCAGCTGAAATAGCAGACCCGAGAATTTCGTGCGCACTGGGAAAGAGAGACCTTGCGCTCGTGCGGCAGTATCGGCAAGTCTCCGAAACTAAATAAGGTTTAGGCAAACCCTAAAGATTTGTCGCTAGGTGCTTTTTTGGGAGGAAAATAAAAGTTGCTAAAGGGGTCTGAAAAGTCGCTAAGCTAGCAAAACTGTGCATCTCCATTTCTCCTAATACGGGCTAGGCCACGGGTCAAACAGAAAATGCGCACTGCGTTAATCGCACGTTAATAAATTGAATGCCGTTAAACTGAATTTGCATTAACGCATTAATTTTGACAGCCCTAATAATAATCTTATTGCTAAAATGTCAAGTTTTCATTGACTAAAACTAGACTAAAACACTTTGGGTTTTCTTCGACTAAAACTAGACTAAAATGTTGAGAATTTTAGTAAACTAAAACTTGACTAAAACTAAATAGAATAAGGTTGACTAAATATGATAAACGACAAAGGCCATTTAACACGGACTAAGACTAAAGTGCGATTCGGAACGGTAATTGTTTCTCAATGGACGTCTGTAAAATTTATTTCATAGCCCTCAATGATAAACTCATGGATTCTAGGCTGGCGATTTATTCACAGTGGAGGGTGAGTTCATGTGTATCCTAAAACCCGTAACTGTGCTGCTCACCGTGGCCAAGTCACATGGTTGCTGCCTGTATAATAAATAAGTAACATAAAATGAAATTTAATGTACAAATGTATTCTTATTATTGTTAAAAATGATTAAAAAGACTTATGTAAATGTGATTCTTATTATTTCCCAGCCTATTTAAAATAATAATATACGAGCTATATTGTATATATATACGCGTATATAGTCTGTTTATAATACACATTTTACAATTGAATTGCATACTTTTTGCTGGCACATAAGACCCATTTCCGAATTTTTACGTGCTTTCTTCTCTTTCCTGCTCCCAGTCCCCGCCTGTGCGGGAGGCATTTATGAAGTACGTTATTTTAAAAATACTTTCCAGCATTTCAGAATAGCTAATAAAATGATGCAAAGGTTACACTGAAGTAGCTACAACTTTACCTACGTGTTCGAGTGCTCAGAAACGCGTAGAAACACGTAAATTTTGAAGCGTTTATTTGCGAAAACTCAAGATGTGATTTGACGGCAATTAGGAGATGACCAAACAACCTTGTGTGTTTGTCACAAAACAGTAGGTTAATTCGCCGGTGGGGGAATTTTTATGGGGTGTGAGAGAAAAACGCCGACATCCTGCTTCGACGGCATTAAAACACACAACCCCCTGTAAATGTTGAAAATGCACTTATGGCAAGCAAGGCAGAGTTTATTTTGGTAGAGGCCAGCATTTCATTACACATGGTACTTCAAAGTGCTTTACAAAAATAATAATAAAAAAATTATAATCACATAAAACAAGGAATTTAAAAACTTTGAAAATTATTTTAAAAAAAAATGTATTTAAGAGGTTTAAAATGAATTTAAGAAAACGATTATACATTTAATATAGTGCAATCAGTTCGGACATTGCACAGTGTTCATTCAATAAATGTGTAGCTAAACAGATGAGTTTTGAGTCTAATTTTAAATGTGGCTAATGTTTTAGCACAACTGATCTCTTATGGAAGCTGATTTCAACTGCGGGTGGCATAATAACTAAAAACGGACTCCCCTTGTTTTGTGTGAACCCATGGTATTTCTAACTGACTCGATCCTAAATGATCTGAGTGGTCTGTTAGGTTTAAATTCAGTGAACATATCTGCTATGTATATAGGTCCTAGGCCATTGAGTGATTTATAAACGAGTAAAACCGTACTTTAAATTCAATCCTAAATATAACTGGAAGCCAGTGTAAGATCCTAAGGACTGGTGTGATATGCTCAGTTTTTCTGGTTCTTGTCAGAATCCTGGCAGCAGAGTTCTGTATGAGCTGCAGTTGTCTAATGGTCTTCTTGGGAAGGCCGTTGAGTAGACCATTACAATAGTCCACCCTGCTGTGATAAAGGCATGAACAAGTTTCTCCAAGTCTTGACTAGAAACAAAACATCTAATTCTTGCAATGTTTTTTTTAGATGATATTATGCTGATTTAGTTACAGCTTTGACATGACTAATGAAACTAAAGTCTGTCTCCAGAATCACACCAATATTCCTAACTTGATTTTTAGTTTTTAGACCCCTAGAGTCAAAGTATGCATTCACCTTAAGAACTTCATCTTTCTTTCCAAATGCAATGACTTCAGTTTTATCCTTGTTTAACTGAAGAAAGTTCTCACACATCCAACTGTTAATTTCATCAATACATTGGCAGAGGGAATCAATGGGGCTGTAGTCATTTGGAGATAAGGCATGGTAAACTCTGGGTATCATCTGCATAGCTGGGTGATAAGCGATTTGCGATTCGGCTTTCTCATTTTTACTTAGTGGGAGCATATACAGGCTAATCAAGAGCGGTGCAAGAATTGAGCCTTTTGGGACTCCGCATGTCATGGACGTCCATTTAGACTTATGCTCTCCTATACTCACAAAATAACCTCTCCCTTCTAAGTATGACCTGAACCATTTAATTACCAAGCCAGAAAGCCCGACCAAGTTTTCCAGTCTCTCTAGTAGTATGTTATGATCGACAGAATCAAACGCAGCACTGAGATCTAGTAGTACCAGGACTGATATTTTGCCAGATTCAGAATTTAAGCGAATATAATTTATCTTAATGAGCGCTGTCTCTGTGTTGTGGTCGGAAACCAGATTGAAAATTTTCCAGGTATTCATTTGAGTTTAAGTATTTGTTCAGTTGATTAAAGACTACCTTTTCAATAATTTTTCCTATAAAATGAAGGTTTGATATTGGTCTATAATTGCTCAAAATTTTGTTATCAAGATTGCTCTTTTTCAGAGGGGGTTTAACAGCTGCAGTTTTCAGGGTGTTTGGAAAAGTCCCAGAAAGAAGTGTGGCGTTCACCACTTCTAAGAGATTTGCTTCCAAACAGTTAAGCACCCTTTTGAAAAAAATATGTGGGAAGTGTGTCAAGATATCATGTTGACGATTTAAGGTGCTGTACTGTTTCTTCCAAAATGTTGCTATCAATTTCTTTAAAAGTAGACATAGTATCTTCTTTTTGATATTACGGTCTAATCTGTCTGACCTTTGCATAACTTGGGGATGTGCTAATCGCTTCCTGATATTATTGATCTTCTCAGAAAAAAAGGAAGCAAACTCATCGCATTTGCTGTCGGAGAGCATTTAACTGGCAATCTGATTTGGGGGGTTTGTCAGTCTCTCAACAGTAGCAAAAAGAGTGCGAGTGTTGTTTAAGTTACTGTTTATAAGGTTTGAGAAGAATGACTGTCTAGTTTTGCCTAGTTCCACATTGAAAGTACTAAGGCTGTCTTTATATATGCTATAATGCTTATGTCCCCTGCGAACCAGATGACCGTCCTAATCGGGCTGAAGGCGTAAAATTTTAAAATACTGACAAAATTAACACTACTTTTGAACCCAATTTACAGCTAGACAATCAAAACGCTAGCTGACCCGAAAAAAAAATGTTTAGAATTTTTAAAAATCGTTACTTCATTGGAATGGTACGAAACTTGGTGACTTTTATGGCAGTCACTATGTGACAACAAAATAAACTTGATTTGAACAGCTAAATACCGTTAAAAAAACAAGTCCACCCTTGTGTTGTCGCGGGTCAAAAATGACCGCCATTGGAAATAATGGGAAATACGCAAAAATACGAAAATACTGAGAATTTTTTGTGTGTACAATCTACAAATCATTCACGATGCAGAAAAAAGTGCACAGCAATGAAGGGGTGACGCTCTAAAATATCAAGAGTGCAAAACAGACACACTCGCGCACATATATGAACTAGTGTGACTGTAACTCAAAGCATGTTTCTGCAAATGCATGAAATAAAATCAATAATTCAGCCACAATGCAGTAAAAACACAGACAACCAAGGGGGGTTCACACTATAACTCATAGTACAAAACAGACACAACACACTCAAACACACACTCACTGTACACACACACACACACAAACACACCACACACACTATTATACACACCCAAGTGAACTGGTGTGGCTTGTACAATACGGCAAATTGAGCCAGAAGGCTCAATAAAGGTTGAATCAGATTGATTAAGCTCTGATAAAACATTTCTGTTCATTTTGTAAATTTTTTATAGAATTTTAATGTTTTGTGTAACAAAATGCTTTTTGTGTTCAGGTTTGACTGTAGTAAAATGAATGCAAAAACTAACATTTCAAACCATAATTTCAAACAAAAAAAATCTAAACCTTTACAAAAAGATATATCCAGATCCACAACTTAATAAAAATAAGTATTTATGCCTAAAAACAACTAGAGAATTTATAAGCCTTTTATATAGCGCTATATAGGAATTTAGTGGCTAAACTTCTTTTTTTACTCAAACCAGATCACACTAATCTGACTTCAAAAATTGGATTTAAAGGAATTGTCTCCATTTTGACAAGAAATACTGCCATAATTGAAAAGTAATAAAATATTAGATTTTTTTATTATTATTTTCAATTGGAAAAAAATTATCATAATTATTGCATAAATATTCATTAGTACCATGAAATTCTCCCAAAATACATATATTATTGAACACAAATATATGACATTGATTTTACTGAAAAAAAAGTTACTACTCCCACTGGCCGGAGTGGGGAATCATTTAACTGAGTTTCATGCCTAGACCGCCCACTTATTTATTTTATTTTTTTTTACTGCCTTTTCATGCCCCTTTGCTCTTTCTACTATCCAGTTTTTCATTCATCTATTATTTTTTGCTTGCATAGCTCCAACAACTGACTTGTCCTTTTCTTTTTTTGAGCAAGGTGCCGCTGTCATGGGAGTCAAAAGTAATTACGTCATCATTAGGGTTCCAATAATTTCTAATGAAAATAAGGGACAATTGGTGACTCTTTAATCTTTTACTTCTTTAAGAAAATAGTGTTTATTCCTTGTATGCTTTTAGAAAATACGTGTTTGTTCTGTAAGAAAATAGGGACAGAATAAGGGACGCCAAATATGTGTACTGTACCATAAGGGAAGTCTTCCTGCAGTCCAAATAGTTCTCATAAATATCACAATTGTTTTTCTTAACCTATTTATGTACAATTATTCGAAATAATTTTAATGTCATACAAAAATGTCATCGGTCTGAGTAAATTGTACCAATATAGAATTGTGACTTCACAAGTGTAGTAAGTTAGGAGGTGAAAATACTGTGAAATTACAAATGGCATGAAATTTGAAAAGCGGCATTTACTACACAGAGCCGTTGTTCCCTGACAAGCTAGATAAATTCACGTTTATAATGCAGAACCGCCTCGATTTTTTAACGCGATTTTGTGTAGCTTGTCAGTGATCTACGCCTCTGTGTAGTAAATGCCGCTCCATCTGAATGCACGTGCTGGAGATTTACTACTAATCTCCAGAAGAGGCTTTACTGGCGAGATGTCGCATTCGATTTTTTGCACAGCCCTAACTGAAGGTCTATGAAACTTCAGTCAATAAAGCATTTTAAACAATGGCATTTAAAGTTTTGAACTAAAAAATCATTGCAACCATATGTGACCCTGGAGCACAAAACCAGTCTTAAGTTGCTGGGGTACATGTTTGTAGCAATAGCCAAAAAATACATTGTATGTGTCAAAATTATCAATTTTTCTTTTATTCCAAAATCATTAGAAATTAAGTAAAGATCATGTTCCAAGAAGATATTTTGTAAATTTCCTACTGTAAATATATTAAAACTTATTTTTTGTTTAGTAATATGCATTGCTAATAACTTTATTTGGACAACTTTAAACTTTTTTTTCTCAGTATTTTGATTTTTTTGCACCCTCAGATTTCAGATATTCAAATAGTTGTATCTCGACCAAATATTGTCCTATCCTAACAAACTATACATAAATGGAAATCTTATTTATTCAGCTTTCAGATGATGTATAAATCTCAATTTTGAAAAATTTGACACTTAAGACTATGGATGCACGATATATCGGCCACCATATCGTATCGGCCGATAAATGCAAATTTTTCTGTTATCGGTATCGGCCTGATAAGAAAATTTGGCCGATATCTTAAAACCGATAAATAATGCATTATTTACTTCAGAGACACTTCAGATGCGCGCTGTTCGTTTGCAGCCTTTTGTGCAATTGTATGTTGTAATATTGTGTTTATTTTATGCACATAAATCTGATTTCTCTCATATAGAATGCGTTTGGTTACGTGAAAAGAGCGCTCAGTTGACCGTGATCCAGCTTTAGGTATCTCAGCGCCCGCAGCTCAAACAGCAGTGCACAACATTAATAACTATGATTGGGAATGTCGTGTATATAACATTCTAATGAGAATATTATTATAATAAAACGTTGTGCATTCTTTGGTTTTAGTTGCTGTGTTTCAGCGCGTTGATATGGTAAGAGCGCATCCACAACAGGATCACACGTTCTGACTATAGCACGCAATAACTGCGTTATTTTGTACATATATAAGTTGTAATATGATGTTTTTGTATTAATATTAATCTCAGGATGCATTTCCTTGAGTTAAATAAGCTGCCAGCAAAACGCTTCAGTTTACCATGTTCATTCAGCTCTTCAGCTTCAGCACGCGCAGCTCAAACGGCTGCTATTTAAAACGGTGGTATTTGTTACTTTTTCAAAATCATCGATACATTATTAATAACGACAACCACTTGTATTTTTCTCTTATTTCATCAACAATATGGTTTAGTAATTAAAATCATTTAATTATTGTCTGTGCAGAGGCTATTCTGTTTTATTGATCTGTGGCGCATTCATTTTTATTCTTTACACGTGTAATGATGTCCATTGACTTGTTTGCATTATTTATGCATTATTTTATTTATTTGTAAGACTTTTTTATGACTAAATTTGGTAATGGGAGAGTAAAATTATTTTTAAAACGTACACCGTTCAAACTAAGCTGCTTATGTTGAAGTGTTTGGGATGTGGCTTTTAAATGATGAGACCTTTTTTGTAATCAGACTCTCAAAAAATATATAACAATTTGGATATAGATTTATCAGCCAATATATCGGTTATCGGCTTTCAAAAATAAAGAATAATCGTTATCGGTTCTGCCAAAACTTTTTAATATCGGTGCAATCCCTACTTACACTGGTTTTGTGGTCCAGGGTCACATTTGAACGAATGAATATGCATATTTTTCAATTAAAGAAAACTTAGAGAGCGTGGGCTGCTTCTGGTGCTTGGATTTGTAGCCTACTTCAATAATGAGGTCCAAGAATATTAGAAGTAAAATAAAAATTTTAACGTATTTTTTTCTCTTTCTCTATTTAACTGTATTACAATGAAAGACGTCTTCCCTCAGGTAGATTGAATGTTGGGCTCATGATCAATAAATAGTTTGCATTCACCCAAACTGAATCAAACGCGGACGGTGAAGGGAACTGCCGTCAGTGCGAGACCCGCTTGCTGTGAAGCGGGAACCGGCAGAGGATTCCGCTTGGTCTTAAAGCCTTCCGCAAATGGCTACTTCACAAATAAAACAAAGATTTGCGCAAAAAAAATGATTAATTATCAATTGAGAATTTGTTATTGATATGGTCTGGTAAAAATAATAGTATGGGCTGCGAGAAAATTATAAATAAAAAGAGTGGGGCTGCTATGAGTGCAGGCAGTCTAGGGACAGCATCACTGATCTATAAAATATCTATTATAGATCAGTGGACAGCATCCATATTTCAACCCCAGTGGCATGACAACACCGCAGCCCTAGTGGCCAAAAAAACAAGGACAGATTGCTCTCAACGCAACGTTTGGAACGTTATTAGAGTGAGTAAATTATGCAATGATGATTTCACTCTCAGGTGAACAGATTTAAAGGAATAGTACACCCAAAAATGAAACTTTTTGTACAATTTACTCACGTCATGACGTCCAACCCTTAAAGTTTTCTTTAAGATATTTTGAAGAATTTTTGAGGAACCAAACAGTTCTTGGTCCCCATTGGCTTCCATAGTATGGAAAGAAATACTAATCAAAGAGTTGGTGGGCCAGGGTGAGTAAATGATGACAAAATGTTAATTTTGGGTGAACTATCCCTTTAACAGACCTAAAGTCACTCACTTCCAACTCATGCTGTAGTCTGTACAGGCCAGACCGAACATGTCTACCCACCAAGACCAGATCTGAATGTACTTGGATCGTTTTTTCTAGCAAGTTTCTATGAGTCTGTTAAGTTCAGAATGACTGGAAAAGTCTGGTATTGTGTGATCTTCAGTCGTTTAGTGTATGATGCCCAGATCATCTCTGTAACCATTCACAAAGTCGGCAAGTGTATGAAACAAGCCTAGTGTTTTAAAATCTTAACACAATAACACAAACATTGATTGAGCTCACTATCATACCTCCATGGGGCTGATGTAGTCGTTCATGCCACTGTTGAAGACGTAGATCATGGCATCATAAAGCTGGTTATCCCAGCACATCTGCACCACCTACAAAGATAACATGTTTTTAAGTAGACATATGTTGACTTGCAACAAAACAGATGATGCGTTCGCACATACACACCTGCTGTATGTCCAGATTGGTGATGTCCATATGGACCAGGCATCCCTCCACACTATCCATCATGCCGTTCTCCTGGAAGTAGCTGAGGAGGTCTCTCATGACGGGTGCAGTCAGACAACCAATCCTCTCACTCAGAATGTAAGGCTCCAGACTCTCCAGAAACACACCCCTGGCCACTGAGTTCTCCACCAGCCGAGGGTAGATCTGGTTAAACAGTAGGTCCCTGAGCAGAAGAGAGATTGTTTTAAAAATGAGATTAGATTTGTTGGACTGAAATTTATTACATTGACCAACAAAAAGCTGCTTGGTTGCCCTCTACGTGGTTCATCGATTGTTTTTTTGTTTCGCTTTTTGTTTTTGCCTGCAAAAAGTTTCACTAACTTGACCACACCTGTAGTGTTTCAATATATTTGTTATTTTTTTATCCAAGTATTGTTTATTGCTCCTGTGCTCAGACATGTGTGGTACTGTAGTAAAACAAACATACTGAAAGAACTTTTTAGGGTAATGATAATCTGGACATATCAATTTTTATACCCTATTACAGTAGTCCCTTTAGAGATACTGCTCTCATACAACAGCACTCTGTCATTCGTTCAGTGTAGTCTGTGAAGCTGTCGAGACTTTGCTGCATTAAATCGCATTACTTTCTAACTTTTACAGATAAGGATATTATAACTATAAAAATGTTGGTCATGTGCTGGGGAAAGCATGTCTTAAATATTTTAAAAACACACATCAATTAAATCAGCTGACAGTAAACCATGCTAACTATATGCTTATGAGTTTGTTATAAGCTCTTAATATAAAGGATTCTCATCTTTAGGACAATTTAGGTACTTTTCCCACAGCAGCCCACTATGTGTTCTCTGCATTTTTTCAAGAGCTTTTTTGTACATATGTGTCATTCATTGTCCAATATTTTCACTACCAGTTTTTATTGATTAGTTGTTGCAGCCCTACCTTATATACTTCTACACATTTGAAATTTTGTTATAAACTTCAACTATGTTAAAATTTTATGAATTCATAAGCACTTTAATTCAATATTAATTAATCATTTGGAGAAGATATTTTATACTATGACATCATTTTTTCACAGTGGGTTCATTAGTTAATTCACTTACAAAAGACTGAATTGAATAATTGTGCAGTCTTGGAATTAAAGGTTGTAGTGCTTTGATTCATCGCTGAGCTCATTAATTTGGTTCATGTCTTAAAACTCTTTACTCTTGAAACACCTACTCACAAAGTGAATGGGAAAAATACTTCCATACCCAAGGCCAATGAGACAGTGGGTGGATATTTTTGCATTCTATGTTAAAACAATGGGTCTATCCAAATACCCACACTTGCAGTCTTGGCCACTTGAGAGCATGTGCACACAACAGGAAGTAAGTGAGCAAAAATGTCCCAGGTCTTAAAAACGCCAAAGCGCAGTACCTTTAATGCATGTTCTGTAAATAAATTGTGATTGCCGAGATCTCAGTGTAAGTTAAATATTAATAATAATAAATAATAGTAATAAAACAAAGTGTTGCATATTTTATTGGTGTAACGATGAGTATGTGTGTTTTGTACATGTCCAACTGCTTTTCATCACTTCATTAGAAGCACCACAAACTAAACTGAAGTTTAATTTAAAATGTAAAGTATTGAAAATCAAAATAAAGCTCTGTAAATACACGTGTAAACAAGTGTGTCCCATCGGGCAATGAAAAATTCTGTACACACTTGTGGTCTTCATGCCCACTTGAACTCTTGGGCCAAACACAAGAAATACGTTATGTGAGTAGACAAGTGGTAAAATGCAAAGACTGCAATGGGTATTTGGACAAGCCCATTAAGTACAAAACACAAAAGAAGGCACATGACCTAAACATTTGAAATACAAAAGAAATGCGAAAATCATATAAGGTTTTCATCCACCTTCAGTCTACAAATGTCAGCAAAAATTCCACTTTCAAAAATCAACCACAAATTATCTGTTTATATAGATAATTTTAAAGTCAAGTGTTATGCATAAAGCACATGAGCAGCTAGTCTCTCTAGTGCAGAGGTCTGTCACATGCTATTGGTGAGCTCCCTGATCAAAGTACAATAACGGAACAAAGCAGTCTTAAAATGCACATACAAACTATACACATCCTTCATTATAACGCACTAGTGACAGATTTAAAAACTGACATATAAAATCGCATAGTATTCTCCATCTGTGTATCACTGAATTATGAAATTTAACAATTAATATCTGATTCAAAAACAGCAAATATCACACAACACTAAAATTCAAAGTCTGTATAAACAGCATTATTTTAAAAGGTGCAAGCAAATACCAAACACAAAAAAAAAACTGCAGATTAACTGGATGTACATTTAAAAACAAACCTACTGTGACAAGAGCTTATCAGTTACTGATGCGACAATGTCACAAGCACCTAAAGTGTGAGAGAGGAACAGAACTCTACCAGAAAGCAGGAAGTGGTGACAGGGATTAAAGTCTCTGTGGATACAGCATGATAGCAGCTCTATGCAGTGGGACTGTAAAGCTTGAGTATAAAGACTGTGAATATACAGTGGGTACGGAAAGTATTCAGACCCCCTTAAATTTTTCACTCTTTGTTATATTGCAGTCATTTGCTAAAATCATTTAAGTTTTTTTTTTTTCTCATTAATGTACACACAGCACCCCTATTGACAGAAAAACACAGAATTGTTGACATTTTTGCAGATTTATTAAAAAAGAAAAACTGAAATATCACATGGTCCTAAGTATTCAGACCCTTTGCTCAGTATTTAGTAGAAGCACCCTTTTGATCTAATACAGCCATGAGTCTTTTTGGGAAAGATGCAACAAGTTTTTCACACCTGGATTTGGGGATCCTCTGCCATTCCTCCTTGCAGATCCTCTCAGTTCTGTCAGGTTGGATGGTAACGTTGGTGGACAGCCATTTTTAGGTCTCTGCAGAGATGCTTAATTGGGTTTAAGTCAGGGCTCTGGCGGTGCCATTCAAGAACAGTCACAGAGTTGTGAAGCCACTCTTTCGTTATTTTAGCTGTGTGCTTAGGTTCATTTTCTTGTTGGAAGGTAAACCTTCTGCCCCGTCTGAGGTCCTGAGCACTCTGGAGAAGGTTTTCGTCCAGGATACCCTTACTTGGGGATTCATCTTTCCCTCGATTGCAACTAGTCGTCCTGTCCCTGCAGCTGAAACACCCCCCCACAGCATGATGCTGCCACCACCATGCTTCACTTTTGTGACTGTATTGGACAGGTGATGAGCAGTGCCTGGTTTTCTCCACCACATACCGCTTAGAATTAAGGCCAAAAAAGTTCTATCTTGGTCTCATCAGACAGAGATCTTATTTCTCACCATCTTGGAGTCCTTCAGGTGTTTTTTTAAAAAACTCCATGCGGGCTTTCATGTGTCTTGCATGGAGGAGAGGCTTCCGTCGGGCCACTCTGCCGTAAAGCCCTGACTGGTGGAGGGCTGCCGTGATGGTTGACTTTCTACAACTTTCACCCATCTCCCGACTGCATCTCTGGAGCTCAGGCACAGTGATCTTTGGGTTCTTCTTTACATCTCTCACCAAGGCTCTTCTCCCCCGATATCTCAGTTTGGCCGGACGGCCAGCTCTAAGAAGGGTTCTGGTCATCCCAAACGTCTTCCAGTTAAGGATTATGGAGGCCACTGTGCTCTTAGGAACCTTTAGTGCAGCAGAAATTTTTTTGTAACCGTGGCCAGATCTGTGCCTGGCCACAATTCTGTCTCTGAGCTCTTCAGCAGTTCCTTTGACCTCATGATTCTCAATTGCTCTGACATGCACTGTGAGCTGTAGGTCTTATATAGACAGGTTTTTGGATTTCCTAATCAAGTCCAATCAGTATAATCCAACACAGCTGGACTCAAATTAAGGTGTAGAACTATCTCAAGGATGATCAGAAGAAATGGACAGCACTTGAGTTAAATATATGAGTGTCACAGCACAGGGTCTGATACTTATGACCATGTGATATTTCAGTTTTTCTTTTTTAATACATCTGCAAAAATGTCAACAATTCTGTGTTTTTTTCTGTCAATATGGGGTGCTGTGTGTACATTAATGATGAAAAAAATTAACTTAAATTATTTTAGAAAATGGCTGCAATATAACAAAAGAGTGAAAAATTTAAGGGGGTCTGAAACTTTCCCGTACCCACTGTATATGAATGTAAAATTTTGAAATATTTTTACTATTTAAAATAACTGTTTTCTATTTGAATATATTTTATAATGTAATTTATTGTGATTTCAAAGCTTAATTTTTAGCATCATTACTCCAGTCACATCATGATCCTTCAGAAAGCATTCTAATATACTGATTTGCTGTCAAAGAAACGTCTCGTTACGTATGGTAACCCTCGTTCCCTGAAGGAAGGAATGGAGACATCATGTCGGTGACCGACGAATTGGGAATCTCGTTAAAGAGTCCAATCTATTTCGAGTGTAAACTAAATGAGCCAATGCTCATTGGCATGCGATTATTGCATCCAGTTGCTGCTGATCACAGCGTGAGTATAAAAAGGCAGCCGGTGCAACGCATACTAGGTTTTCACTGAGGAGCTGAGCCGGTGAAGCGGTGGTACAGCAGCCGTGGCGACGGAACGTGACGTCTCCATTCCCTCCTTCAAGGAACGAGGGTTACAATACCTAACCGAGACAAATTCCCTTTTAGTCGGTCACTCTGAGTCACGTCGGTGACGACGAATTGGGATCCCTACCAAAGCGCTATGGATGCTGCCCCTTCCAGTGTCCTGTGCGAGCCCCCTGCAGTCCCCTTTTTGGTGTAGTCCGTGGCTCGCAACAAGAAGACCAGTCACTATTGTCATAGCACTACCCACTCAGTGAGATTGGATAACACTGGGGAAACGTACCCGTTCCACTTGGGACAGGAACTTTGCTGAAGCCCCATCCTTCCCGAAGGAGGTTTCAGAAGCACTTACACATATGAACAACCGTTTAGGTGCATAAGGAAGATTAGAGGTGATTATAACCCTCTAGGAAATGGCAGGAGTCTGCCGGGGAAACACGGGCTCAAAGCTATACCATGGACTTTACACATATGAGAACCACTTAGGCCTCTACATATGGAAACCAGCCCTCTACCGGTTCTCACGGATTCAGCGAGTGAGGGCCTGGCGCAGGACGTTCCGCCAAGTCTGGCTGCCGAGGGGACGGAGGAAATCAACAGGGTCTACTATATGGACTCTCTGGAGCAGTTTTAGCAAGCTGACACAAAACCGGGTCCTCTCATCGCCTCACCTTTTTTAGGTGATCACACAGAGGATACCTGCCCTCCACAAGGAGCGATATAATCTAGAGAAACGGTTGGGGTTCGCTCCAGCCCGCACTCTACAAATATCTGTCAGCGAGGCGCCATGAGCCAGTGCCCAGGAGGATGCAATACTTCTAGTAGAGTGTGCTCACAACCTGAGAGGGCAGGGCACGCCCTGTGCCTGATAAGCCACGGTGATGGCATCCACAATCCAGAGGGCCATCCTCTGCTTAGAGATGGCATTCAATTCTGCCGGCCTCCGTGACAGACAAAAGAGCTGGTCTGAGGTCCAAAGGCTCAAATGGGCCCTGCTGTAGTGTTTTAACCACTAGAGACAGGTTCCAAGAGGGTATAGAGGAGGGCCGTGGAGGATTTAACCTTCTGGCCCCCCTATGGAACCTTATGACCAGATCATGCTTACCTACCGACTTCCCTTCCACGGGGTCCTGGTTAGCACAATCGCAGCAACAGAGACTTTAAGGTGGAGAGAAACCGCCTTCGCTCCACCCCTTGCTGCAAAAAGGACAGCACGACTGTGATCGGGCATATTCGGGGGTCTTCTCTGCGAGAAGAACACCACTCGATGAACAGGTTCCACTTCAAGGTGTAAGCATGTCTCGTAGACAGTTCTCTCACCAAAGTGATGGTGTCAACTTTGGGGTAGGTCACCTAGAACCTCCACATCCCGTCCCTAAACCATACATGAAGTTTATCCAGAAGTCTGGATGTGGGGCCACAAGGGTGCCCCATCTCGAAGTCATTAGATCCTACCTCATAGGAATTCTGACAGGGAGGGGTCTGTCGCGATGAACATTAGTTGGGAACCGGTCCGAGTGGGCCAATATACGGGGGTGCCACAAGAGGACCTGCTCCTCGTCCTCCCTGATTTTGCACAGTGTCTGTGCGAGAAGTCTCACTGGGGGAAACGCTTATTTGCGTAGGCCCCGAGGCCAGCTGTGTGACAGTGCATCCGTGCTGATTGTTCCCTCGGTCAGGGAGTAGAACACCTGGCAGTGAGAGGTTTCTGGAGATGCAAACAGGTCTACCTGAGCGGCTCCGAAACGTCTTCAAATCAGCTGGACCGTCTGGGGATGAGTCTCCATTCTCCGGGGAGCGCAGCTAGAGACAACTCGTCGGCTGCACGGTTGTGCAGGCCCAGAATGTAAATGGCACTAAGCGACCTCAGATGCCTCAGACTCCAGAGGAGGAGGTGGCGGGCGAGTTGTGACATGCAACGTGATCGTAGACCACCTTGTCGGTTGATGTACGCAACGGTCGCTGTGTTTTCCGTTCGGACCAGTACGTGCTTGCCTCTTAAGCGCCCTTTGAGACGGATCAAGGCAATGCACACTGCCAGCAACTCTAGGCAATTTATGTGCCAGTGCAGTTGGGGGCCCGTACATAACCCCGACACTGGGTGCCCATTGTACATGGCCCCCCAGCAAGTGGTGGAGGCATCCGTGTAAACCACAGATTGCCTGGAGACCTGTTCTAGGGGCATTCCTTCCCGGAGAAACGCAAGGTCTGACAACGGGGTGAAGGTTTGTCGGCAGGCCAGTGTCACTTGGACCCGGAAGGTGCCGCATTGCCACACCCACCTCGGGACTCGGCCATGAAGCCAGTGCTAGAGCGGTCTCATATAAAGCAGCCCCAGCGGCATAACTGCCGCTGCAGCTGCCATATGCCCCAGGAACCTCTGAAATAGTTTCAGTTGGAATGTTTCCTGCTTGAATGAATTCAAGCAGTTCATGCCGAAACAACGGCACGTTCCTCTTTAGCTTGCGGTCTGTTCAAAAACCGAGTCCAGCTCCATGCCGGGAAAAGAGATCCTCTGCGTCGGTGAGAGTTTGCTCTTTTCCCTGTTGACCTGAAGCCCCAACTGGCTGAGTTGCGAAAGCCCCAAGTCCCTTTGTGCACACACTGATGCCGGGAGACGAGCTCGTATGAGACAGTCAGAGGTAGTTTGGAACGCGAACGCCCCTGTTCTCTCAGGGAACAATGGCTGCATCCGCAACTTACGTGAAGATATGGGGCGACAGGGACAGTCTGGAGGGCAGGACCTCGTACTGATATGCTCGTCCTTTGAGCGCAAACCGCAGAATGGTCTTCGGCGCGGAAGGTCGACCCAAGAAGTATGCATCCTTCAGGTCGATACTGCAAACCATCTCGGTACGGCTGCACCCGAGAATGCGTTCTGCGTCAACATCTTGAACGTAACTGAGAAGGGCCCGGTTTCAATACATCCGATCCAGGATTGTTCGTAACCCACTGCCTTTCTTGGGTACAAGGAAGTAAGGGCTGTAAAACCCTGTATTCATATCGGCTGGAGGGACCGGCTCTATCGCATCCTTTGCCAGTAGGACTGCGATCTCCGCATGCAAGACAGGAGCATTGGCCGCCTTCACTGTCGTGAAGTGGATGCCACTGAACTTAGGGCGATGCCGGGCGAACTGAATCGCATAGCCGAGGCTGATGGTCCGCAGAAGCCAGCGAGACGGGCTGTGTAGCGCTGACCAGGCGCCCAGAAACCATACAAGCGGGACCAGCGGAACCACAGCCGTACCCGCAGTGGACCCAAGGTGGAACGCAGGGACCTGCTGCTGCCTGCTGGTGATGGAGGAGGATGAGTGTGGTCCGATGCTAGTCCATCCGCGACTCCTCCTGGGACCCAGGGACAGAGAAAACCGCTCTCTCGTTGAGATTTTCCAGATTCTCCACCCGGCCCTCCTCCGGGGGAGGGAGAGGTGCCTTCACCATCCCCCAAAGAGCAGCTTCTTCCCTCTCTGGGTCACCCGTCCCGGGCCTCTTGCTCTTTCGCTCACCACCAGGTTTGACGGGGCCTGGACGGGTGGGGCGGCCTGCCTATGCCCAGCTCCACAGCGCCGCTTGCTGGAGGCTGCTGCGGATGCGGCGCAGGGGCGGACGCAGGGGGCCGCCCTCGGCGACAAGCAGGCTGGGGTGCTACGGCCGGTAGACGGGTGGAGGCAGCAACTGCCCACCGGGGCAGGGTGTGATGACCCACCTCAGTCTGCTTCTGTGCAGCCGAGAGCTGCTGGGCCAAGCTCTCGATCGTGTTGCCGAAGAGGCCAGTCTGTGACACAGGGGCATTTGTTGAACTTTGTCTGCGTCCATCATATCAACCAGACACAGCCAGAGATGGCGCTCCTGGACCACAAGTATGGACATCACACGACCCAGAGAACTCACGCTGACCTTCGTCGCTCGGAGCGCGAGGTCAGTAGCAGTTCGGAGCTCATTCAGAACTTCCGGATCATGACCACCCTCGTGCAGGTCCCTCAGTGCCTTGGCCTGATGAACCTGCAGTAACGCCGTAGCGTGTAAAGCGGAAGCAGCTTCTCCACAGGCCGTATAAGCATTGCTGGCTAGTCGAGTACCTACAGACCCGGGAGGGGAGGCACAGTTCACCCTGCCGGGTGGAGGCGGTATTAGGACACAACTGCATCGAAACCGACCGCTCCACCGGGGGGACCCTTGTATACCCCCTAGCTGCACCACCGTCGAGGGTTGTGAGGGAGGAGGAACTAGCAGGTCGG
Source organism: Sinocyclocheilus anophthalmus (assembly GCA_018155175.1). Classification (NCBI taxonomy): domain Eukaryota; kingdom Metazoa; phylum Chordata; class Actinopteri; order Cypriniformes; family Cyprinidae; genus Sinocyclocheilus; species Sinocyclocheilus anophthalmus. The sequence goes on along the minus strand of JADLZN010001102.1, from coordinate 349,314 downwards.
TTTCCGGCAGTGAAAGGTGCCGTCCATGACTCAGCGAGCTCCTCATGCACCTCCGGGAAGAAAGGCACTGAGGTGGGGCGCTGAGAACCAGCGCGAGCCACCCCGAGAAACCAATCATCCAACCTCGAGGGCCTGGGACGCGGTGGATGTTTCCACTCGAGCCCTACGCTCTCGGCAGCCCAGGAAAGCATAGCCGACATCTCTGGATCCGATTCAGGCTTGCCACCATCCCGGAGGGCGGCAGCACAGCCGAATCTTCCTCTCCAGAGAGCCTCCGATGCAGTGATCAACAGCCAGTCGTCGGGACAAACACTAGACAGAGGCAACGGAGCTCCGCCCTCCTGGAGCTGTGCGATTTGGGGGAAAATATCAAATTGCATTTTTTTTGACAGATATTGCGATTGCGATTTTGATTTGCGATTTTTTTATATTTGCAAAGTCAAGCTTCAGCTCATTATTGTCAATAATGTGCAGCACAGTATATGTATCATTACCCTGCTGAAAAAAACAATAGAAACCGTCACAGAAATTCTTATAGTTTCCATTATACCATTACAAAATTCCTTTTTGTTTTAGGCATTATTCCAATAGGGATTACTGTTGTTCTATTGGTTGCCATTTGCCAGTTTACATCCCACCAATAGAATCCATCAGATACTAGTAGACACCATTATAGTTTACATTAAACCAATACAATTCCCATTATAACCCTGAAATCCATAAAATTTGTTATTGTGTTTTGGGAGGGGTTCTATAGTTTTTTTCTTCAGCAGGCAGATTATATGTATAACTACTTTTACAGAATTAACTTTAATTACTGAATTTCACAGAAAATACTTATTTTTTCTAAATAAAGAACTGTATTTCTTAAGTAAATTATTAAAGTATTACATTGATTTACTCATTTTAAGTATTTGGGATTTTAAGAACAAGTGGAAAATGTGCTGAATGTTTCATTTCATCCAAGTGAAATTAGCAAGCAGTTAGACTGAATTTACATTCGTTTTAAACGCGGAGCCAGGCGCGAGTCGACACAGGTTGCGCGCGTGCGTCAAGCCTCATCCATACTGCCAGATGCGCTCGTGAAGACTTGCGGTGCGGAGCCGGGTGCGAGTATAAACGAGCATTACGAAACGGGCTGTGTGAGTGCGGCAAGTGTGAACGGCTCGTCCGTGACGCGGGATTCACACCGCGTGGGGCAGAGAGGAGCGAGTATGAGAAGCATTCACAGACACAGGCTGTTTTTCTCATTATAAACTTATTTCAAATTAATCTGTTGGGGAGATAAAATGTGTAAGATAACGTTCACGTACTAACAAAAACATCTAAGAATGTATCTTTTATTCTCCAGTACTGAAAACAGAACCGATAAGGGAGCTTTTGATATGCGCTGTGACGCAGCTCTTGGAAATGACCTTTTTTGTTTCGTTGTCTGTCATTTCGAAGCTTAAGTTGCATACGGTTTTTCTTTAGTTTTAATTTGCCTAACTATCGATCTGACCCAGTAGATACCATAATCCCACTCTGTCTCTCTCCCGCGTTCTTTATTTTTTTTAATGGTGGGTGTTTACGCAGTTGACTAGAGCAGTGCTGATTGGGGAGAACGGAGGTGCGCTCACTCTTGCCCAGGGCAAGTAAGATTGCAACTCAAGGCTGGCAGTCATGCATATGCTCTGGAACAGAGTAATATCGCGTTCACATCGCAGGCTTTGCGATTAGGAAATCTCAACGTCTCAAATCGCGATTTCGATTAGATTTCGATTAATCGCACAGCCCTACCTGGAGCTCAATCAATTTTTCTGACAAGTGCTCTGAAAGCTTCTTGTACTGTAGCTATGGTAACGCAGACACTAGATGTTGCTCTTCACATGCACAGAACTTTTGTTCAGAACTAGGGTTGCCATGTCCAATGAGGTAAAATAAGGCATACATTTCCCACTTCCCCAACACTTTCCATTCTGAGCCAAAGGCTCCATCATTAGGGGAAAAAAAACATTCAACACAGGACAAATTGTTCTGTTTTGAATTAATACAACATCATTTATCTTTAAATATGGACTGATCATGTAAGACAGATCATGGACTGTGATGCACATGTAAACAAACAATTTCAGAGTTTGAGATGTAAATGAAATTCTGTGTTATGAAACATGGCAACTGATGCCTATAGAGTGAACAGACACTTGGCCTATCCAGTTACACTGAAGTAATAAAGAGAAAACAGGCCAAATTCTATTATTCCTAATCACCACAAAAACTACCTATTATATTAAAATGACAGAAAATGGCTTTATACATTACAATTAACCCTTGGTTTGTCTCTTTTTTGGGTGCTTTCTGCTGGTTCGTGAAAAACAGGATGGTTTTAATGATAGTACTGTTGACATCAAAGTCATTCAGCATTATTATTCATCTCATTCTGTTCCTCTCCCTATTTCTTTCACAGAGAAAAAAGAAAGAGCCCAAAAAGAGAGAATGTCAAATAATGTGCATCAAATAAAAAAGAAGAGAGAGAATAGAGAACCAAGGAGTGGGAGAGGACGAGAGAAAGGTGGGATGAGAGTTTAGTCTTTGAATCCGTTTGTTAATCAGTATATTGTGAAAATGAATTTTACATTATAGTAAGGGTCTTGATCCACCAAACAGTGGGAGACTTCATTCAGTTGGGCATTAAAATGTAGCTGTAAAACATACAGTACAATGACAGTACAGTTATAGTGTAATTTCTTTAGTTCATTCATCGTAGCTGCTCAAGATTACAGTAACATTATGAAATATGTTAATAACTATTTAACAACTAATGAACCAGTTAGCTTAGCTAATGCAGTCAATCTGAAGTGATAGCAACCCACACCTGTGTTGAAAACATCTGGCTTGTAAGCATTTTTTCACATATTAGCATAATATAGGCAGATGTTTAATGTAAATATGAGCACTAGAACTGTGTGAACTTTGAGTCTATTCGTTTTGCTTTGTACCTTGGTTAGCCTTAAATGTCCTAAAATAGAACTTGATTCAGTGTAAATAATTTATAGGGTGTGTGCATTGTTTTGGCAGGAAGATCTAGACATCAGTTCTGAATCTGATTGAGGAATCATCATGTGATTGAAGTGGAAAATTATACATTATATCATATTATATTATTGCCAGGATTATGGACTGGCTTTGTTTTTTTCCCTCCCCATGTGTTCCGTGTCCCAGTTAATTGACTGATTCCATGCACCTGTGTTCCCCTGATTGCCCTGTGTTTACAAGTCCCAGTCTGTTCAGTTTGTATTAGTCGGGTCTTGAACGTCATCCTTGTGTTCTGTGTCTCCATGTTGGATTATTAAAGACTGTAATTTTGTGAAATCTCCACATCTCCTCGTTTCCTCGCTCCAGCGTATCGTGACAATTATATTATATTATATAATAAAACTAATATATCATATTAGTTTCATCCATACCTTTTTATCTTTTAATGGTTTTTTTATAGAAATTTACAATTCAGACATTAAATAAAATATATTTAGGTAAAATGTTGTCTGTCAGTGTTATTGAATTATGATGATTTTTTTTTATTTTATTTATCACATAAGTCTAAATGCTTCACAAATGGATGACAGGAATGTTTTAAAAGTACTTCAATATGCCTACACAAGAATTTAAAAGATAGGAAAAAAAGTATCTACGTATAAGAATTAACATTATGGTATTTTTAAGTGTTTCATATTTTACAAAGAAAAAACTTTACTCCATTTTTTTAAATTAAATAACAATGTATAATAAGGTATATTCTTACTGAAAAACATCAGTTTCTGAGGTGAAAATTTGTTTCTGCCTTTTCAAGTAATTGTAATTCTAAAAATAAATTATTATTATATTATTTTCAGGTTCTGCAACAATTATGTATATCTCAACTTAGAAAATTTTCATGAATTGAATTTTTTTTTTATAATTTTTTAATCTTAAAATCTAATTAATTAAATTATTAATGTTTATTTAATTATATTCATTCAAAAATCACAATTTTGAAATTCACTGAATTTTTGGGGGGTTTGCTATGACCGTGGGAACCCTGTACTGAACTACTTTAGATCCGCCCCGAGGAGGTTTTGGTTTTGCTCAAGAGTATCACAGTTTGTCCCAGTATGACAGAACACATTTCCCTGAAGGGCATGGGTGTTTGAGAGCCCCAAAATACATACACACATCAATGTCAACACACACAGACACACATTCACAGCATTATGATGAGAGACTCTGGCATTCTGTGAACAGCAGGGCTTTTTAAACACGACAACATCAGTGAATGCACCTACTCACTGTAACCACTGACACAAAGTGTCACAGCTGTCAGTACATCTCACATCTAGAGACACAGCACCATTAATCTCATCTCTAACTCAAACATGAGTCAACGGTGTATATGAGGACAAAAGCAGAAACCATCCAACATGCACATAAACGAAACACTTCCTTGCATAACCTTTCCCTTAGTGTGTGTGCGTCAATGAGACAGTAAAAATTAGAAATCATTAGAAACATTTAGTTTAAAAACATGTACCAACTCAGAAATATAGGGCCAGATTTACTAAACAGGACAAATTAGCGTTAGAGCGCAATTCCATAAAAGCACCGATGGGAGGGGAAAACTCTGCGGGTGATTTATTAACAATGCGCACATTAAAGAACAAATAAGAACTAATTTCCATTATGACCAGCATAATCTACCAAGAGCAGCACAAATTATCGCCTGTTTTAAGACATGCTTTTTTAGGCGTTAAATAACGCAAACAGCAATAAATTGACGAGTGTAAATCTTAGTAAATCGCGCTGCATGATTCATTTTAATACTCTCCTCCCATAAGATCGAAAGGGAAACTCTTGACAAATGCATATTCAATAAGGTGAGCCACAAAAAAAAACTGTGTATGCCTTTTCAGCGCTAATTTCCCACTGCGTGGCATTCCTGACTTCCTACACTGTAAAAAATGAAAAGTTGAGAAAACTTAAAAGTTTAAGGCAACCAGCTTCACAAGATTTTTGAGTTTTCTTAACTTGTTTTCAGGTACCAACAAAAAATTGAGGGAAAAACAACAAAAAAAAAAATCTCCTGAAGCTGGTTGCCTTGAACTTTTAAGTCTTCTCAACTTTTCATTTTTTACAGGGTAGTTTTTTAACGCCAAATGAGGGTTTGCGCTGGCACAAGCTGATAGTAAATCTGGACCATAATATTTGTATTCAGTTTGTATTTGTACAGTTTTAGGAGAAAAAAAAATACTTATTTTTGTTCTGATACTTATAACCATCAAGTATAATGCATTTCAGAGTAAATAACATCAGTACATTTTCCTAAGGTTACTCCATTTTTCAAATATTTCAATTCAGATTGTAAATAAATGCATATGAATTAATGGGTCAAAGTGTATCTGGAAACAAGGAATATGAAGGGGGTAACAAGTCTCAAAATTCTTTACATTTAGTTACATTAAAAATCAAAACATTAAACTGACATCATATTTTTAAGTCTATTTTAATAATAATAATCGATATTACTCAAGATAAGATTTAAGCGTATATTATTAAACTGTACAGTAGTTTTCTACACCTGATGGATAATGCCAACTCATAGCTTACAGCTACATTTGCTTAAATGTTTTCAGATGGATTACCATGGAGTGTCTAGTCATGTACAACATAATAACAAGAAATGACAGGAGTGTGTGATGATAACAAGAGAGGAGAGGCAGAGAAGAGTGGAGGTTGAAAGTGTGAGGCAGGTCTGATAAAGGCAGCTGCTGACCCACTGATAATACAACAAGAAACAAAATTACACAGGCAGGAAATTGGCTTGTCGCAAGGATAGAAAATAATGCTCCCAGAATATGAGGAGAAAGATGAGGGGCATTTCATCCTCTGTTCGTCTGGAATATAAATGCCAGTTTGTCATAGAATTTTTAAGATAATTTTTTTTTTTTAAATATAAAAAGCTTAATAAAACATAATCCTGAATAAAATAAAAAGCAGTTAAACTATTTTTTCCCAAACTTATTAAGAACACGTGTATTTATGTTTATGTCATTTGCAGATCTCTGAAGTACTTGTATAATTGGGAATAAGCACAGGACAGATGCTTTGCGAGGTCTGATGTGTTGCTTTTTGAAGCGGCACATGTCTGCAGGTTTACCTGTTTTCAATTTGGTTGTGTATGTTTTGCTTTTCAGAGTTAAAAGGAACGAGCAATATTTTTCACATTATCCACCACAGCCATCACTTATCTGCCTCACTGCACACTTTACATTTAAATTTACCCTTATGCATTTGGCCCACACTCACTTTTATTAAAAGCAACCTGCATTGCATTTCAAGGTGTCCCTTTTTTTTAATCAGTTTATGCATTCCCCGGGAGTTACATGACACATCACACTGGCTAGAAATATCAAAAGTAATGAAATACAGCAATGCTGATGGTGATGTTGTACTATTTTACATTTTTGGTACCATATTATTTTTCAGTACTAGTATACAAATGCAGGAGTTTAATTGTCATGAATCCCCCTATTTTAGCACCAGATGTTTATGCTGCTTACCACAGGTTTGAAAAATGTTGAAAGGGATAGGTGTATATGACTTTCTTCTTTCAGACAATTGCAATCAGAGTTATTAAAAAAATGTCCTGGCTCTTCCAAGCTTTAAAATGCCAGTGAATGGGTGCTGAGATTTTGAAATCCAATAAAGTGCATCCATTCATCATAAAAAGTGCTCCACATGGCTCCGGGGGTAAATAAAGGCCTTCTGAAGTGAAGTGATGTGTTTGTGTAAGAATAATATCCATATTTAAAACGTTATAAACCGTAATCTCTAGCTTCCGCTAACCGTTGTTTGCACATTCACAAGAGGGTGGCGGATGATGTAGGACGTAGGCATAGCGTAAGCTCCAGTGAAAAGTGACAAACGCGGAAGCGCAGCGGACAGAGCAAAACAAAACACCAGTCACAAATTAATACAAAACGAGGATTTGTAAAGAAAAATGTCGATATAAGCCAAGAGGAGACTGGTTTTCCTTTGCTTGAAACTAAACTTGGTTCTCGCAAGAATAACTCGATTGGATTCATCTGAAAGAAGAAAGTCATATTGACACCTGGCTGAGGCTCGAGGGGCGAGTAAATAATGATGACAGAATTTTCATTTTTGGGTCAACTATCTCTTTAAAAAGTGGGTATGGTAAGCTGCAGTATTAAAGTTTCCCACAAATGCACACTGCAATTCACCACTCACACAACAAAATGAACAAATATATTAAACACGTTTTTTAAAGCTCTCAGTACATTACACAAATACACATATATCCTGTGACAACTATAATTTAATGCACAAATGCATTCACCAGCCACTGTATTAGGTGCACCTGTTCACCTGCTCGTAGGGCTGGACAATAATTCAATATCAATATGTATCGCAATATAATTTTTTTCAATAAAGGTGTATGATTTTAAACACATTTCCGATATTTCGATATACATTACAGTGTTTCCCATACATTGATTTATTTGTGCCGTTTGACTTCATTGAATAAACATGAGCACTGCACGTTTCAAAATCATAACACGGCGCGGGTGTTTTATATGAATGTATCTCTGAAGGGAATTGACCATCTTCAGAAAAGTTTCGATGGCATTTGATTGATTCGAATAAAGTAGCATTAAGGAGCGGACGATGCTTTGATTACAGCCGTTACTGTGGAAACCGCTAGTTTTTCACTCTAAAAGCGCCTCCTGCTGGCAGGGAATGAGTTTTCATTTTAAATAAGCCTGTCTCCAGCAACGTTTCCAGTTTTTGTTATTGTTCGATTTTTTTTTTGTTTTCTGCAGCGACTCGGAGCAGTTTTCATACCCTTTTTTCTGGCTGAAGCACATTTCTTTCAATCTATAAGAATAATCAGCCTACACTACCAGTCAAAAGTTTTTGAACAGTAAGATTTTTAAAGGTTTTTTTTTTTTTTTTTAAGAAATTCTCTTCTGCACCAGGCTGAATCTTTGATCCAAAGTACAGCAAAAAAAAGTAAATTTGGAAAGAGTTTTTACGATTTAAAAATTCCTTTCTATTTGAATAGGATTTTAAAATGTAATTATTTCTGTAATCAGCTATGTATGATTTACAGGAATAAATTACACCATAGCTAAATTTTCAGCATCATTACTCAGGCTTCAGTGGTAACATGATCCTTTCAAGAAATCATTTTAATATGCTGATTATCAATTTTTAAAACAGTTGAGTACATTTTTTTTTCAGGATCTTGATGAATAGAAAGATCCAAAGATCAGCATTTATGAAATGAAAAGCTTTTGTATACATTATAAACTATTCCATTCGGCAAATTTTATATTTTTGGGAAAGAAAATTATAGAAATTAATACTTGATTTAGCAAGATGCTTAAAATTGATCAAAATGATGATTAAAGGCATTTATAATGTTACAGGATTTCTATTCAGATAAACAGTGTTCCTATCGATAGTGGAATTATAATCGTATCGACCCGAATAAGAACAGAAATATATCGTGATTTCATTTTTGGCCATATAGTCCAGTCCTACCGCTCGGTATCACAAATATCAGCCATCACATGGCAGCAAAAACAATGCATGTAGACATGGCCAAGGATGATCTTCTCAAGTTCAAAACAAGGATCAGAACGGAGAAGAAAGGGGATTTTGAATGTGCCATGGTTGTTGGTGCCAGATGGGTGTGGGTCCGAGTATTTCCGAAACTGCTGATCTACTGGGATTTTCATGTATAAAAATATCCAGGGTTTACAGTGAAGGGTCCAAAAAAATATACAGTGAACAGCAGTTCTGTGGGCGAAAACGCCTTGCTGATGCCAGAGGTCAGAGGGGAATGGGCAGACTGGTTAAAGATGATAGAAAAGCAACAATAACTCAAATAACCACTCGTTACAACCGAGGTATGCAGAAGTGCTTCGAGGCTAAACACAGCATATTTAACCTTGAAGCAGTGTAATGTTTTCTACAGCAGCAGAAAACACTGGGTGCCACTTCTCTCAGCTAAGAACAGGAAACTGAGGCTACAATTCCCACAGGCTCACCAAAATTGGACAATAGAAGACTGGAAAAAGGTTGCCTGGTCTCATGAGTCTCGATTTCTGCTGCAACATTCGGATGTTAGGGTCAAAATGTGGTGTAAACAACATGAAAGAATGGATCCATCCTGCCTTGTATTAACAGTTCAGGCAAGTGGTGTAATGGTGAAGGGATATTTTCTTGGAACACTTTGGGCCCCTTAGTACCAAATGAGCATTGTTTAAATGCCACAGCCTACCTGAGTATTGTTGACCATGTCTTTCCCTTTTATGACTAGCAGGATAAGGCTCCATGTCACAAAGCTCAAATCATCTTAAACTGGTTTCCTGAACATGACAAATGTGTTCATTACACTTAAATGTCCTCCAATGTCATCAAATCTCAATCCAATTGAGCATCTTTCCAACGTCATGGAATGGAATGTTTTCAGCACCTTGCAGAAAATGTTGAAATCTCAAACTGTTACCAACCTAGATATAAAGTTAGGGTTACCAATTTAACAACTTAACCCCTAAAACGACCATAAAGGACGAAAAAGACTTTACTGTTTAAACAATAGTTTAAGCAGTAAAGTTTATACAGACAAATCAGTTTAAGGGCTTTTAGAAAATCAAAAACTACACCTTTGATTTGAAATCCTCCAAAAAGTGGCCATGTTTACTATGTACTATGCTTCTCCACAAAGGTGATCTTTGAAAACATTTACATTTAGTCATTTAGTGGACACTTTTATCCAAAGCGACTTACAAATGCTGAAAATAGCAGCAATCAAAAATCGACAAAAGAGCAACAATATGCAAGTGCTGTGACAAAGGACAGGTTGAAATTATTTTGTGTTAAGCAACTTTATGCCAGAAATCCTGCCAAGTGATCTTCACTTGTACCAGGAATACTTTAACAGTAATAAAACTTGAAACATGCAGAGTTTCTCTCACAAAGTAAGGAATCTGGAGGATTTCAGCAGAGAGGAAAACATGCTATTGCTGCACTCTATTAACATACTTTGGGGCAAAGCTTTAGGAAACTGGTCCTGGATCTGAGTAGAGATGAGGTTATCTGCTGACACTGACTAACACTGACACATTGTTAGAGAGAGAGAACAGATGGAGATGATAATCAGCATGAGAGAAAGTGCAGTGCAGTAATGAGATGTCTGAGAGTTTGGCCCAAGGATATTGAGATGCCAGTTTTATCTTTGTGTGTTTGTGCATGTGTATGCATGCACGTGCTCATGTGTGTATTATTCCAAGGTCTCCATGAGCCACAGGCAATGAAAACACAAGTTATATTATTTTAAAATACAGATTTTTAAGTTAGTGGTCTCATGTGAGGATGGGTTTATCATTAGATGTTAATTAGTTTCGAATAATGTGTGTGTGCGCATACAATGTCCAATTCTAAGTTTGTTTATCCAACCATGAAATTCATTTAGAGTCTTTAGAAGAACAAAGAACAAATCACCAATAAAAGGCACAATGTTCATATGTTGATTATTTGAATAAGTACTATGGTAATTCCATTATTTTTTTTGAAGTACCACATAAATACCATAGTCGATGAATATGTTCATCATTCAGTATAGGGATATGCCAAACTATGTATTTTCAAAACTGACGAATTGATGGGTTACCAGAATGGGCACAGTATTAAACTTTTGTTTATTTGTTTTGTATTGTTTTTTTTATGTAAAATACTTGCCCCATCCCAAAGCAATATCAATGTTTTTTTCTTACTCTTTTTTTTTACAATTCTATTTGGCGATAGTACTGGCACTGAAATTACAGCAGCTTTAAGAAGGCCTGTATAATACTGTAAATGAATGTATTATATAAATATGCATACAGTCAGGTCCATAAATATTTGGACACAGGCACAATTTTTATTATTTTAGCTGCTGACCAAAACATTTACGTTACAGTTATATAATGAAGATGGGCTTAAAGTGAACATTCTCAATTCATCAAAATTGGAGGAAAGGTTCAGGAATTTCAGCTCTTTAATATGTACCTACCCCCATTTTCAAGGGACCATGAGTAATTGGACAATTGACTCAAAAGCTGTTTCATGTGGGCTATTCTTTAAGGGTCTGGAGTTGATTCTAAGTGTGCCATTTGCAAATGGAAACTGTTGCTGTAAACTCACATCATGCGGTCAAAGGATCTCTCCATACAAGTGAAACAGACAATTGTTAGGCTTCAAAAACAAAACAAATCCATCAGAGAGATATCAAGAACATTAGGAGTGGTCAAATCAACAGTTTGGTACATTCTGAGAAAAAAAGAACGCACTAATGAGCTCAGCAACATAAAAAGACCTGGACGCCCACGGAGGACAACAGTGGTGGATGATCAGAGGATCCTCTCCATGGTAAAGAAAAACCCTTTCACAACGTCCAGCCAAGAAAAGAACACTCTTCAGGAGGCAGACGGGTCACTGTCAAAGTCTACAATCAAGAGAAGACTGCAAACAAGGCCAGATTAGACTTTGCCAAAAAACATCTAAAAAAGCCAGACCACTTCTGGAAAAGCATTCTTTGGACAGCTGAAATTAAGATCAACCTGTACCACAATGACAGGAATAAAAAAAAAGTATGGAAAAGGCTTGGAACAGCTCATGATCCAAAGCATACAACTTCATCTGTGAAACATGGAGGAGCAGTGTGATTGCATGAGCATGCATGGCTTCCAGTGGGTTACTGGTGTTTATTGATGACGTGACAGAGGACAGAAGCAGCCGGATGAATTCTGAAGTGTATAGAGATATACTCTCTGGCCAGATTCAGCCAAATGAGCAAAGTTGATTGGGGCAGCGCTTCATAGTACAAATGGACAATGACCCAAAACATACACCAAAAGCAACCCAGGAGTTTTTGAAGTGGATTATTCTGCAATGGCCAAGTCAGTCTCCTGATTTCAACCTGATTGAGCATGCATTTCACTTGCTGAAGACAAAACTAAAGGCAGAAAGACCCATAAACAAACAATAACTGAAGTCAGCTGCAGTGAAGGCCTGGCAAAGCATCACAAAGGAGGAAACCCAGTCTCTGATGTCCATGAGTTCCAGACTTAAGGCAGTCATTGCCTGCAAAGGATTCTCAACAAAATATTAAAAATGAACATTTTATTTATGATTATATTTATTTGTCCAGTTACATTTGAGCCCCTGAAAATCTGCACTTTCTTTTTTTATCTTGTTCGTTTTATTTTAATTCTATTCTGGTGGCATACAGAGCTGAAATTATGAAAATTGTGTCAGTGTCCAAATATATATGGAACTAACAATATGTATATGTATGTATGATTCAATCTATCTCTAATTAAAAACTTACAAAAAGTATGAACTAACGGGCATTAGTGGCTCTAGATAAAATAAAAAAAAAACAAAACAACAACAACAACAAAAAACGCACAACTATCAATAATTAAATCCATAGCTAAAAATCAGCAACTACTGTAATCAAAGAACATACGATTCCTAAAACTTCTAGAATCACAGAACAAATTGTAGTTAATACATATATTTAGGCACAATGCTCTCTTCTGTTAATAAAAAAAAGGTTTGAAAAGCTGTTTTGTCATAACTGCAGAACATATTGGAACTATTTTTAGCATATACTGAGAGATATTGAGTGACACAATAATGAATATTGTGTTGGAGATGCTGAAGATACTAAGTGCAGCTCTTGAACAGGATTATTCACATGACTTATATAGGTATTCACAGGACAATAGGTATACAACAAATAACTGTCCTGAAAATTCTCTCACTCTTAAAAACCTTAAACAAAACTATGCAAGAAAAGTTCAACCAAAAATTAAACTTCTCTCATTATTTAAATCACCTCCATCTCATTTCTTGGCTCACCACTAAATGTCCAATGTAAAATCAAGATCCTGAACCACTGGACTACTCTAATCATAGGTCGGTTGCGGGATGACTAGTTGACCATTCCAAGTAATTCCATTGAGTATATTATTCAGTATGGTATAGATCAAAGCACTGTGGTTTTACCACAATATACCATCAAAGTACCACCTCAGAATAAGTGTTGTTCAATATGATTAACAGGAAGATTATCCTTTGGCAAAACTGCTATAAATTCTGTGTGGCTGAATAAAGTGGTTAGACTAATATAGGAACAACTGGAGGTTGTGGGAAGGGTGATCAGCGCTGCTGCATCCCGCTGATCTGAGAGCTGCTGCTGAAATTGTGCTGAGGGGGTGGAGCTAACACAGAGTTTTAGCCGGGTTAATCGAGGTACAGAGCATCTGCTCTTCATCACACTTCTTCCTCAAGTTAAGAAGCTCTGCTCTGCTGGGTTACTTGTGTGAGTGTAAAACCAAAGACACACACATGCTAACCACTCTGCAATGCATTGTTAGAAGAGTTAAGACATTCTCTCACCTGCTATTCAGTAAACACAAACAACCAAGCACATACATGCACATACATAGACTCACATTCTTCAGATTCTCATTAGCACTCCCACACACACACACAAAGCAAAATATATCTGACAGTAGCAGAACTGAAGAGGCAGAGCTGTTCTTTGCGACATATATGTCCCAAGAGCTATGAAAAGATTGGTCTGCTTTCACTCCCTGCAGGTGTGATACTTTTTTTTCCTCTCATTTACCCTGCAGCATATGCTGCCTTCAGGTGCACTTGGGAAACTTCAATGGATGTCACATATGAACATCATGTGTTCAAGTTGGAAACGTAACAGAATTAGCCAAACAATTATATTCTAAACCTTAAAAACAAAACTACACCTGAAAATTATGAAAATTTCTAGGGATGCACGATATTATCGGACCAATATCGGAATCGGCAGATAATGGCTTTAAAATGTAAATATCGGCATCATCCTGATATGAAAAATTATGCCGATATGTCTTGCCGATAAGAGGAATACATTAACTCACATGTGCTCAGGGTGTGCTAGCGATTAGATCATGTCAGCAGTGTGGCTCATTCTTGAAGCAAAGTTTTGCCTGAATGATGATTAGAATCACGGTTTTGGATCACTGCATTTAAACTGAGAATACACATACAGAATGATGCGTTCGGTGTGTGATAGAGTAAACAGTAATAGCACGTGCAGTGGCAGCAGTGGCAGCCTCCCCCAGGTCCTAATGCCGTTCGGAAAAAAGTTAATTTCATAGGGGGCGCTGTTGTCCTACTTCTAATTAAATGGAAGCAAAATACACAAATAATATTTAGACAGTGTTTCTGATTAAACAAAGCAGTAAATGATGTCATAAAATCACGAGTATATTTTGATTTAAAGGTCAGAATCTATAACTTACATGAACAAAAAACCCCACAAACATGACACTTAAATTAAATAATTTTATATATACTGATTTATTCATTAATGTGTAATATGTTATATATTTTTAAACAAATTATGAGCTCTAAAATATTTTCAGAATTTTTACAACTCTTTTACTTTAGACCATTTACAAATGTTAAATCCTAAAATAAAGTGTTACGGTAACCACTGCATCTTTCTGAAAAAAAAAATGCAGTGATTAATATATAGCTTATTTATAGTTATTTTCAAATATTCAATAGACTGTCATTATAAAATAACTTTATTACTGTTTATTTAATTTTAACAAATAAGTTATTGTTAAAAACGAACCAAAATTTAAAATAATTATATATCGGCATCGGCCAAAATTAGTTGAAAATTATTGGCATATCGGATATCGGCAAAAATCCAATATCGTGCATCCCTAAAGATTTCTATAACTCATTTCTATCACTCCTTTCACTTATTTATATCACTTATTTATACATGGTATCAAAGCTCAATATTTTGTTACATAAAGAAATCTGTGAAAGTTGCATAATTAACTTTAAACTTCTTGTCTATAAGCTGTTTTGTACATCGCACGTTTAAAATGACTGACATTCAAATACAATAAAATTACTTGCAAAATCATTAATTCCATTCATTACAGACTTGCAAATAAAATCCTAAATGAAATCTGTTTATTATATGAAGCAAACTTATCTTGTCACAAAACCACTTGATTCAAATGTATTCATATTATGACACTTTAACCTTTTGGGATCTTTTAAATAGTCATTCTTTTTTCAGAGAATGGTAACACAACTTTCCAACTCTAGCACCAGTGCTATGTGCAAAAAAAATACAATAAATAAAAATACAATAAAATAAAAATAATAATGTAAGTTCCTGGCAGTACACATAAGAAACAGTAACGCAGTCATTCATATTACTTAACTATATTACACAATAACTATAAAATTAAGGTCAGGAACCAATTAGTAAGTTTGGGTAGTGAGAATTACTTACTTTCTTTGTTTATCTGTTTTCAACATTAGTAATAAGAATTTATTCTTGAACAGCAAATCAGCATATTAGAATGATTTCTGAAGGATCATGTGACACTGAAGACTGCAGTAATGGCCACTACAAAATTCAGTTTGACATCACAGGAATAAATTACATATTAAAAAATATATTAAAACAGAAGAAAACAGTTATTTTAAATTATTGAGTTATTTTAAAATTACAATTACTTAAATAATATTTCAAAACACTACTGTTTTTACTATATTTTTGATCAAATAAAAACAGCCTTGGTGAACAGATGATGGTAAAAAACATTTTTAAAAATCCTACCAACCCCAAACTTTTGAATGGTAGTGCTATTTTTATTTTATTTTTTTACCGAGGGTCTGAAATGATTTTCAGTGGTAAATGATGTAATGCTTCAATTATATTGAAACCAGAACATTTAATTAATGCTTCAGGCTTGTTTTGCAAACTCTGGGATGATTCCCAGAAAAACAACAGGCTCAGAGTACACACATACAACAGCATTCTAAATAGTGTGTGTACTGTATGTGTGCAGGAAAAGGAGTGTGTATAAACTCACGTTCTCTGCAGAAGGAGACAATAATCCACCGTGACGGGAACCATGTCCTGCAGAGGAGAAAAGAGAAAGAACAAGCAGGAGCAGAATGAGAATTCATTAATGCATGGTAATAAAATGTATTAATAACATCAGGGCTACCAAAGTAAACTAGAAAATGAGAAAGAAATCTGTGTTTGTAGAACCTGGAAGAAAGCTTAACAGATTTCTACTGAACTAGAACAATGCAGATTTATAAAATCAATAAATAAGCAACAAATAATGTTTAAAATATTGTGAATTTCATCTATCTGATATACATCTCAGCCCTAATTATTATAGAACCACAGTCCATCGAATATGGGTGAAGTATTAAATATGCACATTTCTCTTGTGGTAAAACTGACTGTGAAAGTGTGTCTGACAGACAGGCAGTTAGAGCAGCATAACATTCCACATTGCCCTAGATATACAGAGCTAAATCTGCCATTTGGCCATGGTGAGTGCCTTATTTTTGTGATGACAGAGTGCTTCTTAATGGCAAAAAGAAATCGGAGAGCGAGCGAGACCCAGAGGCAGGGGAGAGATGACATTAGTGGGCCATTATTGTATGTGGTTTCCACCTTATGATTAGATGCGGTTTAAAAATGGATGCCGCGGGTCTAAAGACTGACATAAAGGAGACTGTCTCCTCACTCTCACCTCTCGAAAAAGCCTCTATAATGCTAAAAACTCTTCAGCTCTGTCTTAAAAAGTATCTACATCTTTAAATAATAATAATAATATGGAAAATTGATAAGATAACACCATTTGAGAGGGATTCTATTGGTGACCCATTACCTGGAAGTGTTGCTCCATCACCTGGATTTTCCCTTGCTCTGGACATTTTTTCAGAGAGCGATCCACATACTGTAACAAAATTTCCACCATCTGTGAAGAGAGAGAATTTGCCATTTATTTGCACAACAACAAGTCAATTTAGCCATCATAACGCTCATTACAGCGCTGCAGATAGATAAATTAATTTAGAAATCTGTTATACAGGAAAATCAAATACTGTCTCAATAAGAAAAAAATTAACTCACAGTATAAAGAAGTGGGATTCCAATAAGATCCTTAGTTCAGTTAGAGAACAAAGCTGAAATATTTTTAATCAATGGATTTAAACCCCAAACCCCAAACCAGCTCAACCAGGTTTAACTCTGGAGACAGTGCTGGCCATTTCATGATTTGAAGCTACTATCCTATTCTACTCTTCGAGATCATCTCTGACATATCCTGAAGGCATGTTTTAGGCCATTATCCTGTTGAAGGATGAACCCCTTAATAAGATGAAGTAAACCAGAGGGTGCTGCATTTTTTTTTTCAGCTAAGTTTGGTAACACTGGATCCAACAAAAAAATTGAAGTAAAGATGTATGTACAGCAGTGTCACTGCATTAACAAGAATCTTACCTTGTCTGCAACCACACCTTTTCTCTTAGCAGGGTCTGCAAATAGACCTGTTACATAAACACATCCCATTAGGTCTACATTACTATCTGCATTTTGTGGTATCATTAGAGCATTTGAATCTTAATTCTATCAAACAGTATTCTAAATCCTTTTTTTGTGTGTGTGTTTAACTTTTGTACAAAAGCTTTGAGGTCTGAAAGCTGTAATAATTTTCACAAAGATTGAGAAAGTACTGTAACAGTAATTTGGTTCAACAGAAGTGTAGATGTGAACAGAAGGACCGACCTAGCACAGCTTTGGCGGTGCCCTCGTGGAAGGACCAGGCAAGAGACAGAGCCTCCATGAACTTCTCCTGTTTCAAAAGATGGTCCACACGCTGCAGGACGTCAGAAGTCCCATTACTATCAGATTCATTATTGTGACACAGATATAACATTTGTGGTGTGCTATAAAATTATGCCTTACCTCACGCCAGTTCCTCAGGGTCATGATGTGCACAGACTACAAAAAAAATAAAAATTAGTGATCAATTAACAAATCTGAAACAGGGCTGAGCAATAAGGGACGGACGTCTGATCACCCAGAGCAGTGCAAGAGAGTTTTGAGCCAAATGATAGAACTGTCAATTTTACCAGATGGATGCTGCGCTATTGCTATATCTTCAATTGCTCTTCACATAAATACATTTATATCTTCAAAAATTACACATTTGTTTGTCTGTATTAAACCAAACATTGTTATTGCAAATTGTGCTGATTTAAATACATTACCAAATTTTCTATATGGCAGATATAGGAATGGTGGGATTTTAAACAAGTGGCACATTTGGTGGGGAAAAAAGAACAGAAAAAATATAAATATACACTATCATTCAAATAAATGCTGCTCTTTTGAATGTTCTACTCAATAAAGAATCCTGAAAATAAAAAATAAAATAAAATATGTCACGGTTTCCACAAAAATATTAAGCAGCACAACTGTTTTCAACAATGATAGTTAAATTAATAATATTTTACAACATTACTTTTTAATGCATTTTTCACATTAAACACCTTATTGACCCCAAACTTTTAAATAACATCAATAAGTGAAGTGAAGTGAACTGAAGTGTGGCCAAGTATGGTGTCCCATACTAGGAATTTGTGCTCTGCATTTAACCCATCCAAGTGCAAACACACAGCAGTGAAGTGAAGTGAAGTGAAGCGAAGATAGTGAAATGAAGTGAAGTGACGTGAAGTGTGGCCAAGTATGGTGTCCCATACTCGGAATTTGCTCTGCATTGAACCCATCCAAGTGCACACACACAGCAGTGAAGTGAAGATAGTGAAGTGAAGTGAAGTGAAGTGAAGTGAAGTGAAGTGAAGTGAAGTGAGGCAAAGTATGGTGTCCCATACTCGAAATTTGTGCTCTGCATTGAACCCATCCAAGTGCACACACACAGAGCAGTGAAGTGAAGATAGTGAAGTGAAATGAAGTGAAGTGAAGTGAAGTAAAGTGAAGTGAAGTGAAGTGAGGCCAAGAATCGAATCGTGAGTTGAGTGAATCGTTACATCCCTAGTGGGCAGCCAATGCTGTGGCACCCGGGCAGCAGTTGGGGGTTCGGTGCCTTGCTCAAGGGACTCACCTCAGTCGTGGTATTGAAGGTGGAGAGAGCGCTGGTTATTCACTCACTCCACCTACAATTCCTGCCGGACCTGAGATTCAAACCCGCAACCTACGGGTTGCAAGTCCAACTCTATCAATTAGGCCACGACTGCCAAATGATATGTAATAGAAAATAATAATAGAAAATTATACTTTTTAATTGGCCCCCTATAAACATTTATTATATTTAGAATGGACCAGTGTACAAAGCACAGTGAGGTATAGATACGTATTTGCCATTAAATGTATTAATAGAGCATAAAATTAGAATCATTCATAAAACTAAGGTCACATTAGATGTTTATTCAAGCACTTGCTGAGTTATTAAATAAGCAGCACTTGGGGGAAGTGATAGAGGCCACAGGAATTAATGTGACCTCCCAGAGCTGGCCCACTACCATGTCTAATGGATGACCCACAGTCAATTTTAATGCAATCCTTCTTTTCCCCCCCCTCCCTCCAGCTGCCTCTCTCTCCTTCATTTCTCTTCCCTTCCCTCCCTCTGGCTGCAGGTAACAGGAAGTTCAGTGAGGACATCACGGAGAGCAGACCTCAATGAATATTCAGAGAATGCGTGATGTGTGATTAGCATAATAGCACTTGAGTGTGCCATAGCTCAGTCAGAGGGGCGCTGGAGGAGTCAGCCAAACTTACAGCTGAACACAAGCCACCCAACATGTGCTACCAGTCTGAGAGTTTACGAGATACCCTTGCAAATCCCATGTATTCATTATTGCAAATCTTCATAAGAAGATGAATACATGAGAATATGAAGATTATTGGATAGTTCTGCTGTGGAGCAAAAAGAATAAAGCTATAGTAAATGTTCATTCAGTGTCTTTGACAGGGCAGATATTGAGGATCAAGCTAAGCAGAGACAACACATGGAGTGACCTGGTGACTGGCTTAGTTAATTCCTGATAATCAAGTCCAGATCAAAAGTTTTAAAGGGGTCATATGATGCTTTTTTAAAGATCATTATTTTGTGTATTTGGTGTAACAGAATATGTTGACATGCTTTATCAATAAAAATCGATTACGTTCAAAAAAACCATTATTTTTCAAATATTGTACATTATTGTAAGTCCTCTATGCCCCGCCTCTCTGAAACACTTCGTTTTCTACAAAGTCCCTCCTTCCGACAAGCGCAGTCTGCTCTGATTGGCCAGCTGACCCAGTGCATTGTGATTGACCGAACACCACAAGCACTCGTCGGAAATGTACCATACCATGTACCAGTCCCTTACCATGATCGTGAGCTTCATCTTTCAAAGTAAGTGTAAAGACAGAGCCCGAAAGGGAAACAGAGTCTCGTGACCGACACAGTGATGAATATGTGTTTGCAATACACAAGCCACGGTTAAGACAGCTGACTCCACTGTGATGTGTCTCTCTCTCTCTCTCGCTCGCTCTCTCTCGCGCTCTCGCTCTCTCTCTCTCTCTCTCTCTCTCTCTCACACACACACACACTCAAACACACACGCACGCACGCACACACGCCGCGCAAAAGCTGATTCAGAAGTGCCAGATTGTCATAGCAAAAGTCAGAATTACCTCCTCTCCTAGGTTCACGAACGGTCATCCCTTAAAATGCATTGCTGTTCTGTGTAAGTAATCTTAAAAGATTCCTAACTGCATCTACTTTCGGAAGGCCAAATAAAGTGCTTTTTGCTTTCGCACTGAAACACACACACCATCTCCCTGACATGGCTGCATCAACACAACTGCTGTTCCTGAAACCACGCCTTCTTTCTTTGCGGAACATTTGGGCGGCATTATGCAAATAATTCCACATAGTGAGGTAGATATGCGGGGGCATGTTAGAAACGAGCCGTTTTAGGGGGCGTGGCAGTGTCTTAACTTTGATAAAGAATATCTCCTTTGGTTTTGAGACTTTAGTCTTTGCAACTTCAGGGATCTTATCTAGGCACAATCAGCTTGTAACACTCCAAAGAGAAAGGACAACTTGAAATCGCATCATATGACCCCTTTAAAAGGAATTCCTCACCTAACCATGAAAATTTGCTGAAAATGTACTCACCCGTAGCCATCAAGTGTACTGTAGTGAGAGTTCTATGGAAACAGATATGTGGAGAAATTTAACATACATAACTTTCTCACCAATGGATCCCCTGCAGTGAATGGGTGCCGCCAGAATGAGAGTCCAAAGAGCTGATAAAAACATCACAAAAATAACAAGTAATCCGCACGACTCCAGTCCATCAATTAATGTCTTGTGAAATTATAAGTTGCGTGTTTGTAAGCAACAAATCCATCATTAAACTTTTTTTTTTTTACTTTAAACTGCCACTTCTGGCTAAAAAGAGTGCTTTCTCCAGTGCCAAAGTTGTCTCGCCTAAATCAGGAGAGAAATCAAGCACCATTTACAAGCAAAAACAGTCCAAAACAGTTCTAAACAAATAAGTCATTGGATTTTGATGCAAGAGGACAACAGAGGATGGACTTTTTAACCGGAAGAAGGGTTATTAAGGATTCATATTTTGGCCAGAAGCAACGGTTTGAAGTCAAAGTCATCTTAATGATGGATTTGTTTCTTACCAACATGCAGCTTTTCACTTCGCAAAATGTTAGTTGATGGACTGGAGTCGTGCGGATTACTTGTTGATCATTGTGATGTTTTTATCAGCTGTTTGGACTCTCATTCTGACGGCACCCATTCACTGCAGAGGATCCATTGGTGAACAAGCGAAATTTCTCCAAATCTGTGCCCATGAAGAAACAAACTCATCTACATCTTGGATGGCTTGAGGGTGAGTACATTTTGAGCAAATTTTCATTTTGGGGTGAACTATTCCTTTAATCAGTATAATATACATGACCAACAACACCAAATCAGCTTTTTAAAGATGGAATTTTCACTAGCCAGTTTCAGACGATTCACCCAACATTTTTCCGAGCCTGTTTTTCACATGGCACTCCTGTTTACATGTGGAAGATAAACATCCAACACATTGTTAAAATCATCTTCTCATTGGCTAAAAGTTTTGTCTGTCAAAAATGTATCACAAAGCTAAAGGCTGGCGGTTTACAGACAAAATAGGCTATATCTCTCTAGACTAAACTGCTTGGAGGCAAGCTCATTTTGTTTGTGAGAGAGTAATATCACGTACAGTTCTACAACATGAACACAGATTGCATCATTTCTTGGAGAAACTTGATGGAGGGTAAATCTTTCAGACAAAATCTGATGTAAACAATAGAGAAAATATCAACATTTCTTAAGAGTTTGTGGACAGAAATGTTTTTCCCTGGTAAATTGCTACTTGTGATGGACAACTCACCCAAGTGTGATGGATTGGATTCGTCTCACTGTTTCATAATAAAGGTATGAAGTCCTATACTGCTGCTAAAACATCTATATTATAAACATAGTCACTGGATGTTGACATTAAACTCATAGATCTTTAATGGCAAATTTAACAATATTTTTGTACAGTACTCTATATAGTAAAAGTAAACAAAACTAAAAGAAACTGACATGACCAGAAGTCACCCCTCTTCCATTTTCAATCGATTAATGTATGAGACCTCTCACAAAACGAAGAAGATGAAAACATATTTTCCAGAGTAAACGTTGAGAATTAAAACCCCTTTCTGTTGCTCTAGTCCTTGCATTGCCGCAGGCTCTTATGATGTCACATGCTGACTGCTGGGACTGTGCCAGATTCTGTAGCACCCTTATTTTTGCAATTTTGTCAAATTAGATACAAATTCAGAGCTAAGTACATGAATTTGTTTAATGATGTAGCTGCCCACAGCACAGTGTACTCTAATTTGAAAAAAGAACATTATTATACAGTATTCCATTTTGTTCTAAGCAGTTTCCATTTGGCAAAAAGCACACATGAAACAATATATATACTTTACTTTACAATACCTGGTTGGTGAAATTAAAATGATGTAACCAAATATTGCAGAAATACAATTTGATATCAAATTGTATTTTTGGCACTGGACTATAATATAATTAGCTGTGATTAGCAGTTAGAAATATGACAGAAGGACTTTGTTACTACCACAGTGTGCTATGGGAGAATACTATACTGGAAGCTAGCATAGAACTGAACTTTTTGCAATGTAGAAAGTCCATTCTTATGTGCTGTTTTGTGCTTGTCTTCAGTGTTATCATGAGTGGCTTTACCTTTGTTCCCAGATACATGATCTGGCCTGCATAGCTGCAAACAGACTGGTAACATGTCTTCTCTCCAACTAGAGCCTAAAGATGTACAGAGGAATAGTGATTTAATGTCTTCACCTTTATATACAAGGAAAAACAATTGTCTTTAGATGCCAGACACTCAATGCGAGTCTACATCGAAGTCAAATTTGTATTCATTTTCTTCATACAGAAATTCTTACTACAGAGATATTTTTTTTGTCAGAGATTTTTGCCTTTTCAAGACAGACCTACCATGCATTCTGAGATTGTTAAATGGAAGTATACATGCTTCTGTAAAAATCACAAGTCACTGTGACTTTACAGAATGATCATTTACCTAAAACATTGTGTGTATAATTTTTTATAAGTGCTATTTTAGCATTATTTATATACTGTTATAGAATTTGTTAATATTTTTATTTAACTTATTTTTATATTTTCAATTGTCATTTTGATTTTGTTATGTGCTTTTGCCTTTAGTTTTTACTTTTAATATTTAGCTTTCATTCATTTTGCTTAATTTTTATTCATTATAGTACTTAAACTTACTTTATTTTCAGTTAGTTGTCCAGGCAACATGTCTAATTTTCATAGAATTTTTTTAAGTTAAAGTTTACCGAATATTCACATTTGATTTTAAATTCAGCTTAATTTCAATTGACGAAAATTATTTTAATTGTATTTATTTATTTACATTTAATGACAGTGCATACTTGAGTTGATTCTTTAAGATGATTTCTCTCATTTTTAAATACTTTCAATATTTTAATACTCAATAAATTGTAATGTCGTGATATATCTTAGCTGCAGTGATTTATGGTTGCTCATCAAACTGGTTGATCAAAGGCCACAAATACTTTATTCTTCATATTTTTTAATCCTTATGAAGAAAATAAATGGGAAAAAATACTTCCAAAACCTAACTCATGGGAAAAAGGGGGCATTCATGGGTTCACACTATAAAGTACAACATGCACCAGACTAAATGGTGAAAACTCTGGCATATCAAGATCCTGGTCTTTACCAGTGCTTGGCTGACATTTCCTCCGGTAGCGAGGGATTTAAAATGGCTGCTGTTATAAACCAGCTGCAGCTCGGCCATGTCCACCGTTTCCAGTTCCTCCTGACTGGGCCTGTCCACCACTCGCAGCTTCTCTGTGCTGTCCATTAACACAAGCGTACGGGGGTTTATCCACTGCCAAGAGACAAGAGACAACATGAAACAATGCACACTGCCATAAAGGTAATCAAACTCATATGACTGTTAGTGAGGGTCTGACTCACACTCAGACTGATAAGGTCACAGTTGAGTTGAAGCTGTCTCTGTTTGATGACATGGATGGTGCCAGACTCATCCTTTTTAACCTGAGCACCAAAACAACAGAGTGGGTTGATTACTGTATGACCTTATTCACAGGTGAAGTATGTCATTTCTGTTCCACTAGTAGAGCTAAACAGATTTATGACTTGTTTTCTAACTACTTTCAACCACTCATAAATATCATAAATGTCTCAAACAGTTATCCCTCCCCAAACTGACGCTATTGGTGTGTCTGGCCACTATGGATGTTCAAACAGAAGTGCCACACTTCACCTTTAACTCTATATTCTTTTTATCACTTTGAAAACAGTGTTGCTCAAACAGACCAGCAGGAAGTGGATGGTGTCTCCTCTACAGAAGGCCAGAACGGGGTTGATTGTTTTCTGGACTGCAACAAACTGCCAAGCCAACAAGGGAACACTCGCAGGATCCGTCTGCATTCAAAAATATATGAGATATTTAGAACTGCAATGATTAGAGTCCAGACCAAAGACGCAGGAATCCTGTAACTTCCTTGTTCGCACTGTATGTTCTTATTGTCACACTTGCTGGTGCTTTTTGGACCTCGCATTTAATTGGCATCTTTTCCTACCAGCAGAAATAATCATCACTATTTATTACAGCGACTTTTCCTATGAGAAGATGCCATGAAAATGTTTGCAGGATCCTCAGAACTCCTCCATAACCCAAATCAATCATGTGAGGCAAAATTGAGTGATATTTGTGTGCTAACGGGCAGCTGGTCCATGTGCTCTGTGCTAAATGAATCCAACTTAGCTCAATTTAATTGAAGAGCAGTGTTGGGCAGTAACGGATTACTTAGTAACGCGTTACTGTAATTTGATTACTTTTTTAGTAACGGAGTAATTTAACGCGTTATAATTTTCAAAATAGTAATTAGAGTATAGTTACAAGCCGAGGTCTCTATACGTTACTGCCGCATTACATTGCTGACAGAATGCAGTGTTTTATAATCTAGAGATTGTAAAAGGATGTAGCACACACACTGTCGAGTCAAGTGCCAGTGGATTAGAGACTGCTCTCCCGCGAGGCCCGACGCAACAGAGCGCGGCGTGGGACAAGATGGGCGAGTGCTGCTGCGGGCGGGTAGAGACTTGTGTGGGATGCGGGAGAATAAAATGATTCACGGGACTCCCGCAAAATAGAAATATCTAAAAATAAATTCTCTAACACTAAAGTTGTTATTCTACTATTCACCAAGCAACATGAACTAATATAAAATATAAACGATCAACAGGTGCATGCGTATGCAGAGTTTCTATTTAGGTTCTATAACACGTGTTTGCAGAGTTGAGCAATGCAGTGCTGAAATTTGCGTGCTCACGGATCCTCTCATTATAACACATGAATTGTAGACATTATGAAAGATTCATTATGCATATATTTATTGTGTTATAACAGAGATTTGTGAGATTGCGATGAACTGAGGTCTTTTAGAGATTATAAATGCAGCGCTCTTTGCTGGCATTCTGCCATGCCAAACCATGCACGCAGCAACCATGCTTTATTTAAAAATAACAGTGTTCTGTGAATGCTTTAATAACAAATATTTATCGGAAGCGTGTATGCTAGTATTTAATCAATTTAATGGAGAAAAAAGTAACGTAACTAGTAATGTAACTAATTACTAATTTCTTTTGAAATAAAGTAATCAGACCAGTAACGTGATTACTTTTAAAAGGAGTAATCAGTAATTTGATTAAATTTTCAGAGTAACTTGTCCAACACTGTTGAAGAGAACAACCTCCCCACAGGCATAAAGGAGACAATAGACCAGAAGATGAATCCAGTTCAACAGTCACTTCAGAACTTTTGTTTATAGAGGTTTACAGAAATCTTAGCAGGTGGGTTGCTTTATTTTGAACAAAAAAAGTTTAATGGCATCTCACTATGAAGCTCTATGTGTGAGTTGAGTGGATTTTAAATGTAACTTCCAATGAAAGCAATGTATGATTTATGATTTTTTTTTACAATAATTGTGAATAATTATTTACAGATATTCTGCTCTAACGTCAGCATGAAAACAAAAGTTAGGACTGACTTCCGTATTGTGATGTATTTCTACGTAAAATGCAAATATATGTGCAATGGTCAATTATTCACAATAATACCATTAAGGGAATAAATAAGACAAAATGATGAATTCATGCCAACTTTAAATTAAAAACCCACTCTCATGTCAGCAAATAACTGTTAATAACTAAATGCGACAAAACTTTTCTTTTTAATACAGTTAAAATTGTGATTCTGAGGATAAACGAAAGTCTAATGGGTTTGGATCGACATGACAGTGAGTAAACGATGACAGAATTTTGAGTTTCGGGCAAATCCCTTTATGCATGGTCACATTGAGATCAGGGCTGAGTGAGTAATGTAAGGTAGGGTTTATAAATGTATGAACTTGTACATTATATTTACAGTTGAAGAAAACACTAGAGATGATGTCAATCATGTATGTGCTGTGAAAACGAAAGCTAAGATAAATCTTGAATACAGAGGTTATTAAGTTTATCTGTAAGATGCCGTGTTGATGGCTGTTGGAAAAGCAAACCGATACACACACAAGAACACTGAAAATTAAAGTGTGTACTGTACCTTGCCGTAGGGAAAAGTCATCCATACTTTGAGTGAAGGCTTCAGTCCTATCAGCAGAATCTGTAAAAATTCAGAGGCCGAATAAAATTGCAGTCAAACAGAAACCAATCCAATGTGTTTGGATGCTAGTAGCTGGCTGGTGCCCCAAACAAACAAGCAATTCACAAGATATGACAATACTGTTAGTTTACACAAATAAAACCAAAATATAAGTAATGTAATGAAATACAAATTTCACCCCATTTAATGCAGATACAGTGTCATATACAGGTGCATCTCAATAAATTAGAATGTCGTGGAAAAGTTCATTTATTTCAGTAATTCAACTCAAATTGTGAAACTCCATGGTTAATAAACGATTACAGACTGAAGTAGTTTAGGTCTTTGGTTCTTTTAATTGTGATGATTTTGGCTCACATTTACCAAAAACCCACCAATTCACTATCTCAACAAATTAGAATATGGTGACATGCCAATCAGCTAATCAACTCAAAACACCTGCAAAGGTTTCCTGAGCCTTCAAAATTGTCTCTCAGTTTGGTTCACTAGGCTACACAATCATGGGGAAGACTGCTGATCTGCCAGTTGTCCAGAAGACAATCATTGACACCCTTCACAAGGAGGGTAAGCCACAAACATTCATTGCCAAAGAAGCTGGCTGTTTACAGAGTGCTGTATCCAAGCATGTTAACATAAAGTTGAGTGGAAGGAAAAAGTGTGTAAGAAAAAGATGCACAAGCAACCGAGAGGACCGCAGCCTTATGAGGATTGTCAAGCAAAATCGATTCAAGAATTTGAGTGAACTTCACAAGGAATGGACTGAGGCTGGGGTCAAGGCATCAAGAGCCACCACACACAGACGTGTCGAGGAATGTGGCTACAGTTGTCGTATTCCTCTTGTTAAGCCACTCCTGAACCACAGACAACGTCAGAGGCGTCTTACCTGGGCTAAGGAGTAGAACTGGACTGTTGCCCAGTGGTCCCATTTTTTTTCAGATGAGAGCAAGTTTTGTATTTCATTGGAAACCAAGGTCCTAGAGTCTGGAAAAAGGGTGGAAAAGCTCATAGCCCAAGATGCTTGACGTCCAGTGTTAAGTTTCCACAGTCTGATGATTTGGGCTGCAATGTCATCTGCTAGTGTTGGTCCATTGTGTTTTCTGAAAACCAATGTCACTGCCCTGTTTACCCGACCCGTTACTCCGCTTTTTGAAGATGCTGATTTTATTTTCCAGCAGGATTTGGCACTGCCCACACTGCCAAAAGCACCAAAAGTTTGTTAAATGAGCATGGTGTTGGTGTGCGTGACTGGCCAGCAAACCTATCAGACCTGAACCCCATAGAGAAGCGATGGGTTATTGTCAAGAGGAAAATGAGAAACAGAGACCAAAAAATGCAGATGAGCTGAAGGCCACTGTCA
Organism: Sinocyclocheilus anophthalmus; assembly: GCA_018155175.1. NCBI lineage: Eukaryota > Metazoa > Chordata > Actinopteri > Cypriniformes > Cyprinidae > Sinocyclocheilus > Sinocyclocheilus anophthalmus. Next base: position 320,711 of record JADLZN010001102.1, on the reverse strand, counting down.
AAGAAATTTTGGCTTCCATACCACCTCAGCAGTGCCACAACCTGATCACCTCCATGCCACGCCAAATCGAGGCAGTAATTAAAGCAAAAGGATCCCCTACCAAATATTGAGTACATGTACAGCAAATTACATAACATACTTTCCTGAAGGCCAACAATTCACTAAAAATGTATTTTTTTTTTTTTTGGTCTTGTGAAGTTTTCTAATTTGTTGAGATAGTGAATTGTGGGTTTTTTGGTTAATTAGCCAAAATCATCACAATTAAAAGAACCAAAGACGTAAACTACTTCAGTATGTGTGCATTGAATGTATTATACACATTCGAATTTGAGTTGAATTACTGAAATAAAGGAACTTTCCCATGACATTCTAATTTATTGAGATGAACCTGTAAATACAGCTGGATAAAAAATATTGATATCTCGATTTTAATTGATTCTCATTTTTAAGGAACGATATTCTTGGGATTTAAGAATAGATTAGTCTAGCCTGTTTTCAGTTAAAAGACGGAACGTTGAAGGGCACCTCCCATCCAATAAATCGCAATAAGCACTGTGCGTTTGGTAGGCTACATTTTTTTTTTTTTTTTATATGAAACAGTCTCATATGTCAATTTATGTCCATTGTACTGCAATCGAAACAATAATGCCGTTTGGCGCTGTTTAATTTGAAGTGACAGATCGCTGTAGCGCCTCTGTTCAACAGACGCGGCAGCGCGAGGCGCACGTGAACTGATCATCTCCTCTACATTAATACCAGTTTCAGCACATAATAATCATGACTAAACATCCGAAGGGAAGTTAAAAGAAAGAGTACAACTCTTACTAGCTGTATCCTGGCTCATGGAATCGCTCAATCAGTGTTTGTAGCGCACAAGACATTCATATAACCCAGCTTGTAACACTTCATGTAACATCACATTGTACCTCAAAAGCATATTTGTACATAACTCTAGTCACAGAAAAAACGTAAGAGATCATTTGTTCGATAACCTATACCATATAACATTCATTTCTAATTTTTATTATAAAAACCGTTCTGAGTAATGTTTATTTATGTTGTGTACATCCTCCAAGTTTTTTATGCAGCCCTATTGAAAGGTATATGGAAAAAAAACTAACTGAGTATTGTAAACTTATATTATCAAAACTTATAATGCATTTAAGCATGACAGCACAAATCAGTCAAGTTACCTTCAATCTTATGCAGTACCAACTGACTCTCATGTCTATGTTTTACAGCATTAGTTGAGTTTTTTTTTTTCTTGAGAAAATTTGGCATTTACTGTACCTGATATGTATCCAAAATAATCTATATTGAATCGAATCGAATCGGTAATCGAATCAAATCGCAAGCATGTGAATGAGAATCAATCGTATTGTGAAATTTGTGTCAAAACCCAGCCCTAATATATACCATCACTCAAAAATGATTGTTCTGTCTTCTACGGCCTTTTCTCCCGAGGCTAACATTATTTAATGAAAAATACAGTAAAACTGTGAAATATTATTATCATTTAAAATAAATGTTTTGTATTTTAATATATTTTTAAAATGCAATTTATTTCGGTGATGCAAAACTGAATTTAAGACAGCCATTACTCCAGTCTTCAGCATCACGTGATATTAGAATATATAAATATATCAAACATTCTTATTATGCCAGCAGCTGCTTTTTACAGTACTTCATTTGGTCAGCTTGTTTGTCACTGTTGTTACATGTTATATGCTACTTGTTCTCTGAGACCAATGTGGAATGGCAGTTATGGACACATGAGTTTTTAGCTGAAAGAAGTTAAAAGAGAAACTGTTAATAAGTCCATTGGAAATAGGCCTTTAAGGCCGATTCACATGAAGAATGACAAATATGAACATTAAAAAGCTAAAAAATAAAAAGCTACAACTCTAAGAGAATATCAGAATCCACACCCCAACTATAACAGAATCGACACAGAGGAATAATATCTTTTCAATCACTTTTTAGAGTGATATTCTTCTAGCTAATTAACGAAAAAGACATTAACAACCATTCAAAATCATCAAAACTGTGCTCAAAGACAAAAATGTCACATTAAAGGAGATATATTATGCCTTTTTTTACAATATGTAATATAAGTCTCTGGTGTCCCCAGAATGTATCTGTGAAGTTTCAGTTCAAAATACTCCACAGATCATTTATTATTAAATTTTAAAAATGCCTATTTTGAGTTGAAGCAGAAACACGCTGTTTTTCGGGCTTGGCTCTTTAAATGCAAATGAGCTGCTGCCCCCGCCCACTTTTCCAGAATACAGCTGCGCTCATTACAGCTCGGACCTGCTAAAAACATCTGTTTTGGTTCTGATTATCATGTTTATCGTTATCTGATTATCGTTTTAAACCATATGAGTTTAAACTTCTGATATACGGTTTTCTGAGTGCACACATCCGAAGCACATGGACAGAAAGCGGCTGTCACAGCATGTGAGTACTAAACTAAGTTCTCATTCACACACAAGTTTACTTTAAAAACACACACGAGTTACAAAAACAGTCGGTTATGTCTGTGAAGGCAAACAGCTGGAAATAAATCGCTTTTTTATTTTAGATCTGTGTGGCAGCAGCCATAAATAAATTAATAAATCCACTGCTCTCTCGTCTCCACTGAGGCTGCGACTCTTAATAGTGTTCTGTGCTCATCTGTGCAGCCAAAGACAGAACAGTTAGCATGTTTTGCTCAAACTTTCACCATGGCATTAGAGCTGGTACACCATTGTCGCTTGTGAAATCAAAATGGCGGCGCCGTGGGTGGAAACTTACAGATTAAGGGGCGGTAATATTATAATGAGATCCCTTTGCAATGTCACTAGGGAAGCTAAATCAGACGCGCTGGTTTTCTCAGACTCTTGCAGAAAAAGGCTTCCCAAAACTAAGTTACTGGGTTAATCTTTTTCTCGTTTCCTTGGTTGGTAGATGCACCGGGGACATGATTATAGCACTTAAAACCTGGAAAAGTCAGATTTTCATGATGTCACCTTTAACTGAAAACCCAACACCGAAAAAAACAAGCAAAAACCAAAGACTGAAATGTATCGATTTTGCCCTGAATTGCATAGGCCCACAAGATGCTATTTCAGGCTGAAAAGGAAAATTTACCATTTTGGAATTGAAGAGCAGCAGATGTATTATTTGACAATCGAACACATGAAACAAACACTGGGCCAAAAAATGTATCAGTGCGCTGAATATGAGAAATGCCTAGCCATTAAGTGCACTATTTTATTTTTTTCAGTTCCACCAGTTTTAATTTGGCACAAAACATGTTTATTCTCACTGTAAATGAACCAGGCCAGCACACACTGTAACTAAATGGTTCAAGTTTGCAAATTCTCCTGTGCAACTACATTTTGGTTGCACTGGTGTGATTACAGAAGCATGTTTGATTATTTGCTGCTTTTATGGGAACCACCTAAAGCCAAAAATCCAAACATTTCCCAAAATCTTTTGAAACAACAATAATGTATATAATAAAATCTGCAAAAAATATGATTTAAACATCTTTACAGTTTAAATAATAAAGGTGTTTTCACACACACACACACACACAAAAAAACGTTTTATTAAACGATAAACCCCACATGTGAGCCTAATAAAAGATTATGTAAGTTATATATAATTGGTCTGAACAAAAACAGTGATATTGTGACACCCCTAGACCTTTAGGGAGTGAGTAGTCAGCACTCAGCAGTAGAAAGTACTGAATGTATGAGTGTACCTTGGTGAGTGAGGCCATGGCCAGCAGGGAGTAGTGGGTAATGGGATGATCTTTCAGTTCGGGTCCAGCATGTAGAGGCTCAACACAGCAAACCTCACCTTTAGAACCACTGAATAAACACCTGGATTCACATGTCCTCATCCCCATTACCCTCCTAGATAGAGAGAAAGAGAATGTGAGCACATTCATAATCCAGAACCACTTTAATCGAGTCCCAGCATTATAGTAGTGAATGATAGATACCTGTCAGGTTAATAAGAATTAATGTTTTTTTCACTCAACAAAAGCATTTAGCGGGAAATGAATGACAATTTCCTCCTTTAATAAGATTAGAGTCATAAGAGAATTCATCAATTGATACAGATTCAGATAATTAGGTTTCTGACGGAATCTCTAAGTTGAGGGATGTGACAGAGTTCTATTCTCTGCCATAGAAACAATGGTAAGAAAAATGAATGAGAAATGTAGGTAAAATATGACACAAAAAAATGAATGCTAGTAATTGTTCAATATAATAATTTATAATGTTGAAATAGAGTGGGTATACCATATTGGCAAAGTGGGGCAGCATATCAAGTCATGATATTAACAATATAGCAAAAATATGACAGTGTAGTGCAGCGCATAACATATTTACAGTAGGACTGCAAAATATGCAGGACAGAAGTGAAGACAGAAAAAGAGGGTTAAGAAAGGAGCAGATCCATATATATATGATATATAATAGATAAGAGAGAGAGAGAGAGAGAGAGAAAGAGAGAGAGAGTGCTGTCAAACGATTAATCACGATTAATAGCATTCAAAATAACGTTTTACATAATATATGAGTGTGTACTATGTATATTTATTATGAATATATAAATAAACACATGCATGTATACATTTAAGAAAAAAGTGTTATGTTTATATATTAAAAATATTTATATATAATATAAATTACATATAATACATAATAATATATAAATTATATATATGTAACATGTATCAATATATACTTATGGTTTGTGTTTATATGTTGCAGACCCCGCCCAGGAAGTCCACTCAACAGATGAGAATTGTCTTTTTGTAATGAAGAAAGAGAGAGAGACAAGAGTTTGCCTTTAGTTAAGCGGTCCTCTTTGATGACTTTAATCAAAACATAGCGATCAATCCATGAAACTTTAACCCACAGTATTTCACATTAGAAAAATAAATGTAGCAATATATACAGACAACTCATTGATATCATAAACAGTTTAAATAAACAAAAAACTAACATCCTATCAACGTTTCATCACACACACACATAGCAGACTATTCAGGCAAGTATACATATCTGTATATTGTATGTTTGTACCTCACACTTGGCAGTTGTTACCTTTACATTAAAAAATACATAATAATAAACACATTACCATAACTATATTATTAACAAACCTTTTATTTTGTACGCAATTAATAGTTTGACAGCACAATATATCTACACATATATATATAATATATATAAATAATATAATATATTAATTTATGATTTTTTTGTAATCACAGCAAGAAGTAATGGAGCATACCAGAATATATGAAAATGGTTTACTCTAATCATAGATTTTGAATAGAACTGGGACAAATGTATGTAGTTTTTTATTTGATTAATAAGTGATATTTATCTGTATGGTTAGTTTTAATAATTTATGTAATTAGAATACTAAAAAGCTATATAAGCTCACAACACTTCTAATTTTGCTGGCCTGGGGGGGGGGGGGGAGGGGGGGGGGGAGGGGGGGGGGCGGTTTGTTTTGAATATTTTTTTAAGCGCCTGCGAATTGCGTCCAGTGTTGTTGCACTATCACTGAAAATGTTATTATTTCTGAAATTACCATCTTACTTTAAGTAGTTAGGTGTAGCAGTGCTGTTGTGTTTTATGTCTGACAAGTTCAATCTTATTTTCGTTTAAGTAGGTTTTAGGACAAAAAAGAAACATAGGTAACATCTTCATTTATTTTATGTCACTACAGGTGTATTTTATAGTACATAAATAGAGCACTGTCCTGCAGAGTTGACTCTAACTCGAATCAACACCCCTCAGCGGCTAAACAATTTCTTCAGCTCATTAGAAAATCACAGGTGGTGAGTTATTGCAGGTTGGAGCTAATCTCTGCAGGAAAGTGGATCTCGGGAGCCAGATTTGAGGATCCCTGGTCAGATGCATGAGGCTCTACTGCCCCCTACACACCAGTTATCTGTACTACAATGTTATAAATGTGCCTTATAAATGTGCTTTATACAATTCAAGATATGTTTAAGTTGAAATACATCTCACCTGAATGACAGCTCAAACACAGATCCGCCACTGTCATTACACACAGCTAGCGCCGGATGGTCAGTGAACTGTGGAAAGAAATAGAGAAAAGTGCTTTATTAATGGCAATGAACAACAAGAATGGAAAGGATAACATACTAGTCGAGTGCATAACCTTCACTGTAGTATGGCAGTGCCAGGTGGAGGGCGTCAGTGATAGTGCGGAGCACACTTCCCATTGCCAATCCCACATGGTGATCTGCATTAGGAATAAAATGACACTTTACATACACTGACCTGACCTGATCATTATGAATCGCTTCTCCATCAACTTGCACTATTATTAAAGGGGTCATATGATGTGATTTCAAGTTTTCCTTTCTCTTTGGAGTGTTACAAGCAAAGACTAAAGTCTCAAATCCAAAGAGGTATTCTTTATAAAATTAAGAGTCAGCCACACCTACCTAAAAACTTCTCGTTCTAACACGCCCCCACATACCAACGTCACAATCTGGGAAGATTTGCATAAAGCCTCCCAAATGTTCACGCAAAGAAAAAAGGCGTGGTTTCAGGAACAGCAGTAGCAGTAGTAATGTCAGGGAGACGCTGTTTCAGTGCGAAAGCAAAAGCACTATATTTGGCCTTACGGAAGTAGATGCAATTAGGAATCATATGTTAAGATTTATTTACAACAGAACAGACAACCCAGATGTTCGAATTTGTGCAACGCATTTTCTGGACGACAGTTTTTTGAACCTAGAAGAGTACAGGGCTGGCTGTGCACAAAGGCTATTTTAAAAAAAAAAAAAAAAAGGGTACATTCCGACTTTGCAATGGCAATCTGGCGCTTCTGAATCAGCAACTGTAAGTATGTTTTGTTATTAGTTAAAGTATTTGCTACTGACTGCTCAAATGTGGAGTTTTGCGCAACACAGAGTAAACGCGTCGTGTGTGTGTGTGATGAAACCGGATCACGTCACAGGAAGATGAACTGCCCTCAGAAATCATAGCACGTCAGCTGTCTTAACCGCGGTTTGTGTACTGCATCATCACTGTTGCCCTTTCGGGCTTGAACTGATGGTAAAACTAACGACATTATTAACTGGCTTGATATTTACTTTGAAAGATGAAGCTCACGATCATGGTAAGGGCCGTTACATTTCCGACAAATGCTTGTGGTGTTCGGCCAATCACAATGCACTGGTTCAGCTGGCCAATCAGAGCAGACTGCGCTTGTCAAAGGAGGGGGCTTTGTTGAAAACGAGTGTTTGAGAGAGGCGGGGCATAGAGGACCTACAATAATGTACAGTATTTGAAAAATAATGTGTTTTTTGAACATTAAAGCATGTCAACATATTCTGTTACACCAAATACACAAAATAATGATCTTTAAAAAAGCATCATATGACCCCTTTAAGGGTTTGCTGCTGCTCACCTGTCCTTTGGCAAAGCCACAAAGCAGTCGTGTGCAATCGTGATTAATACTGAGAGCTGACACCGCCCCATACTCCGCTCCTGTCGCTGTGGTGCCCAGACAGAGACGCAGAGCCTGGTTCTGGTCTGAAATCATAATATACCAATTAGACAAAACAGCATTAAGTGCAGATTATGGAACAATTATGTCCTTTAAACTTTATCAACAACATCATTAAAAAAAATTACACACACAGTGGTTTGTTTTTATAACAATACTTCCAAATGCAGCTGCAAGCAAAACACAACGACGAAGAGCCACCCCCCACAAAACAACAAAAAAAAACAACAGCCATAGCAAACATCTCAGCCCATATCTTTCTATTAAAAAAACGATGCTTTAAATGGTTTAGCATGCTCTTAGGCCATTTCACACTAGACACATAAGCAGATACATAGACACATCTTTTTTTCTGCACCCATGTTAACAGGTTAGAGCATTCACACTGAAAGATGAGACAGCACAGCACTGTGTAGCTGAAGCAGTGCTGTGATCGTTCCTATTCTTGCTGTGCTGTTCACACAGAATTAAAGTGACACTGCACTGTTCCTGGCCAAAATACACATGCGTTAACATGAAAAAGAAGCAGTGCTCTCAGAAAAGGGTTCCTGGGTCCAGTAGGGTGCCTCTACAAACTTCCAAGGGCCTCAAGATGACATCAAATTGTTTAAAATATGACAAAAAAATTTGTATGTATGCAGGGCTCGACATTAACGCTTGTCCGGGACAAGTGGATTTTGTGAAGGGGCAAGTGAAATAGAATTTTACTTGCCCGACCGGACAAGTAACCTGATTAAAACATCAATAACAAACAATAACTAGGACAGCACTGAAACTTTGGTAAGAACGATTCTGATTTGATTACTTTCAGTGTAAACGGTGACTGATGATGGATAATGTATTGACAGTAACAAGGTCGCACATGTTGAAGCTCGTCCCTTCTGACTCACAGAACTCAAAACTAATAGGTGCCTCAGCACATACAAAGAAACAAACAAGAAAAAAAGATAAATATTCGATATAACCTATAGTATAGGGTAACAACCACCTGACCCAGCACTATGCACGATTTGCAAATGTGACACTGATTTATACAACGTATTCATAAACAAAAGATTATATTAACTGACTTACATTTTAGACACTTTATTGACCGTTTTTGCTAACAAAAGTGTTTAGCCACGGCAGAACAGTCGCGCATCCTCCGAGCAACACACAGCGGTGTTTTGTTACTGAATGATTCAGCATTTTTGAACAATCGGTGAGTCATGATTCAGTGATCCATTCATAAAGAATCACTTGCTTTATTTATTGATGAATTAAGCCATTTGAACAATTGTTTGAACACCAATGACGTACCCTAGGACAGTGACTTGCCACCTCCTACTGGTGGTTTGGTTTCATATTTAAAAGTAGGCCTATCATTGCATTTTTCTAACATTTCTTATTTATATGTTAAAAAAAGTGAATCATTTATTCTTATAACATTATTTATGCATTTGCAATTTTACTGTGTAAATGCATTTATGGAACCTCTTATCTTCATTAAACAGTCTGTGTAAATACATCTAAATGGCACTTTCGATGCAGCTTCAGTGTTTCCTCTGCAGTAGAAAGATGGAGTTTATTGATACTGATTTCATTTGAATAGTAACAAACTCTACAGTGTCTTATTATTTTAACTGAATTAACTGAAACAAAGTAAGAATTTGATGTGAAATATGACACGTACTTTAGCAGGTTAGAAATATCCCTTTATCACACAGTTAAAAGTGTCGCTGACATCATTTAAGGCAAATATCCAATATTGAGTAAGTAAGACCTGATAGAGCACTGATAAGAATCTTGCTTCAGAATGGATTACATTTACACCAAAAAAAAAAGGAACCACCTTTTTTTCCCCCGGACAAGTAACTTTTTTACTCAGACAGGTGAATGACTGATTTACCTGTCTGAAGGACAAGCACATGTCAAGGCTTAATGTCGAGCCCTGTGTATTTATTCCTTCCTTTGAAGAAACATGGTTCGCACAATCTTGAAATGCCTGGATATATGAGCCTGCCTAATTTTAAAAGTATGATTTCTACAGTTTGTCAAGTAATATCTTATATTTTTATATACGTACAGTAAATATTTATATTTAAACTGAAAAAATCTATCTAAATTCACTGGTTAAAATAAGTGAAACCCCCGAAGAACATTGAGTTTTTAAAACTCCTGGAATCCTAAAATGTTATCATTTAAGTTTTAATTATCATTATTTGAGTTGTTATAATAATCCATGGACTCTCCTTGTTTCTTTAAATAAAAAGTTTTGGGGAAAAACCCATCATAACAGCAAATATTCAAGTGGAAACCTAATAGCCTACATCGAGCACTGATGTTGACAATGCATATTTAACTTATTTGGTTACAATTTAAAATAAGGGATCACATATTCACTATTAACTAAGGGTTTCCCCTGAACAAACTCCCAATTTGCTGCTTATTATTAGTTAGTAAGGTAGTTGTTAAGGTTAGGTATGGGGTAGGATTAAGGGATATAAAATATGGTCAAGCAGAATAAGGCATTATTATGTGCTTTATAAGTATTAATAAACAGCCAACATGCTAGTAATATGCACGCTAATAAGCAACTAGTTAATAGTGAGAATCGGTCCTTAAAATAAAGTATTACCAAAGATTTTAAATAGAAATATATTTTTTAATAAATTTTACCATACTGTATGAACTACACTACAGTACACAGCATGCTACATGATTTAACATCTTATATGGTTATGGTGTGGGGGGGGGACACAATGACAGACTGATGATAGCTGGGTGTCAACACAATCAGCTGTGGTTCAGCTGCGCACTAGAAACACTGCCAGTGTGTGAAAGCACAGTGACTGCCGCTTCTGCTCTGTTTACACGTCCAGTGTGAAATGGGCATTAATGTGTCGCAATGCTAAACATGATGCAATAGAAAAACATTGTGGTATTAACAGATTTTGCACTATATTAATACATTACCTTTTCCTGAATATTCCACCCAAGACAAGCCAAGGCAGAGAGATAGTCCCAGAGTCGTTTAAAATACACTCATTGACAAATACTATTACAATAGTGCACATAAAGAATTCTAATACTGCATTTTTGCATTACATATTAATAAAGCACTGTGATAAACAAAGTTCTAGATAGACTGTTATGATTAAACATAAAACATCCCTTCCAAAAATCTAAAATAAACTCCACTGAAGTGCCCTTTATCAACTTTACCACAACAGAAACATGAGAACTGAAACATGCTTACCAAATACTAAGGCCAGACCATGTGACGTCCCTACAGCGATCACATTTGAAACCGTCTGCAAACACAAAAGCACTTCAGACATGAAAGGGTTTTTTTTTTTACATTAATTAAAAATCCCAAGAAAGTCAAATACTCACTATTGCCGTTGGCAAGCCAGCATCAACTTTATCCTGAAGAGAGATGGAAAGAGTAAAAGCACCAAATTATAAAATGAGCAACACAATTTCATTGGAATAGAAGACATTTCTGTTGGAAGAGTCTCTTATTTATAGCTCTCAATTTATAGCTGTTATTATAGCTCTGAATTATTAAAACATGATGCACCATTGCCAACTGAACTGACAATGTCTGAATTTAATCTGAGGAAAGAAATGTAAATTAATTAAATACTGATATGAAATGAATCAATTGTGAATTAAATAAATAATGAATTAAATGAATGAAAAAAAATCATATAACTGATGTAAGTGTAGCTTATCATAATGTAATTTATTTACATTACCCACAATCATTATAATATACATAACACATTTACACACAGCATACTTATTATTATAGCTTTGCATAGTATAGCACAAGCAATAGATGAAGTATTATTGGTCATACCGCAGCTGATACTATCTGAGCCGAGATGCCTTTCAGCAGATTGCGTCTAAGAACAGATCCATGTACTGTAGCATTAGTTTCCACTGCTTTCCTCCTCCTGAGGTGAACATACACAGACTAATTACTGAAAAGAAAAGACTTTATTCAATCACCAAACATGCATCACAACATCAATACAGAGCAAGTGCTGTTAATGTGTAGCCAGGTTAAGAAAGTGTCCATTCCTCTTTAAGTGTGTGCGGTCTCCACTGTCAGAGCTGGCCAGAGACGAGGTTTCACACGAGTGGGCATCAATGTTCTCTGTGTTCAAAAGACACGTGTCCTCCAGAATGAATGGCTCATCCTCCTCTTCAGGCTGAAAACAGGAGTGTTGAAAACCAAAATATTTACTGTCATAAACACTTTCTATAATTTAATGTTTTCTCTCTCGCTCTCTACCTTTGTGCATTTCACTTCTGCTCTAGTCAGTAATCTAGCTTGTACTTGAAACTTGGTATTGTGTATTAGAAAAAATAATTTGCTTTTATGATAAATTGCTCGCCGTGTACCTCATTTGTATAAAAGCATCATGAATGAATGAATTAAATGTCTGCGGAATTAAAAGATGTTAAAAGAATGGATACAAGATCATTTGTAAAAATTACCATTCAAACAATATGAAAAGCCGTTTATCGCTATCACTGCTCTTACAAAAAGAGTACTGTGATAGTACCACGGTATTGATGGCAATACCATGGTATTTAAAGATTACCATATACAAGTACTATGTTATTTTCATTGTACTGCATGACAAAGTATATTTGCAAAAACGCTTGGACTGAACACTTGACTGAGTTTAGATAATCATGGACTAAAGACTTGTGCTTAAACGCTTGTCATTAGTTTTGTAGATAAATACATTCTCAATTTTGTGGTCAGTGAGTTTTTTTTTTAAGAAATTAATACTTTTATTCAGCATGGATGCTTTAAATTGACCAAAAGTGAGAGTAAAGACATTCAAAATGAATCTATTTCAAATCAATGTTTTTCTTTTCCATCAAATAATCCTGAAAATAAAATGTATAAATGTTTCCACAGAAATATGAAGCAGCACAACTGTCTCCAGCGTTGATGATAATAAGAACTTTCTTGAGCAGCAAAGCAGCATATTAGAATGATTTCTGAGGGAGTATGTGAAACAGTAATGGCTTCTGAACATTTTGCATCACAGGAATAAACTACATTTTACAGTATATTCACAAAAAATGGTTGTTTTAAACTCTAATAATAATATATCACAATATTACTGTTTTTGCTGTATTTCTGAATAAATAAATGCAGACTTGGTGTCAAGAGACTTTCAAAAACTGATCCAACCCTACATTTTTTAACAAGTCTACATGTGTCTACATGTGAATTTCTTTATAAACCATTTTAATGGATGAGTGGACAATATTTAGGCTAGTTTATAATATAATTCTCCTACTTCCATTCGTGTTATTTCATAGTTTTGATGACTTTTACTACTATTCTGAATTGTAGAAAATACTCGTAATAAAAACTAAGTAGGATGACTGGTATATCTGCAACTTTAATCCATCTCTAGGGTGCTGTAAGATGACTGGAAGTATGATAACCTGACATACTGACCTCATTCAGGATGCTCTCGAGGGTCGGAGGCGTGTCCACTTGAGGGATGTCAAACTCTTTATCATCAATCTAACAGATAAATACGTCCTTCATATTAAATCATACATGTATCAAAGTAACCCTCTGTTCGCAATGACTGCCAGTTTTCGAGGTGAATACTGCAGGTACATATACAATAATGTGCAATTCTTTACATGCACAAACCATTCACATTTACAAAAACATATTACACAAATCACGAACTCATTGACTATGAGAAACAAGCACATATTAAACGCACTGATCTTAAACGCAGCATTAGTAAAATGTCACTAAGAACAACATGAAGCTTGTAATGAACCAAATGAACCAAAACCATACAGACAAAAACTGAAGCAGTCAATCTCAAGTCAAGTCTTACCGCCTCTATTTCCATTAAATTGAGCTGTGAGGACGCAGAAACAAGACTGCGACTGTCCGGAGATTCAGCCATTATACAGTCAGAGATTAGCTGTCGAGTGTCATAACCATGGTCATAATATTGATATTGTTATGTTTATCAGCTGTAGTCAGTATGCCCTGCAGCAGCAGTTTACATCCTGATAGTGTCGGAAGAGGCGGGGCCTAACGGCATACGTAACCATTCCACTTCCTATATATAAATCGTAATACTTAAAATAAAATTTAAATTCAAATAGTCCAATATATTTATAATAACGATGATAATAATAATAATAATATTTAAGCTATTATTTCATTAAAATGTATATTGTTATAAAACCTAGATTGTTCTTAATATTATAATATTAATTTAAATAGAATATATATTTCTAAGTATGAAATAAATGATTTACAATTTTATATCATGACCACATTTGCCGCTTTGATACATAGCTCTTTTACGGATTGAATTGTTGTTGTTGTTTTTTATTTTATTTTGTAGAGTCTGAACGCAGAACATTATAGGCTATAACTTTTCATGTCATATGCAAAGAATGAAATACGATATGAAATATCGTATGAAATAGATAGGTAGTGGAAAGTTAAAAATAACAAATAAAAGAAAATTTACTCTAAAAACTAAAACAAAAAATTTTTATATTAATATTGATATTGTACGATTTAAATTAAAGTTACATTTTTAAGAAGGCCACAAATAATATATTTCCGAGCAAAAATATATTTTTGCGTTTATGATTAGGCATTTCTGAAAGAAATGGTTGATCGAACCTGGTAATGTTTTTTATCCAGACTGAGGGAAAAACATTATTTCACTAAAATGTTTGCCTCAATTTTACGAAGAGTAGCATGTGCAATCTTTTGTACATTGTTTACAATTTAAAGCGATCATATGATGCGATTTCAATTTTTCCTTTCTCTTTGAAGTGTTACAAGCTCTTGGTGCATAAAGAAGATCTGTAAAGTTGCAAAGACTAAAGTCTCAAATCCAAAGAGATATTCTTTATAAAAGTCAAGATTCAACCACACCTACCTAAACTGCTCGTTCTAACACGCCCCCACATGTCTACGTCACGATGTGGGAAGATTTGCATAACACCGCCCAAATGTTCACGCAAAGAAAGAAGGCGTAACTTTTATTCTCGCTGTAGTATTGTTGTTGTCAACCTTCGCCATGTCGTGAAGGTGCTGTGTATTTCATTGTGAAAGCGAAAATATTTTGTTTGGCCTTCCAAAAGAGAACGATATCCGCTTCGTCAAGCCTGGAGCTGATCTGTGCTGGTCGCTGAGGAAATACATCAATTTTGCGCTGTGGATCGCCGGATCGGCTTTCACCGTGGACGAAGTGGAGTCTAGCCCGGGGTCGTCACATGTCCTTCCGGACGCTCCTGAGTCGAATCCGCCGGCCGCGCCGTTCTCAAGCCCGCTCGCCTCTGCTCACTCAAGCCGGCCTCCGCTCACTCAAGCTGGCCTCCTCTCACTCTAGCCCGCCGTGTGTGACGCGGTGTTTCGTTGTGAAAGCGAAACTACTTTGTTTGGCCTTCCAAAAGAGGACACGACTAGAAATCAGTGGTTAAGTTGTATTTACAACACTGTTCCAGAACAGTTTAACCCAAATATTCAGATGTGTGCAGCACATTTTATGGAGGACTGTTTCCTGATCCTGGAAGAGTAGACTACAATGTAGACTACATTTAAATAATTTGCCACTGACGATTCAAACGCGAGTTTTGAGCAGTGTAGATTAGCGCTTGTTGTTTGTCATTTCTCCGATCACAAATGCAGACAGTATAAGTCATTATAATCTGTAATTATGTCCCCACTGGATGCAACAAATGCCTCGTTTATAATGGGTTTCGGCCAATCACAACACACTGGATAGCTGGCCAATCAGAGCACACCTCGCTTTTCAGACCGATGAGCTTTGTAAAAACCAACGCGTTTCAGAAAGGTGGGGCATAGAGGAGAAACAATATGTACAGTATGTGGAAAATAATGTGTTTTTTGAACCTTAAACCGCATAAACACATTTCATTACACCAAATACACAAAATAATGTTCTTTTTAGCAACATCATATGACCCCTTTAACCATTTTCACTTATAATTAGTTGGCCTACTCGGATATAAAATCAAATACCATATTCATTTCTATGCCAGCTGTTCCTCACAACAATACACGGTAATGCTTTCACGCTGCTTTTAAGGCACAAATTTGCACAATGCACTTCATCTAAATAATGGTTAGGCCTATAAATTGATTAGGTCAGATCAGATTTACTGTCACATCGAGCTAAATTGCAGTGACAGTTCTTTTAAAAAACAAGCTAACTGAAACAAGCTAACTGTAATTATGCCATAGTGTATAATGCATGAGCTAGATATGGTACACTAACCCATCCTCTGTTAATGAGAGACCTTTTCCTCTTTTCATCTGCTGGCAGAGATACACCAGAGACAGCAGGTAAATGTCGACCTCGTCACTTCGTTGCTCTGAAAAAAAGGACACTGGTTCTGTGTTGTATGTAATGACAGACCTCACATTGTTACTGCTCTGTTCACTTCCTTTCTGAAATGTGGGAGAGGTGTGAAAATAGAATTCCAGCAGGTGTAGTTACTATGATAATGCTAAACAATCAGCAAGGTTAATTTGTTGTCTGGAGTAGTAAAGTTAATGAGATACTGTACTATTTCTTATTTAAAGAAAGCATATTTCAGTTCTCAGGGTTCCAGGAGAAGTATTTGATTGCTAGTCACAGATGGATGATCGTACACAGCTCTCTGTTTGGCTGAGAGAAGATCTGGAGAGGACGATGTCACCATCGTACATATATTTAGAACCAGCATCTCCAAATGCTTTGCAAATAGAAAAGACCAAGTCTGATCCAAAATCACTTTAAGACCAGATTTATGTTCTGTGCAATTGCGTTGTAGGCCTATATTGTATTGCAGTCTATAAGGACTCTTCATTTAATACATTTAATTGTTAAAAAAAAAGTTAAATATCTCATTTTTAAATTTGTACTTTTTCTTTCAATTATTTCATCTTCCTCGATTTTTTATTTCTTGTTTTATTTTTATTTTACAGACTCCATGCACACGACTGCAGTAGGCAAACATCAACTATATTGGTATGGTACCTGTTCTGGTGTAGGAAGAGGATGGGTTAACCTTGATATGCATGGATGAAGGAAAATGTACCCCTGTTGTGCTGTACTTGGTAAGATCTGCATGCTTGCTTGATTTGGATTTATGAAGGATCTAATAAGACATGCTTGAAAGGAAATGCTGATAAAACATAAATATACTAATTTTACTATGGGGACTTTATATGTTGAAAACGTATATATCTTTATCTTCCCAGAGAACGTACATATGTGAAATGTATATATAGCTTTATATCTAACTATATGGCAATATCACTCTTGATAAAGGGCAATGTCATTTATTACATTCCTGTATTGGATCTGCGTACACATTTAAAACGTATAAACTTTCTCTTCGAGGAAAATTCTTTGATCTTTGATCAAATCAAATTCGAGCATGTCCTCTTGCCAACACCACCAATGAATGCCTAGCATAATGCTACATTGGAAAGGGTAACACTTTATTTTAAGGTGTCCTTGTTACACATATTACATGTACTTACTATTATAATAACAATTAATTATGCATAATTACATGCAAGTTGTTACGGGGCTGACGAGACGTGAGATGTGTGGATCCATATGCAAAGCTTTTTATTGGGAGAAGACAGAGACATGGTCATAAAACAGGCATGGGTCAGAAAATGGCAGACAGGTATACGGCGGGCAAGACACAAGAATAATCCTAGGGCTAACGAAGGTCAACGAACGGCGAACAGAATCAAAGAGGGCGAGACTAAAGGGACAAATCCAGAAAACCAGGCAAGGATCAGAAACCGAGAAAACAGGCCAGGCCAGGGCTCTGTAGTGTAGCTATCTACGATATGCGCTAAACAATACTCGGCAGAGGGAAGGGATCAGAGTGAGTGTTAAATAGTGAGGGAGTGATATGAAACAGCTGGGTGCAATCAGTGTTAACAGCTGTGTTCAATCCGTGCTGAGTGCAATCAGTGCAATGAATGATGGTGATTGTAGTCCTGGGTGCGTGCAACCGTGTGTCCTGCGAGAAGTCCTGAAATTGGAAAGGGTGACCTCTGATGGCTAGCAGATGGAAGTTCATGGACCGGATTCGTGACACAAGTAACCCTAAGTCAAACCCTAATCCTAAACCTAACCTTATAGTAAGTAGCCTACATGTAGTTAATTAATATTACTCATTACTTAAATGTATAATTACACTGTAACAAGGACACCTTAAAATAAAGTGTAACTGGAAGTTTCTACTTACAAGTTCAGAAATCATAATAATGACATGATGCATACAAAGCAATTTCGGTTGTAGTACAACTGCTGAACAATTTTTTATTACTTTCTCTATTTCTCTCTTTCTCCCGCTCTCAGTGATCTTCATAACATGTACAGCATACATTAGATTAATTGTCTTCAAATATGTCCTAGATGTATGCAGAAGTTTTCAAATGCAAGAGCTTTAAAGCCACCCACATCAACCAAGGCAATTCTTTTATTTGAAAAGCTCATTTTAAAATAATTGTAATTATGAGGAGGCAGGGTTATGGTTAGGGTTTATTAAAAACATCATCAACCTCTTCAGAAATCCAGCTGCACATAATTGAAGAGAGATAAATTGGAGCTGCTGCTCTGCGTTTAACATGCACCTGAGATTTTTGCACATTAGACATTCAAGAGAGAAGATCGGGCTTCAGATGTAGCCATCATTGCAGCAGTAAGAGAAGGTGAATCTGTCAATGGTACATCGGAAATTGAAATTGGGAATATCTCCTTGGTGACACACACACACACACACACACAAGTATCCTGGCCATGATTCACGATTCACATCCAAGGTTATTCTCACTGGCTGTGTCTAGATCAAGCCAGCTGAGTTAATCTATTATTCATGATTCAGTTCAGAGTCTCAGCAGAATTCGCCAAAACCTGTAGATCATCTGACAGAACAGGAACTGTTCATCCCGGTGGAAGAAAGTGGTCTTTTAGCTCGGCTGTCGTATAATAAGGTGATGACTGGCCATGCGAGGTGTAATCTGAAAAGCCTGAAATGAGCCTGAGATCTAAAAGTGAGAGCAGCATTAAAGAAAGTAGAGAGATGAGTGAGGCAGAAATGCTGATCAGAAGACGGACTGATAAAAATAGAGGCGAGCAGACGGGACTGTGGGAGAAAGAGTGACTCAGAGTCAAAGGGCTATTCATTAAAAGCAGCGCCGATTAGAACTAGAAAACAATGAGCTATTACAGCTAGAGTGGACTGATTAAGGACATGTTATTACCACACATCATTGTATGTCTTATTATATATATATATCTATATATATACGTATTGTATATGTATAGGGTATACTCTGTAGTAGGTCTCTAGGTCTCTAGGCAAATTTGTTACACTGACTATGTTAAAAGGTCACAACAGATAAGATTTCTTTGATTCCATTGAAGCACATAAAGATGCTTGCTCGAATATTCCCAAAAAGGGAACATAACAAATACTCAAAATTACATAAATGCATATTTATTTCTCTGTTTTTCACCTTTTTGCTCAAAATGTTAATCATATATAATTTGTAATTAGACAAAACTGGAAACAGAAGCTTTTTGTCTAGACCAGTGTTTCCCAACCTTTTTTTAGTTCCGGGGGTACCTCTTTGTAAATTTGAACACCTTTGTTAACAATACTGAATGCTAACTTCGTATGATACCTTTAAAAGTATAGATATGCTGTATATTTACATTTACATTTACATTTAGTCATTTAGCAGACGCTTTTATCCAAAGCGACTTACAAATGAGGACAATAAAAGCAGTCAAAACTAACAAAAGAGCAACAATATATAAGTGCAAATGACAAGTCTCGGTTAGCCTAACACAGTGCACGTACAAGTGTACATATATAATATATATACCCATATATATATACACACACACACCACATACACACACACACCCACAACAAAGAAAACAAGTAGTAGAAAGAAAAAAGAAGCTATTGTTTTGTTTTTTTTGTTGCTTTTTGTTTTTTTTTTTTTTAAATAAAAACAAAAAAATTAAAAAATAAATATAGATAAAGTAGATTATATATATGAGAAAGTGTTAGTTAGAGGGTCACGTAAAGTGGACCGATGTGTTTCTTAGGTCGTTCTTGAAGATGGTAAGACTCCAGTCAGCTCCCTCGGATTGATTTGGCAGGTCATTCCCCCAGGGGGAACAGTTATGCAACAGTCTGTGAAAAGAGTTTTGTGGCCTCTACAGCAGGGAAAACTGACAGAATAAAATACTGTACTACAGATATTTTTAATATTATTAAGGGATAGTTCCCCCAAGAATGAAATTTTGATGTTATCTACTTGCATCCAAGAATGTAGGTGACTTTGTTTCTTCAGTAGAACACAAACGAAGATTTTTTTAACTCAAACCGTTGCAGTTTGTCAGTCTTATAATGGAAGTGAATGTGAATCACGGTTTTGAGAGTAAAAAAAACATACACAAACAACACCAAATTAAACCCTGTGGCTCGTGAAGACACATTGATGTACTAAGACACGAAACGATCGGTTTGTGACAGAAACCAAACAGTATTTATATAATATTTTACCTCTAATACAACACTATGTCCAACTTCCTTGAGTGCGTTCACTAACATCCGCGCGTGCGCGTGTCATCTCTGGCAAGTGGACATAGACATGCCGCGTAACGTATTTGAGCGGGGGGGCTGAGAAATAAACGGGAGGGGGGGGGGGTCACTTTTGGTTAATAAACTTTCATTTATTCTTTTGTAGCCTATAAGTGAGTGTCTTTGTTGCTGTGTTTTCATTAAAAAAACAAAGATGAACCACAAACTAAGCATTCATTTTAAATAAGGTAAAGTACCTTATTTATTTGGGTTACAACGGCTATATTTATCCATCTTATTCATTTTGTCAATGCAAGGTAGATGTTTAATATATGTGAATTTGCCATTGTACTATTTTATGTGTTTTAATTAATAAGATAATAAACCACAAACTACGAACGTTTTAAGGTAGCCTGGGGGGAAATCCATAGGCTATTTATTTGTGTTAAAAGTGAGTAAAACATATCCTTATTCATTTTGTTAATAAAAGATCAAAGTTTAATGACGGCGTATTTTTAAAGTTTCCGCTGTTCTTAAAAATGTGATGATCTCGCTGGCGCCCCATGTCCTGCATAGCGCGCTTTTAAGCTTCCACTCTTCAAACAATGGGAATGCACCTAACAGCGCAATCGTTTATCTGGTTGAAATGTTTAAATTAATACTGTACGCATGAAGTTGTTTATGTCTGTTATTTTAGGCAAGTCGTGTTGTTTAGAAGCTAAATTGGATTTCAAACATGATGCTCACTCACTGCTTCCGCTGCCGCTTGGTCGTAGCTTTAAACTAAAACTGAATTTAACAAACATAAAATGTTCCAAACAATAATATCTAAATAAAGAAACAAAAAACAATGACCACTTTGCCATTACAAACCAAACGGACCTATAATAGCTGTGTAATGGGGCGAGGAGAAGAGAAAGTCACGGGATCCAGGCTGACGAATTCTCATAAAGCTGTTGGACAAGGGCCGGGCCTGTGCAGGGCTCTCTATTCGTTCCCTCGTTGCCCCCAAACTGCCTGGGCCCATATGCACCTGCATACCCTGCATAACCAGACGCTACGCCACTGATCTTATTTGTTCTTATCTGTTCATTTAAGTTTTATGTTTAATATAAGCAACTTTGACATTGTAGCATTGTTGATGTTGTGTGTGTGTGTGTTTCATTAAGAGTAATATTGAATCAACCTTAAGAATTAATTTTGTTTCAAGAATAGGAAAGACCTAACTTTAAAGATCAAAATAAGCACTCCAGATGCAAGTGCGAGATTAGTTGCTGTTGAGGTAGATGCTCTCGCTCTTTCTCTGCTGTCTGTAGAAATTGTTGTTAATTCTTAATTTGGGAACGGCAGAGACATGTTACAGGTTATAATATAATCCAAAAATCATGGCAACAAATTATTTTTTAAAGTCAGTTTAATACGTTTAATCAGTTGAAACGACTTTCACAGTCAATTTGATTCAACTTAACTCATATTTAACCGTTGCTTCTTGTCATTGTAGGCTTAGGCTATTTTTTTCAATGAATTTTAATGAATATACTAATTAATAAAATGAATATTATTTATTTTGTATTACATATTGTTCATTCATTTATTTTTAACACCGCACCCCCAGCACCCCCATTTTTTCGTGGGCTACACTCCAGGGGGATAGTAGACGCGCCTATACATCACTCATTATTTACACAGTGCAGAGAGATTGCAGACGTGTTCACTGGCACTGGGATGATCTAAAGATATGTAGAAGTACAGGTCATCACAATGGAAGATGCTTTTGATATATCATCAGACAAAGTGGAATTTTTTGCCCAACCGTATTTATTTGATGTCACGCGCCGGATGTTGTGAACGCGCTCAGGACAGTTGGACATTTCGGTGGATCAGAGGTAAAAAACGATATAAATACTGTTCAGTTTCTTGCACAGACCGATCGTTTCGTGTCTTAAGACCTCAATGTATCTCAATGTACTTAAGACAAGTAAGCAGTCAGTAATAAAATAAGAACAAATAAACAAATAACTAATGATAGCACAAAAAAAAAGATACAAATGAAATAAATAGCTTTTTAGTTTTTCAGGTCTAACAGTAGGGCTATTAAGAGATTTAGTTTTTTTGTTGTTTTTTTGTTTTTTACCAATTATATCCAAATAATGTTTAGTCCTAGAAAGCTATTATTATCAGAACACGTGAGCATAACATAGTGGTTAGCAGATCAATGAATGAGAGGGCAGCGTTACCAGAGTTCCCCATATACTACATCATGTTACACACAGTAGGGCTATTGCAGACAGAAACAATTCTGTACTACATAGATGTTTCCTGTCGGCTCGATTTTTGAGTGGCCTTTGCTGTTCCGATGAGCAGTACGTATCTAGTGTCAGCGCCACGCATAGAGCGGGATAATACGCAGAGCGTCACACCACTGAAAGTGAAACCTGAGCGGCGAACTAATTTTCAGCAGCCGGAATTTCAGTGCAT
Organism: Sinocyclocheilus anophthalmus; assembly: GCA_018155175.1. Classification (NCBI taxonomy): domain Eukaryota; kingdom Metazoa; phylum Chordata; class Actinopteri; order Cypriniformes; family Cyprinidae; genus Sinocyclocheilus; species Sinocyclocheilus anophthalmus. The sequence goes on along the minus strand of JADLZN010001102.1, from coordinate 298,037 downwards.
CTCTAATTATTGGCGACATCAGAAATGGTTATTATATAATAGATGCTTTTTTTGAACATTTTAGCAATTAAAAAATCTTTAAAAATATTTTTTTTTACCCTGCTTTCGACAGACGGCACCCCGGCTGAGAAACACTGACTACATTGAACCTAACTCTATGTGTTCATTTTATAAAGAAAATGATATCTGTAATAAATCTCACAAAAATGAACCCAGTTAACCCAAAAAGGAAAATTAAATGTACTCACCCTCAGGCCATCCTCCAAGATGAGTTTGTCTCTTCATGGGAACAAGTTTAGCATTACATGTTCACCAATGGATTCTCTGCAGTGAATAGGTGCAGTCAGAATGAATCAACAGGTTAAAGTTAAAAGTCTTGATGATTTGTTTTCTTACAAACATGCAGCTTTTCACTTCACAAGACATTAATTAATGGACTGAGCTTGTGTGGATTACTTGTGGATTATTGTTTTGTTTTTATCAGCTGTTTTGACTCTCATTCTGATGGCACCCATTCACTGCAGAAGATCCATTGGTGAGCAAGTGATGTAATGCTAAATTTCTCCAAATCCATTCCCATTAAAAAACAATCTCATCTACATCTTGGATGGCCCGAGTTGAGTAAATCTTCAGCAAATTTTAATTTCTGGGTTAACTATCCCTTTAAGTCATAAAGCAAGAGTTCATAATATAGATTTACTGCAGGGGGGGCCAGCAACAAAACATGTCTTATGGCATGGCAAATGTCAACATCATTATCTCAATTCACTGCAAGACAAAACACCATAGGAGAGGGGACGGAAACATACATTTCCAATCGAAACTCATCAAGACAGAATAACTCACTAAATGCTATGTAGAATGGAGAAACCCCCAAGGGAATCAGATATAATTTTATCTGGCTGAACGAAGAGAGCTGTATAATTCATAAGGAATTCTCTGGATTGTTAATTGAGCAGGGCCAGTTTTTCACACAGAACACAGCGATACTAGCAGCATTAATTGGCCTTCCAATGTCCCTAGAGGAACAGAAGGAATAAGGTGTGTGTGCGTGTGTGTGTTTATAAGTAAGTGTGAATCAGAAAGAAAGCAAGAGAGGGAAAGATAGACAGAAAGAAAGAGCAAACGCATTATAATTTCAACCAAAGGCTGAAGCAGGCAAACCCATTGATCGTTCAAAAGTGAGACATGCTTGCTCAAAAATCTGGTTCAAGGTTCTTCACAAGTTCATAAGATATTGATGTCTGTGCAATATATCTGTGTAATATATGCAATGCATAATAGAAAGTGTTTCACAAGAAAAGTGTTAATGTAGGGCAAATAGCAAACAATACATTTTTAATCAGCAAGATATGTCAGTATATGTCCATATCAGGGCCCAATAATTACATTTGTTCAGAAGCACTCCTTGAAAATTGTGCAAAATGCAGTCATCACATCACAATTACTGTATTGTTGACTGTATTGTTGTGTTTAAATCCATAAAACCTACTAATATTAATTATTCCTTAAGCATCAAGTAAACATGATCATTACTCAATTAAGCCAAATGCTACGATTTCTAATAATCTGACTTAAATAGCTAACATAATAATTTAGGCTGATGTTAATTGTTAAAGTTAAACTAAATACATTTTTGTAGTAAGGAGAAGACTGAATTTATTTTAGACTGACAATCATGCAAAGCATCAAAACTGATTTTAAAAAAATGAAAAGAAACATCATGACCTACATTCTGTAATTCATTGCACTCTTGTCTGTCAAGGACCCAAATGATAATTCACAGTGTTTTACTGTGCAGAATTAAATGCAGCATGACAAATGGCACAAGTGAGCATCTCCAGTCTTTCTCGAAGAGAATAGCACACTGTGAAAAAAACAGTACTATTGCTATAACATTATAACAGTACTATTACTAATGCAAAATCACATACTGTCAAACCTGTACCTGTATAATCCAATTAAGGAGTTCAGGGAGCGCTGCCTGCAGGAAGGTAGCTCTTAAGGAGCAGGGAATCCCTGTTCTGTAGTATGAATGCAATCCAGACATGCTAAATCCAGCATGCTAGCATTTTCATGTGACATACAATATAACTGGTGTTGCTTCCATCCAATTATGAATCCACTCCCAAGGCATCATGGGATAGAAAAGTGTTCTTCGTATGCGTACTTCATTCATACATACTACTCACCTAACGTAGCCATTTATTAAAAATTTGTTTTTTTTGTCTATATGGTAGGGAGGTGCATATTCAGATACAGAGACTGCCTGGCACCATTCTAATATGTAACACCCACTTTTCATTACCCAATGAGTTCCTTTTCACCACAGTAGGAAAACTAAAATACTTCATGAATGTATGTGTGAGTAAAATCGGTTTTAAATCCCATTATTTACAGATATCCCTATTGTCACTCTTCAGTCTCTGCTACCATCTGATTATTTTAACCCTTTACAGACAAAACAACTGTACAGTCACGCATAATTTTGAAAAAAATAAAAACCCTATTAACTAATATTATGGTTTGATGGTACTTAACTGATTTCTTGTTTGACCCTGATATTTGATGACTAATCAGCATTTTTTGTGTGACTGACTAAACAGATCACTGAAAGATTTTGTCATAGTCACAGTAAGGTCTACCATACGGTCGAGTCAGCTGAATCAGATAAAAACTCCCAGATATCTTTATTTTGATTGTGTCTTCAAAAACAAAGCTATAATTGTTCACTTCCCACATTTATATTCACATAGCTTTACATAAATAGATTAATTTATTGTGCTACTAACTGAATCTGTAGGTACCTTGATGAATTTATTAGCTGAACAGTGCATTCTGCATTTAATGGACAAACAAATTCAAATAGTGTTATTTAGGACCATTTTTTTAAGATCATATAAAACTGAGAGAACCTAAATATATAAAGGCATCCGAAGGACTTAACTTTTCCCAACAATTCCTTTTTTTATAGTACAGGAAAAGAACATCTATGTCTTAGTTTATTATGAATATGCTTAGATTAGTATTTCAATAACTCTAGAACATATAAACATTTTAGACTAAAGGATTAACCAAATATAGACCTGATTTGTAAGTAAACATGATCAATTTCTTATCATGTATCTTGTTACTTAAGCAAAACAGTCTTAAAATGAAACCAGTTGTTTTAATACTAAACCATGACACTGAGCATCACTCTGCTCTGATTTCTGATTCTAGGAGCAGACGACATCCGAATCCATTTGTCACTTCTTAGAGAAGTGTGTTTCTTTAAGCTGAAAGAGAGCACCATTTCTACAGAACTCTAAGAATCTGTCAGTCACGTGACTGAACTTAAGCTTTTTCCTATAAGACTTCAGAGAAAAAAATACCATCCGCCAACAGTTCCTGAGCCGCGCAGACCATTAAACCCAGAGACCTGACCTCTTTTGTATCTTTCTAAGAATGTGTGTTCGTGTGTACTTATGCCAGTTTTTTGAGATGTATTCCATCAGAACAGTCTTGAGGTTAAAGTTTTTGTTGTTATTTTTAAAATTTTATTTATATAAGATTTATATCTAGTTGTTAATGAAGAAGTCTGTGGACACAATAATTCATTTAGATTGGGAATAACACAAGTTTTTATTGTAAAGAACTGGAATAGAAGTCATGTTGTCATTGCTGGTATTATTGTTAATTTATTATTTTTTGTAGTTCATGACATGCATAAATAACAACAACAACAATAAATAGGACAAACCGTGTTGATTTTGCCAGAATTAGGAATTAGGAAACAATAAATTCAGTTATAATTACAACTTCAATTTCAACTATAAAACAGCTCTTCAGTATAGTGTCATTATTCAGCTAAATTCAAATCTGTTATTTGATAATGTCAAGCACACTTAAATTGATAGGATTTACTGAATATTAAGCCCCTTTAATTATATAATAATAATGATAACAACAACAATTCAATCCATAAAAGAGCTATTTGTAAGTATTTGCATTTTTTATTAAAAATGATATGAGATGTATTTTATATAATCTGCAAAAATCAGATGACAGCTTAATTCATAATTTTTATAATCATAACTTTTGTGCTATAACTAAATTGTGGCTGTTGGTATTTCACTTAGTACTGTATCATATCTGTATGATTAGCTATTATCTAAATATGTTACAAGTTAGTTAATGCACACTGTTCTTAATGGGAGCGTCTTCCTCCATCTTCCCCCATTCATCACCAGCACAAAGGCCATAGAGAAATTAACAAATATGAAACTGTAATAGATACAGTTATTTAGATTTTTCATGTGAAAGGTGGTGTACTGAACAAAGATCTGTGTACACAGATCTTCCAAGAGAAGATGCATATATCTGCTAAATGACTGCTTGCATTCAAAAATTATCATTGTGTTTATCATACTCTTCTCCATTCAGTCAGATAATTGCTCTCACTAAGGTCAATCATTTGTGAAGTTCTCACTCTGCTAACAACAGCCAGTCAAACTGAGCCATCGGTTCACACATGACTAGCTCTCTTAGCCTTGGTTTGGGCTTTGCGTGGCTCTTTATCCCTGGTTTACCTTCTTCTGTCTCCATGGCTTATCTTCACAGGAGTGTGGAAGAGGCTGTGAGCCACTGCAGCTCCTCCTATAGGACATGCACGAAGCCATTCGTTACGATGGCTTTACCCATCATTCCAGTGAAATCTGCTAGAGCTCTAGATGTAGTTCCTATGTATGTGCATGTGAGTGTGACCTAGAGAGACAGCGAGACACATTAATTGGATGTTGTGAGGATTTTTGACCATATTTTAAAATCTTGGACAGTTTCTGTTTTCACGATTAATGACAGAATTTGCTGAACATTTACTCACCCTTAGGTCACCCAAGATGTAGATGAATTTGTTTCTTCATGGGAAACTTGATTCATCACTTACTCACCAGTGGATCCTCTGCAGTGAATGGGTGCCGTCAGAATGAGAGTCCAAATAGTGCATAAAAACATCACAATAATCAACATATAATCTGCATGACTCCAGGACTTTGGTCAGACACAACAACAATGACAGTTCAATGACAAATGACAACAATGATAAACATGCAGCTTTTCACTTCACAAGTTTTTCTTTTTTTTTACTTCAGAAGTCACAGTAGAAGTCACAGTAATTGATTATGGAATGTTGTGAGCTGTTTGGACCCTCATTGAAGGCACCCATTCACTCTAGAGAATCCATTGGTTAGCAAGTGATAAAAAAACTATAAAAAATTCACTTTCTAAATATCTCCAAATTTGTTCCCATGAAGAAACAAACTCATCTAAATCTTGGATGACCTGAGAGTGAGTAGATTTTTGGTCAATTTTCAATTTAAACTATTAAACTAGTTAATAAAACAAAACCAAATTAACTGTGAAACAATATTGTCTCAACAAAATTATACTAGATACTGTAAATATGATACGTTCATATTTGAGCTACTTTGGTGAATGCTGTTCAAAGCATTTTTTCAATGTTGTGTTAATGAATGCCAGTAGTATCCCGAAGCCAGTTAGCTCAGGAATCTCATGGGATATTTAAATCTATGAATTTATTTAAAATGCCTCTGCCTTTTGTTAAGATAAATAACCAATGAAATTCCTGAAACCCAAGGGACAATTCTCAAAAAAAGTTTAAATAACAAATTTTTGTTTTTTCTTTTTGAGCACATAGAGAAAAGGGAACTTCTTGGCACGTGCAGCAGAAATGCTGAGATTTCCGAGTTGAATTTCTCCTTCACATCACGGGTGAAATGGCTCACAGCCAGTGAAAGATACAGGCCAGTCTGCCAGGGACGTTTAGTGTTTCTGCAAAACAAATGTCTCTACCTATTCTGTGTATTTCCCTCATTTGTCTCAACTTGTTGAGGAATTTATACTTTGCCCTACAGGAAAAATCTATACTCTTCTTTTCTTGATAAGTAGAATTTCCTTGACCGAGAGTGTTTATTTTATCATTTGGTCAGTATAATATTTATAACCGATTTTCTGTCAAGATAAAAAAAAAATAGGCAGCTGTTACCATAAGGAACTACATGATTTAACCCTTAAAATTACCTTTGTTGGTGTAACTTTCAGGTTGTTTCAATGATATAAAATCATATTATTGACCTGAATAAAACTGGATATTGCCTGATGAATGACATATCTGGCAAAACTTTCAGTGCACTGTAGAATAGTTAGTCATTTTAATGGGACAAGTATTGTTTGACTGTAAGTTACCTTATGGTAAAAATTATATTGTTCTTTAAAAGGCAGTAAATTCAATTTTAATGTAAAATATTGTTTACCCCTCTGATATTGTTCATTTGGGAGTCACACTGTTTGCGTTGTTTGCGGTCAAAACTGACTGGAAGCCATAATCCTGTATTAATTTTATTTTTATGAAATTAATATACTATATTTCATTTCAATAATGTTTTTTTATTTAATATTTAGCATTTTGAGTGTATTTCATGTTACTAATATTCATATCTAAATTATGGACTATTTTCTGTATAAAATGTAAAAACTAATAATAATAATTGTATATAATTTTTATTAATGCAATATTTAAGTAACACATAAACCTATAAGTTTTCAATCCATGAATTGAGGCAGATTTTTCCCTGTGGAAAAATATAAAGAAAATCTGTAATACCAGGGTTAGCCACTAGTCCTGTAATCGCCAATATTATATTCAGTGCTGTGTATTCTTAGTTACTGAGCAATGTTTGCAGCATACTTGCTTCTGTTTTTGTCACCCCTTCATTGCTGTGAACTTTTTTTTTGGGGGGGGGTGGGGGGGGGGGGGGTAGGGGGGGGGGTGTCAATAGCACTGCCATAAAATCACAGGTTTCGTACCATTCCGCTGAGTAGTGATTTATTTTAATTTTAAATTGTATTAAATAAAAAAAAAAAAATTCCCAGTCTAAAATGACCGAACAACACCAGAGGGCTAAAGTATAAAATTCAGCTTTCTTCAGTATTTTGGCAGCAATTTGAATAAAAGCAAATACACTAAATGTGACAAAATGGCATATTGTGGATGGCAAAAACATTTCCTTATCTTTGACAGTGAATTTGCTCCTTTTCTGTATTTTCGAAAGATATCAAATACATTCTAATTACAAAGAAACGTATTTACGTATAGGTCTACTTTTACATTAAATATTGTTTTACTGTATGCATGTATATGTGTATATTTTTTTAATTAGTACATCTCATTGTAAATCCTGATGGTGTTTGTTTCTGGGTGTGTGGGCAACACTGTGTTCTGTCTTTATGTTATTATCACAGTTACTGGAAAGACTCATTTTGATTTTTTAAGTCATCATGTGGCCATCTGTTACACCACCTGCATCATTATCCATGCATTTTTCAGTAACAAACATAATTTAATAGCTCATAGGTTGGTAAACCAGTATTATATAATTTGAAAAAAAAAAATGGTAACCTAAAAATGGTCTCATGATTTAAATGTTTTATTCAAGTCTGACTGGTTTTATTGAAGTTAAAAATATTATTTAACCTGACAGAACCAGTCTATATGTGTTAACTTATGCCAACAAAAGTACATTTGTGACCCTAGACGACAAAACCAGTCATAAGTAGCACAGATATGTTTGTAGCAATAGCCAACAATACATTGTATGGGTCAAAATTATAGATTTTTCTTTTATGCAAAAAATCATTAGGATGTTAAGTAAAGATCACGTTCCATGACGATATTTTTTATAAGATAGTTTATTTTTTTATTAGTAATATGCATTGACTTCATTTAGAAAACCTTAAAGGGCGATTTTCTCAATATTTAGATTTTCAGATAGCTGTATTTCGGCCAAATACTGGCCTATCCTAACAAATCATACATCAATGGAAAGCTTATTTAGCTTTCATGTGATGTATAAATATCAAATTTAAAAATAATTGACCCTTATGACTGGTTGTGTGGTCCAGGGTCATATTTTATGGGTTAACTCAGCTCTATAAGATAACAATTGAAGGTCACCACTTTTTTCACTTTAAGTTTAACAATGTATTTTTCCCAGTGAAAACTCAGAGCTGCAATCAGACTCAATCATTCCAAAGACGGATTCCTACAGGCTACAGCGGAAATTTATGCTGGAAAATGTCATGCAGCAATTGCAGCTGTGAACTTAAAGTTCATGTCTGTCCAACGTTTACTTTATATCTTCCGCGGTGGAGTTGATCGGGTCTATCGTCTCAGAGGGGGCGACGAGAAGAACGCTGGTAACACTGACCTAGAAACACATGCTTGTGAGCAGGTCTCACATGTTGAGAGCTGAAACCAAATCCGCTTGTGGCTCGGATGCATGAGAAATGCACACTACAAGAACGATCTCCTCAGGTTCGAATTAGAAAACTTCACGTTTCAAAAGCTGGATTTGAATCCCACTGGATTCCCGGGCGGATGAAACTGAGCACTTTATTTATTACGTAGAGTAAATTGTAAGGACGTGATTTGCTTGCATCACACTCTCGGAGGGAGACGAGCCCGCGCCTGGGAGCTGTCCCAGGCAACATGGTGCTGAAGCCGCAGCGAGAGCAGCATCCTCCGGCTTTACTGATGATCATCATCATAACAACTCGTGTTAGACAGATCTGCACAACGCCTATCGTCGCATGAACCGCAACGCTTTGGATTACCACGCAGGAGCCACTTCAGTATCTTCCCAGCAATTTGATTCAAAGGAAAGGCGCTGGATGTGACAAAACGACGGACTGTGGATGGCAAAAATATTTCCTCATCGTCGAAAGCGAATCTGTTTCTTCTCTGGACTGATTTTCGAAAGACATGTCTGACATTACACGGGACAATGAGCTAAACTGCCTTGGGATTTCTGCAACAAGGGCTGGGTGTTTAAGAAGATAGGCTGCCTGCACTAACAAGACATTGGCACCTTATATCTTTCAGAAGGGGACTTGTGCGGGATGCATTTGTAAGCGGTCGAACCTGAAACATGAGATGAACGCCAAGGACAATTGCTGGATAATTGGCATGGTTGTGGCTGGGTTTGATTTCACGCAACACACTTTGTGTTCACATTAACACCATTACACGGCAGTCGCTTTTGGATGATGGCTAATAAGTGAGGACGGTGTGAACTGGAGAACAGAAATTGTGTATCCTACTGTGTGTGTGTGTGTATATCGTAGACTTCAAATTGTTTAATTATTAGACAAACCCAGGCTGCATTGTTTGGCTCTGCTGACGAATAGCCTGCATTTCTGTTGTCCTGCTTTTGATGAATAGATGCCACAGGCAAGAGTACCTCAGGGTAGGAGCTCCTTTGTCAGAAGCGTTCGCGGGAATCCCCGATATTTTTCATTCAAATCGGGTTATTTGTCCGCAAATGTTCGATTTGAGTATTTGTAAGTATAAGGCCAGTTGATGTGAACGCCCTCAGTAGATAATGTTTTGTCAGGTAACCATAAATGTGCTTCACGTGGTAACATCTGAATGAACTGGTTTTCTTGAGGTACTCAAGATGACGGAATCAACATTGGGTTACGAACAGGGTTACTAAAGGGTTACCGCTTTTGACAGCTACTATTACCTGTGCGTACAATCGTCAGCTTCTCAATGGAAACACTAGCGCGATGATGTAGCTCTTATTAGAATAATAACTGTTGAAAATAAACACCTTCTCCATGTCCAAACGGTCAGTTAGAGTGAGGTGAGCTGAAAGCGGTGTTGCTCACGAGACTGAACCGGCTGCACAAGTGTCTTTCCTCGTTGGAAACCAAACAGTAAGTTCTGTTATGTGACCTGCTAGAGTCCAGTAACAGATAGCCTTAGCATTATAGGCCGTTTAAAAGCATAGACCGCATTTCCATTATTCATAAGACGGGCACATGTTGTTGGCTATCGGTGTCATTGTATGGTGTTGGGGATTGTTGAGTCGCAGACCGATGCTGCGCCGCCAGGACAAGCAGAAAGGCCGCTGTTGCGTCTTGTTCAGTGACCTGAAGGTTTTCCTACTCAGGCCACCGGCACCGTCGGCATCGCCACCTGCCTTCACACCCATGAACGAAATAAACGCGGAGGGCAATGCGACGAGCAGCGCCACGGAGAGGAACTCTTTAGCCAACGGACATTACCAGCCGGTAGCAGGTGAGGCTGTGGACACACGAGGGAGCGAAGACTGGAGTCATAGCGGGGTGGATTCGCCGAGGACGCTGGACTGCTGCAGCTCATCCGAGGATTGCTCTAAGGAGAAGCTGGACGAGAGGTTATCTCTGAACAGCTGCACGGACAGCGGAGTCAGGACTCCTTTGTGTCGGATCTGTTTTCAGGGGCCAGAGCAGGTAAGGAGTCCACATGCAGCTACACTTTTTGTGCGTGCTCAATGTATGGGGATTGTTTATTGCACCTATTTGCTCATACAGTATAGTACACTTTGACAATTCCACCTGCTGTAATTAAAACGTCTAGGTTCTGGTGGTGCCAAAGTGACACCTTGCAGTGATAAGTTCATTGCACGCTTAAGACCACTTATAAATGTAATTACGGATGAAGAAAATCGAGCTGAAACTCTGTCAGCAATTATTGTGTCAAATGAAAAGGATGGAAACAAAGATTTTGTTATAATAGAACATTTTCACAGACAATTGCACTGCGTGAATGTCTCTGCATATACATACAGTGGACTCAAAAAGTATTTGGACACTTAAGCTAAAATGTATGTGTGGCATTGCATTGCGTGATGAAATGTCAAAACAAGAGCCATTTACTCAAATAAAGAAGTGCACTTCGCACACAAAAAAAGCAGTTGATATTCAAAATTACTTAAAGTATTACTTAAGTCAGAATTAAAAATGAATGAAAGCAAAGTGACATTTATTTTAAAAACAGAAAGCACACTCTTTTCAAGTAACATATCACTATAAAATATATACTGTCCAAAACGAAGACAAAGAAACTTGTCACACACACAAAAAAAAAATTATAAATGTGACTAGATTACATAATGTAATATTAAATCAGTGGCATTTATTTTGCAAAAAGATAGCACAAGCACATTTTAAAGCACAGTATCTCATAAGAGAAATAGATAATACTGTTCAAAACTAATGCAAATACATTTGGATACTTTCTTAGTGGACACTATAGTTGAAAATGTTCATAGTTAAAGGGGTAGGCTAGTTCACCCAAAAGCAATTATTCCATATTTATTTTCTCATACTGTTCTAAAGCTCATGATGTTCCAAATCTGTATTGTATGACCTATATTTCAACTAACTATTTTTGTCCAATGAAAAAAGTCAAAACATTGGACCCCATTGACTTTCATTGAATAAATAAAAAAGCACACATTTTCAAAAAATATATTCATTTTTTCCCACAGAAGAAAAATGGTCAGATTTGACATCATAAATAACAATCTGATTTCATAATCACCAAAAGTGCAGTTTGCAAAAGTAATGGGAAAAATGAAAAGTCAAGGTAGCTTTTGAATGGATTTCTTCCCATTACACTTGATATTTTGTTATCCAACTGTGTCTGGATACTGCAAGTGAGATTCCACATCATTGCTGCTGTTCTTGAAGTGATTTGTCTCATAAATCTAACTGTTACTCTGCCCCAGTGGTTTTGTGACAGTGGCATTTATCCACAGCTAGGTGATTTGTTCTAATGGAATGCACCACATGACTGGAAGGTCAAGGGTTTGAACACAAAACATTGATCAAAGATTGAGCAGAACATTATATGACTGGCATACGGACACCTCTATTGACAGGTTTGATGTTTGGCCTTGTTTCATCTGTTTGTTTCGAGATCAATTACTGTAGGATAGTTTTGCGTTTTTATCATCGGAGAGTTTATCGCTCTGTCCTCTTCACAGGCTAATTTAGCCTGTAAATGCATGTGAAATTGTTTTATTTTCTCTTTCTCTCCCCCACGTTCTATCATTCTCTCTCTCTCTCTCTCTCTCTCTCTCAGTTGTTTCCTGTCTCTCTCCTTTTCACTTTCCCCACATCTCTTTCTCTTTCCTCTTTCCATTAATGTGGGCTGTGGCAGAGTTGTGTGGCTGCGGGCTGATGGATGGGCCTGTGAGTGTAATGAGAGCTGTGTAGAGAGCAGATGGGACTGAGGAGATTCTCTTCGCTCTGACTGAGCTGTATATGTCTCCAATCCAGACACACACTCCCTCTCTTTCTCACTCTCCTCTCCACTGTATGCTTCGACTTTCTCCAGCTGCCTCTCCCTTTTTCTTTCACTTTCAGAACCCCAAGTAGTAGATAAGGAAGGTTTCCTGTTCCCCTAAACACACCAGGGAGGGTGAGAACGATTCCTCTCTTGTGTACACAAAACACTCAGGAACAATTACAGGCTTGGGAAAAGAAATAAGTTTTCTCTTTCTCTACTTGTACTCTTGCTCTCTCTCACCCACAAAACCACTGAGGAAAAATACTCTGGACCTCCTATGGTCTCATTTTAATCAGTGTTAAAACAAGAAATGGATTGTCACAGATGCTGGAGGTGATTTGAGTAGCCTAACTCTTGCACCCTGTTGTGAGAAGCCACTTACATGGACATCATTTCACCTTCATCAGAGAGAATAATTGGGCAACATGCCTATGTTATTGGACACGACACAGACTAAATCATTAATTTAGAGTAGCATTATTAAACTGTATGAAGTGGGCATGTGGCTTCTTTGGCTTTATACTTAGTTAAATCTTTCTTCCATGTCTTTATAAGTAATTTGTCAGTCCACACTGAACCCAAAAGAATATTGCACACTTTGTGGTGGCGTTCATGTGTGTTTATCTCGTAAAATACAATCTTCCTGACAACTTGAACACACCAGTAATAACAGCCAATGGGTGGGAACATATTTGATGTTTAGTTATTAGTGGGATTTTGGACCAATAAGATTTCACAGTAAATGGGGCTACCAAGTGTGACACTGCAGAAATAGAACTTGACAAAATGCCCTGTGAAAATGCCAATACATTTTGGCCAAAGTAGTTTGGTCTCATTTTAACTAGACCAAAATGACACATATATATCACTATCTATTATGTTGTTTACTAAATCAAAGAAATCTAAAGAGTATTTATAGAATAAAACATGTGGTGGAGGGGGTGGTTAGGTGTGAAAGAACTTTTTGTCTTCCGTACCCAACCTCTTTTAAATATTCGCACATTTTTTCCTTCATTTGCTCTTTCTCTCTCTCTTTCAAAATTACCGTTCAGTGCTTTGGTGCTGTAGAACGCTGACGATGTAAAATCCCTGTGTGACCCACATTAATATGTCATTCATATGAAACATGGTCACATCAGTGTTACCAGAAGAAATATAAAAGCTTTAATTTACAGTATTTTGAAAGTGTTGTTATTATACATCAATAGTGAAAAATAGCTGAAACTGACATAGTCAGCATGACTCAAATTCCTTTTAAAGAATTGAATGCACAAGCAACAGTGAATGGAGAATAGTGTGGCCATGCTGTGCCTTTTTGTCACCCCAAAATGAGAGTGGGTGTCTGGGCCAGAATAAACCCATTACGTATCTGCACCTAGTGGTCTGGCCTTAGGAAACACCGGGACTATTCTCAGTGGGCCAGTCAGCTTGTGGGTCAGTTGTTGAAACCAATTTAAACATACAATCATTACAAAGGAGGAATAGTTCTGGCATTCCCATGAAAAGGTTCTTATTGCATATTACATGTCTTATTGTGGATGATTCCTCTGTGCACACACACACACACACACACACTTGTGTGTGTGTGTGTGTGTGTACAGAGGAATCATTCACAATAAAACATGTATATATAAAATATCTCTTGTATTTGGAAGCATGCCAGATTTATGCTGACTTTTAGCCACAGTGGTGCTGTAATTGAAGTATTTTCTTTACCGTGTAAAACAGCAAAATACAGTCAATAGGCCTAAATATCAACTAGATTCAGTTCCCTTCAGAAGTTTGGAAAACACTAGGCAAAGTGGGGTATTGTTGGACAGTATCACCTTAAATCATCATTTTTGGAGTAAATGCATCAAAATATCTTTTAATTATCATTGTAGATCTTCTTTATTATTAGTGTAGAATGAGTAGGCCTACAGTTTTTTTTACCTTTTACTGCAGAAAAATTGACCAGAATAAACATCTCTAGCAAAAGATTTTCTAGATCAGATTTTACATCAGATTTTTAGCGTAGAGAAAGAAGGCTGATGTAAATGTGTACATGGATGATGACAGTTTGAGCTTGCATGATAAATATGCACAGTTTTACAACTGTACTCTGGTACAGCTGTACCCTTCATAATAATGGCAGTACAGTGGGAAATGCCCCTCAGACAGCTGTGATGCCTGATTAATTGGATTAATGGATTAAACTTGGACGTGTTTCATTTTTTCAGCACACTTTTAAGTAATATCACACTAGCAACAGTGTTGATGATCGTGTTATATGATGATGCTAAAAATAACATTATTTGGTGTATTTTACGTGGTTTGAGGTTCACAAAACACATTATTTTCCACATACCATACATTATTGTTGCTCCTCTCTGCCCTGTCTTTCTGAAATGTGTTGATTTTTACAAAGCTCATCGTTCTGAAGAGCACGGTGTGCTCTGATTGGCCAGCTATCCAGTGCATTTTGATTGTTACGCCCTTACCATATTTGGAAACACAGCGTCTCCACGACATGGTGGCGGTGGCAACAATACTACAGCGAGAATAAAAGTTACGCCTTCTTTCTTTGTGTAAAAACATTTGGGCTGTGTTATGCAAATCGTCCAACACAGTGACATAGATATGTGGGGGCGTGTAAATGAGGTGTTTTAGGAAGGCGTGGACGAGTCTTTTATAAACTTTTATAAAGAATAGGCTACCTCTTTGGTTTTGAGACTTTAGTCTTTGCAACTTTACAGATCTTTTAAATGCACAAACAGCTGGTAACACTCCAAAGACAAAGGAAAACTTCAAATCGCATCATATGACCCCTTTAAAAATGGTTGTGTGTTTTGACCATAGGCAATCACAAACATGCAGTAACAACGGTTGAATAAGCAAGAAGTTGATTATGGAGAAACTTTTCATTTACACAGAATATTGCCAGTTACTTTGTTTATTTATACGGCTCTCTGCACATGATGTTGGGGGGAAACAAGACATTTTGGCCACGAATTAAGAATTTGTTCCAATAGTGACAGTTTAACTAAAACAAGAGACAGAGTTAATAAAACTTGGCCACAAATTAACAAGTCATGGGAACAAATTCCTTTTTTTCTCTCACATGAGGCGTTCTTATGCTCTGCCAGTGAAATTAGTTTAAAAGCCACAGCAGAATTACCATTCAACATCTTTGTGCTTTCTGCATGAATGAATCAGTGTTTTTGAATGACTTGATTGAGTGAATGATTCAATGATTTGCTCTTAAAATAAGCTACATGATTCATTCCTGTGTTTTTGAATGATTTTAACAGCTACTTGATTTGTTCCTGAATTAATTATTAGTGGTTTTGAATGAATCTGTTGAGCAACTTTTAAATACACTGTAAATCCAGTCAAGTTCGATGACTTGAACTAACTGTTGTATACTTAGGGTTGGTAGGCCACACAACATGCAGTTTATAGTTTGTTTATAAATAGTTCTAGTTATTTTCTGTATTCAGAATTCATTATTTTTAGTGTTGAATATTTTTTATAGTTTGTGTTCCTTATCAATGCTTAGACATATTTTCTAAAACCCTACTTTACCTTGGGAGTTTCTAAACTTTTGGAGGACACTGTAATACAAAAGGCACTTTTGTATTATATGCAAGCAGTTTCTAATACATTTGGGGTTGTTCTGTACTGGTAAACATCTCAGGCTGTTTTTGAGTCCCAGTTCATCCTTGACTGCAGCCGCTTTTACCAACTACCAACACTACATCCTTCTCTAGCAGGGTGTGTGTGAGTGTATGTGTTTAATAGAAAAAAATCTAGGCTAAAAAGAATAATTTAAAATTTGCATTGCAGTACGCTTTTAGAAAGCACATTACACACAATCCAATGCAAAAAAACTACACTTCTCTCTCACTGTCTCACTTTTTCGCCATCCTTCAAGTATGCTAATAACAGGAAATACGATTTATTTTATCACCGCTCAGGGCTGTTTACAAGGATTCTCTCTTTCATTTCTCTCCCTCTCACACTGGCCTAGGCTTGTTGTCTCTTTTCCTGTTTCACTCCTTATTTTCTGTCCCTTCGTGCCTCTTTAACTCACAAAGTCGTGCATAGGTTGTGCATCCTTCTCATTATAAAACACCATGCTCGGTTCTTACCGAGAGCTCGTTTCTTTCTGCTTCCATGAATCGGCTGCAGTGTAACGCTGACCTAACATCCAGCGCAATAAATTGGAGGCTGCGCTCACCACCGAGGGCTTTTAGGGGTTATGTATAAAGGATCAGCCATTCAGATTGTATTGATAGTTCTGCTTTAATACCACAATTAGATAAAGTGGCCTCTTCTCCCACTCTGACGAGTCGCACTCTGATCTCCCATCACACATCTCTGCTGCACAACGTATCATTACAACCCCAAACCATCAGTGATTATGTATAATTAGTATAGAACAAATCAAGTGATTCTGAATTTACTCGACAAATGGATGTACACTCAATTCCAAAATCTCCACGTCCTCGGATTAGGCTCATTATAATGCATGTCAAATTAAATCAGAGGGACTTTACGCTGGGAATTAGCCGCATTCAGTTTTTAATGCTCTGCAGTATGGATATTTGATCACTGACGAATCAGTCGAGTGAATCTGAATAGCAGCGTCTGCATTTGATACAGGTTTCGTAACTGTGGAACTAAACTGCATCAAAGACGCAGATTTTCCCAAAGCTAATGTAATCTGTTTAGAGCAGAGACTAGTGCTGAGATTAAGGCCTAACATGGTAATCCTGTTAATTGAAGTTTGTTCATGACAGATGAAATGACACACACACATTCATACTGTGTTTGTCAACCTGGAGTCTCGTAAGAAAATCTAATCCTCTCAAAGAGAGATGAAGTGACAGAGTCAGCAGTGTAAATGGCCTTGACACAGAACACACAATACACATATAAGCATAGCAGTGGTTGGATAAGTGGGCCAATAACCAGAAGAGTGTGGCTTTTTAAGCAAAATCCAGCTGTTTTTTCCTTTGTAAAACATTCAGCTGTTTGTTGCCTGAATTAATTATTGCATGAATGCGAATGCATACTTATAACCTAGAGGTGTGTTCTCATTAAAACTGATTTATGTAAAATTTAGAAATCCTTTTTACTTATGGACTTTGACTTTTACACATACATATATTTTCATGTTTAGGATGTTTAACACAGTACTATTCAAAATAGTTTTTTTTCCTTTTTGTAATTAATAATTTTATTCAGCGAGGACACATTAACCGGGTCAAAAGTGACAGTAAATATATGTAATGTTGAACTTTCTATTTAAAGAATCCTTATCATATTTCACAAATAGAAGCAGTACACGTTTCATCATTTGATCTAAAAATGTTTCTTGAGCAGCAAATCAGCATATTAGAATGATTTCTGAAGGATCATGTGACACTGAAGATTGGTGTAATGATGCTGAAATTCAGCTTTGCATCACAGCTATAAATTAAAAATTTTAATGTATATTCATGTAGAACACACTTATTTTAAAGTTTAATAATATTTCACAATATTACTGTTTTCTTGTAGTGCAGAAGAGACTTTTCAAATGTTTGAATGATAGTGTAAGTCTGGCTAGTATTTTATCATAGCAAAGATTTGGCCATGAATATTTTCTTTTTAATACATTTTAAATTATTATTCCAGGTTTCACTCAATGAATACATGTTTCATAATGTTTATTATCACAAAGTTAATATGGACCTTTTTTCCTTTACAAAAAGTAGAAATGTGTGTTACAGTGAAGCAGTTAATATGTAAATGAGGTCAATCAATAAATGTAAAAAAAAACTCACTGTTTTAAAAGCATAGTCACTAGGGTTGGGCGATATCTACCAAATTGGCATCGGACGATGTCTACAGTGAAACATCGTGATGGACGATGACATCGGGTGGTGTTAGGGGTGTGCCCGAAGCGTGAAACAAATAACCCATTCTACTGAGCCACTAAAAGTTTAGCCGCTTGCTAGCGGTAGCCTGTTGCCTTACAGTACATGAAAGTTCACTTACCACATGCACAGAGTAAGGAGAAATGTCTGATAGGACAATGGCGAATGTTTTGCAGATCCTGAGCACAATGACAAACATCTAATCTTGTCAAATGTGTGGTAAGTACCGCTCCATAGTATAGAGTCCTTGTGATCGCGAATCTCGAAAGTGAAAGTGAAAGTAAAATGAGAGCGCGCAATCGAATGCGGTTTCAATAGCGGCTCCCTGATGCCCGCAATTTATATACAGTCGCCTATACTTACCCAACGATATAATTGCGAGAAAAAGTATTGAAATATTTTGTATTTATTTATCTCGTAGGCTATTTATTCCCTTTAGGGTTTCCGTAGTACACTTAATTTCCTTTCCGAATATGGAACTGGGATGCGGCGGAATTGCAGGACAAGGCGTGGGGGTGTGGGGGGGGGGGGGGGGGGAGTCCGATGTCAGCTTACATCGTGATGTCTGTCATCCCACGCGATGGACTATGCATCGTCTATTCGCCCAACCCTACTAGTTCACAAGACTAACAGTATGCATGTTATTGATTTTACTAATCTTTTATATGGTTTCTACATCCAGTATTTATCTACAATGACAAAGGGTGCAACGGATCGTAGATGATCCGTGATCCATACGGATCAGGCTGCACGGTTCGGCACGCATGTGATTCGTGGATTAACTGTTAAGTATAACCATCATAGAGTTTAAGTTTATCATTTGCACATGTTTTGTCTTGGCAGTTTACACATTCAAGCAATTTTACCTCGTGCGCTGTTTTCTGTGCGCTCAGCCGCTGCCACACACACCTGAAGCGTGCACGCAGAGAGAGAGAGAGACCATGCGTGAACAGCGAATTGATTCCTCTTTCACATACACACAAAGTTATGTTAAAATACCCGTTTTGGCAAGTACTGTGGCAAACACAGTCGGTTATGTCTTAAGTGAACGTAAACAGCTGAGAAAAAAACCTGATGTGTGTCAGTATTAGGTCCATGCATTTGGTCTTAAAGAGACAGCAGCCAATAAATACCTGTTTCTGTCTGCTAATCAAATAACACCACAGCGCTAACAAAGATTAATCTGTATTTAACTTGTGCAGTGAGCACTATTGTGTTATTTTACACTTAATTATTACATTTCTGCATCTGAATGCTACTGTTTCTGACTTTATTTGTAACTGTGTTTTGTTGTATTCATCTATGGGTGTAATTTGTGTAATTGTTCTTGTTTTATTACTAACTTTATTAAAGCTAGTAGTTTTGCTGTGGTATAGAAGTAAAAAATAGAAGTAAAAAAATAAAAACTAAATTATTTGTTGTGGTAACGAATGTGCCACAATTGCTGTCAACTGCACCCAGAATATTCCTTTAAGTAGAATCTCTACAGCTAGCTATACAGACTTGTAAAGATGCATATACTGTTGAAGCACAGGTGTAGGGCACTCATGACATATAAGGCGCTGTGGTGCTCATGGGGACCCAAGATCAAGTCTGATCTGTGTCTTTTCCCCGAACTCATTACCCCCCCCCCCCCCCCCCCCCATCTCAAATAATTTTTCAGTATTAAAAAATGCTTATATGTACATATCTTGATATTGATAAAATTTACACCATGTGAAGTTATTCATTTATAATAAATAGTTCATTTATAATAAATATGATAAAGAACTTAATAGCAAAGTTTGTGTTTAGTAGAATTCATCAGAGGTTTATAGTCAGAAATTGTAATCTTTTCCTGGAATGACACAAACATACACCCACATACAGTAAGTTCAGCAACAACATCAGCAGTGTTACAGAAAACAGTAAATGTAGTCTGATGACCACTGTACATTTAAAAAGTGTTCTTTGGATGCATATGACATATTCCTAATATGTGACCCTGAACCACAAAACAAAAAGATACATTATCTGAAAGCTGAATAAATAAGCTTTCCATCGATGTATGGATTGTTAGGATAGAATAATATTTGGCCGAGATACAGCTATTTGAAAACCTGGAATCTGAGGGTGCAAAAAAAATCGAAATGTTGAGAAAATCACCATTAAAGTTGTCCAACTGAAACATGATATTTACTTAATTTCCTAATGATTTTTGGCATAAAAGAAAAATCTATAATTTTGACCCATACAATGTATTTTTGGCTATTGCTACAAATATACCCCAGCGACTTAAGACTGGTTTTGTGGTCCAGGGTCACATAATGGGACACCATTGGGAAATATAGAATATACTGACTAATTAATTTATGTATAATTTATTAATTAATTTGTAGTATTCTTAAAGCTGAAATGGGTATCCGGTAGGTGGCAGAGGCCAGGAAGAGAACCCCCGAGTAGACCTAGAAAAGAAATAAGAGAAGAAAACGGGTACACTTTACATTTAGCATTACTCTAGTTGTGACCAGTGTTGGGAAGGCTACTTTGGAAATATAATAGGTTACAGATCACAAGTTACCCTATTTAAAATGTAATAAGTAGTGTACCTATTTTAATTACTTTATTAAAGTAACTGACTACGTTTGATTACTTTTTGATTACTTTTCAACTGTTAATCATTTTCAAACATTTAAACCAGGCAGGGTTAACTTTACAGTAGCACTGATTACTGATTACTGACTTTCAAAATCCTTCATCACTTGAATTAAGATTAAATAATTAATTTTAACGCTAGCCACACCCCACAATCAGACTGTAACACCCTCCGCTTTCTACTGGAGATCGTTCTGAGGTTAAATACAGATTTAAAATCATAACATAATCTTTTTAATAGCTATTATACTGTTTTTTAAATCAAATCTTTGCACAGCTATGGAGGGAAGTACTGGCATGTAACAATGCCTTGGAAAAAACAGTTAAGCTTAAAAAATAAAGCACATAAACCCTAGTAGGAAATAAATCAGTTATCAAATAAGCATATGTCCTATTTTGTGTCCTAAACTCCTGAAACATTGGTGTCTCAATGCAGTCAATGCAGTTTGGGAAGGAAATCAATTAAATCTGTATGTGTGTGTGAAAATATTCAGATGTAACCCCCTTTGTAATGTTTAACATTTTCAGAACTGTAATTTAATTACCCATTTTTTTCTCAGTAACTGATTACAGTTACATTTGTTTTGTCATTAAATTGCATAATTCTGTTACATGTAACTAATTACTCTCCAACACTGGTTGTGTCCGCGTCTGTGAATGATCTCTCAAATGATGCTGGCTAAATAAAAAACCCAAAACATATCACACACTTATTAACCCCTTCCTTCAAGTATGTTACATATGTGCTTCAGCATAGCGAGAAACTTGACTCTTCTTCATGAAGGTAGACAGCTGTAATGAGCATGTGAAATATCACCCTATCATTACAGGCCTGTATCATTAATTTGATGGAAGTATAAGCAGCTTCAAAACACATAAGGAAATGAATGACAGTAGCAGCAATATCTCAGAGTGCCTAGACTGTCAGGACGGATAGAAACACATTACAGAAGTTGGGGTTTAAATGTTCACACATTGCCAATGTGTCAGAGATAGCGAGGGCTGACAGAGAGGAGGTGAGCGGTGGAACCTTGACAAGGAGAGGATGTGGAAACACTCTGCCCTTTTATTCTAGAGAATAAACGTTTCTGATTTAATCTTGAATCTTGATGTTAATGCAGAGTAGTGATAAACAGCTATACTTTACATAGAACTATTTTGAGATTATCACATATCCGCTTGGTCAATTAAGTCCAGGTATGCGGGAAGTAACCTGTTTTCACATGGTTGCAAATGCAATGCCAAGTTTGTTCATTTAAATTTATTCAGTTTTAGTATTTAATCATTTAGAATATCTTATATCTTATATTTAGAAGATATAAGCATTCAAAGCTTGCAGTTCGTCACTTCTGCCAAAACAGCTCAACGATTTTTTTGACGTCACATCGTACTTCAGCATCTCATCAAACTTTCTGTCCAATCAAATGGACTAATGAATGCATGCATGACAGTTCAATCTTTTTACATTAGGTTTGGACTTAATGTGTTCGTAACATTGCCAAATGTATTCTGGTTGTGGTTTGGTAAGTGAAAATTGCACTGGTAAAACTTTAATGACACTTTTCTAAATGTGTGTTTGGACTATGCAAATAAGTTCCACGGGGCAAAGGGGTGGGCCACACCATGTCCCCCCACTCCGATGGAAACAGCCAATCACAGCACAGAAATGGAGAAGCACCAGATTGCAATCTCCTCCTCATCAGAAAGAGATAAAGATACCCTTCCAAAAGACACTCCTTATTCTGAGTCTGAGTCCTGTTACAGGGAAGGCAGCAACAGAAACAACCTGTTCTGTGTCTGAGCCCTGCATGGGTGAGACAATAGCAGATCAACCTCCATTCTGAGTCTTGAGTCCTGTCAGGGAAAAAACCTTAACAGTGCAATTTCTGAGTCTCCGGCCTGCGTGGTAGGAGATAGAAACAGATCATCCATGTTCTGAGTCTGAGTTCTGTTACAGGGAAGGCAGCAACAGACACAACCGTTCGGATCCTGTGGCCCACTACAGGGAAAACAGCATCCGATACATTCGAGTCCTGCGAATGAAGGAACAGATCAAACAGATCATTGTTCACAACAAGTTCTGAGTCTTTCGTCCAGAGAGACTAACAGATACCTGTTCGGAGCCTGTGGCCCACAACTTGTAATGCAGCAACAGATATGACCACGTTCTGAGCCTCCAGCCTGTGAGAAGAGAGATATTCTACGTTTAGAGTCTTCATCCAGCAAGACAACAACAGATAGAGAGACAAAGTGGATTGACCAAGTTCTGAGTCTCTACTCTCTAGCCCAGAGAGGCAGAAGAAGATTTACAACAAGGTTAAGCTCCGGTGAGCAAACCTTCACTTCAAGGTACTTTTATCTGCATGTTCCAGATTAAGGACCTTCTGCAGCTACTCCAGGGCCACATCTGTGTGTTCCAGATTTTAGGACCCTTTGGTGTTCCAGGAGATCAGCATCCTACAGTGCTTTGTGTTCAAGATTGGTTGAAACGGTTTCCTGCTCCTTTCCCCACTGCATTGTTACCAGCACAACCAGTGCAGTGTTTCCCATACATTGATTTATTTATGTCGCCTGCCACAATATCAAAACTGCCTCCACAAATAGATTTTCCAAAAGCCTTTGACTTCGTTGAATAAACATGAGCACTGCACGTTTCAAAATCAAACCGCGTCGCGGGTGTTTTTTCATTTACTGTATTTCTGAAGGAGACCGACTGTTTCATTTCATCTTGCTTGTAATGTCTGATAAAGCTGCATTTGTGAGTGGAGCGCTGCTTTGTGTACAGTTACCGGGAAAACCTCGATCTCTACCACTCCAACAGCGCCTCCTGCTGGCAGAGAATGAGTTTGCATATATATGCCACCCACAATACACTCTTAAAAATAAAGGTGCTTCACTATGCCATAGAAGAACCTTTTTGTCTAAATGGTTCCATAAAGAACCTTTAACATCTGAAAACTGCTGTTTCCCAAAAGTTCTTGGGGAAAGCAGGTTCTGCAATTATAAAAGGTAAGAAAGATATGGTTCTTTCAATAACCTTTGGACTGATGGTTCTTGTGGAACCAAAACGGTTCTTCTATGGCATCGCTTGAAGACCCTTTGGAAGCACCATTATTTTTAAGAGTGTAGAGTCTAAGGCCCTGTCCACACGAACGTGGGCATTTTCAAAACTTCAGCTTTTTCTATGTGGTTTGGCCATTCGTCCACACGCAAACGCAGCACCAGGTCACTGAAACCGAACATTTTTGAAAACACCTGCCAGGTTGAACATTTTCAAAAACTCCGGTTGCAGTGTAATCGTGTAGACAGCGAAACCAGTGTTTTTGGCTTGTGACTCGCTGTTCTCTCCACCTACTGGAAACCTCTTCAGGATTCTGATTGGCCAACATGGCTTTACGGTTGAGATTATATCGCCACCTGTTGGTTTGGCATGCTCTTGACAGTGCTTCTTAGCATGCTTTTGCGTTTTCATGTGGACAGAGATTTTTTTTATTACACTTGTGTCTTTCTTGTGTTGATGATACAGAAAGAGGTTCTACAAATTAGAAATCCCACCAATCTTTCTTATGTGATGTATTCATAACCACACCTTAATTGACGCGTGATCCAAATTTCATAACGTCATTGGTGACGCGAGTACCCATTACTACACTATTTCGCCTCCCTAGGTTAGCGAAAGCAAATTCACTACACATGAACTAACAATGAGTAAATATTCAATATATATTCAAATTTACAAAATGTTTATATTCACGTTTGTTCATAGTGCATTAATTAATGTTAACAGATACAACTGTTAATCTTAATGTATTATTAAATGTTAAGATTACCATAACTAAGATTAATAAATGCTTTAGAAGTACTGTTCATTGTTAGTTAATGTTAACTAATTGTAACAAATGAAACCTTATTGTAAAGTGTTACAGATTTAATTTATATTGTCATTTTACTAAAACCAAAACAAATTATTGAAAAATTATACATTTTACTCAAATTTTTCCATGGACTTCCTTGAGGCCACGCACTAGATATTTCACATCAGCTATTAATATTAAATGAATATTAACCTCACTAATATTGAATGATTTTGATCTTGAATTGTGAGAAATACATTTTTCTGATATTCTGATAAAACTACATGATGGCATGGTACAGTGAGATGAAAGGTGGGTAGTTTGCCTGTAGTTCTGCTTTCTGCTTTCTGTAGTTTTCTTGTCAAATTATACCTGGATCATTTGCCACACTGAATTGCAGTAGGTGTTACAGTATGAGCAGGGAAGTGATGTGTGAGTGAATGTGTGAGCATGTGTGGGCATGCATGCGTGTGTTATGAGCCATTATGTGCCTATACATGAGATTAAGAATAGATGAACATTTCAAATTTGCATCAGTTGTCAGAGGGAGTAAATAAATTACTATTTTGTAGAAATATTAATGAATGATAACCTGAAACCAGTGGATGAGCACTAGTGTGTTGCAACCCAGAAATGTGTTGTAGGCCTGTTCTGATGCAGACAGCAGTGGAAAAAACAATCGCAATGCTACTGGCAAATAATAAAATGATAAAGGATGGCAAAACAAATAGTTTCATCAACTGGAGGGAGGAAAAAAACGCTTTACATGTTGACGTCAAAGAGCATGTGACTATGTCAAACTCCAAAATTCACAAAAGTCACAAAGAATGTTTTTGTGTTGTATCTGCACTTGTCAGTGTTAGAAACAAGATCCACTGACCAAAACCATCATGGGTTGTGAGCAATTGACTGCAAGGGCAATAAAATAATCAAATAGCGAGAAGAGATAAAAATCTATTCAACTAATCAATATTTTATGTATTTATTTATTTTATAAATGCAAGTTTATTCAAAGCTCTGAAAGTACAGAAAACGTTTGCTATGTTCACTTTTGTTTCTATAACTACCTAAATGAACTTTAAAATGCACTTTGAAACAGTGATAAAGGTCAGTCTGGGTGAACACAAAGACACGCATGTTTTGATCAGGTCCTCTTTACATTTACACCAGCCTTGAATAGTCTGGCCCAAGTCTAGACTGGAAAACAGTGTGGTTTTTATAAAGAGGTCTGCAGAAATACTGATATGACCTTAGACACCTAGGCTCTTCAACAAGTTTCTTGCAGGGGCCAGAAAACTTGCATAGGAACAAACATTTTCAGATGAATTATTCAATTTTAACTCTTTCATTGTAACTTGTTAAGGAATAGTTCACACAAAAATGAAAATTTGCTGAAAATGTACTCACCCTCAGGCAATCCAAGATGTTGATGAGTTTGTTTCTTCATGGAAATTTATCATTACAACACTTGCTCAACAATGGATCTGTTGCAGCGAATGGGTGCCCGCTAGATGATAAAACAAACAGCTGATAAAAACATCACAAGTAATCCGCACAACTCCACTCCATCCATTAACATAAAAGCTCCATGTTTGTAACAAACAAATCCATCAAGATGATTTTAACTTCAAACCATTGCTGCAGTCCATAATCCATAATAACACTTCCTCCACAAAATGATGGATTTGTTTGCTACAAACACACATCAGATCACTTAACAAGAAATTAATTGAACAAATGAGACACGTTTTACTCTTTAATCAGGGACAATAAAAGCAAACTCTTCTGTTCATTCTTCTTTGATGGTTAATTTCTCATCCTCAGTTTCTCTTTTTTTCAATGACACATCCTGGCAAATTGCTGTCTCATCTCATTTTTGTCTTTGAGTATTTGCCTACAGCTCGATCATTTACATAAACACATTTGATTGAGATGCAATCAAATATGTAGGCCTAAATGTATTTGAGAAAACTAGTGTATCTGAACTGTTGCCAGACAAGTCTTGAACACGCTCACTCCAGTCTGGATCTGGACCAGAGATTGCTAATTGATGACCTCAGCGTGCTGTTGAACTCACCGCTGAGTTCTCTGATGTATCGAGCAGCACAGCAATTTCATCAAAATCAATTGGAGAGCCGTAAAAATGATCGACTTTCTGCGAGGTGTTTCTGCACCTTACAAGCGAAACTGTAGAGCTATAAGCGAGTTTTGTTTTCTTGAAAATAATAGCTGTTTCATTTCTGTTGGCTGCATATGTCATTGAGGATGTCTCATTTCAGAAAACTAACCATTATAGAACTGACTGTTATTCCTTGTGAGGTGTAAATATTTATAATTTCTTTCTTACTTTGGAATATAATTGTTACTTTTCGCAAATGAGGCAGCTTTGATGACGTATGCAGCCAACAAATGCGACCTCCGGAGAGCGCAGCTTTTAAAATGAGATGGGGAAGTGAAACTCATACACACACAGAAGTGGGGTCATGTATTCCTACCTAGATCTTAAATTTAATTATGAATCCAAAATTCAACCTCAGAAGACACCACAGCATTTGCTGATGCTTTTCAGGGCAGATTTACTAACAGCCAGCGCAAACATTAAAATAGTACTGTCAGGAAATTACTAAAGACACGCAAGTGAAGAATTAGCACTGAAAAGGCGTGGACACAGTTATTTTTGCACCTGACATTATTGAATATGCATTTGCAGAAGTTTCCCTTTCAGACGCAAAATTTATGGGAGGAGAGTATTAAAATCACGCAATGCAATTTACTAACATTTGCGCTCGTCAAATTACTGGAATTTGCACTATTATTTAATGCCCAAAAAGCATGTCTTAAATTTTTTTCCACTTGAAATGTTGCTAGGAGGAGGTACCACAGCGAACAAACAGTGCGTGGTTGAAGGAAGAACATTTTTTCCACACGTAGAGTAGAGTATTAATTTATTTGGAATGCCAAAAGAACACATTATCCAAATCTGAACATATCCTTATGTTAATTTGCGCTGTGCTTGGTAGATTGTGGTCATTATGGAAATGAGATGTTGCGCCTGTGTTCTTAAATGTGCATTGTCAGTAAATTATCCACAAAAATTTCCACGCCCTATGGTGCTATTTTGAAATCGCGCTAATTTGCCGTGTTTAGTAAAACTGGCCCATAGTCACTTACAGTGAATTCAAGTTACATTTTATCAATTTATTAGTATATGAAAGTTGAACCCATGACCTTAGCATTGTAATCACTAGTGCCATGCTCACTTAGAAAAGCTATGCAATAAAAATCTTAAATTAGGTCTATGACAAAATTTTTGCATTGGCATAGTTGACACAAAACAAAATTATTTATTTTACGTAAATAAACGTTTATTTTTATTATTATTTTACGTTAAAAAACCATACAACACACTTATGTACAGACAAAAAATGTATAAGATTTACTTTCCCACTTAGTCTTGATTTGTGTCAATAAGAGTAAAACTGTAAACTGCAGCAGTTTGTACCTGGAGCTGCTTGAATGTGAGCCAGATCGGGACTGTTTTCAGCAGTTTGTCAATGAGCGTCATGGTAAAGAGTTGGACATAACCCTGTGCATGTAGAGCTAAATGAGTGTGTCAGTTCAGTGAGGGACATCAAGCCGACTGCTGGAAACGATGCTCATTAGCGCCGCCCCTCAGAGCTCCAGGGCAAAGTAGTGACCTGCGTTTTCTTACCATGAATAACTTGAAGGGAATTTGAGTTGCCATCCTGATTTCTCCCTAAATATCTCCTTCTGAGAACTCTGTGGGTAAATAATTCATACTTTATTCTGATGGAAATTCAGTACCCCTTATCTACACTCTAAAAAAATGCTGGGTTAAATACAACCCAGCGCTGGGTAAAATATGGACCAAACCCAGCTACTGGGTTGTTTTCACCCAGCAGTTGGGTTACTGCCCAGAAGGTTGGGTTAAATAGTTAACCCAACTGTTGGTTGAAAACAACCCAATCGCTGGGTTTGTCCATATTTTATTGTATTTAACCCAGTATTTTTTAGAGTGTAGGTGCTAAACTGAAGTAATCTAAAAAAGACGGTGCAGCAAATCTGATCAGTGCAGGAAGGTAATTTCTATCAGTGCCATAGGGATCAGTTTGACGCAGCTCCAATCAGTTAGCAAGTCCCAACGCACTGTTGCTAGGGACCAAACAGACGCTTTTATCTGATCATCCCTCATCATGGTGTGTGTATGTGTTTGTAAGGCCAAATGATAGATGCCGTCATTGTGTCTGGTTTCTATTTACGAAGCTATGGAATTTGCTATGACGAATGTTCGCTCTTGTGTAAATAGTACCGGACGGATGTATAGCTATACTTCGCACTGGTTTAATGAGCTCAAAATAAACACGCTGGATTAGGCAACTATTTGTCACCCACACAAATCTCACTAGAGGCACGTTTGAAACGTGTGCTGTTTTGAAACATCTTAAATACTGCTGTGAGGCTTCTGTGAAGATGTTTTGACATGCAGCACTTGAAATGTTTAAGCCTGCAGTAAGACGTGTGATTTTGAGGCAGTGGGTTTGTTGTCTCGGTTTATGCATGATTCACATGAACTGCAAAGCAGTAATCAATCGAATTATGTCCCTTTGCTGCTAAAAAGGGATTGTGGAGTTTTTATTATCTATTGAAGTCAAACTGGACACAGTTTTTTAACAAGACATGCAACGCTGTTAAACCATCTTTCCCAAATGAATGTCCCATGGGTACAGTTTTTGTGAAGGTCACTGGGGCTTGTCCCAAGTAACTCTTAAGTGGTCCTCATTAATAATTTGCACAACTAATGGATGGGTCAATGATGTGACGCTCATGTTTTGGACTGGATCTATTAATTTATTTAAAAATACATGAATAATGCAATTACACTGCCTGAATATACCTCTTCTATGATGAGCAGGTTTATGAAGTCTCAATTAAAATTCATTTTGATATTTTTGGGGACATAATGTCAAAAATGTTAGGATGATACAACACTGTCCTGCCATAATAATGAAGATGTTGGAACTGCTTCACTGCTTATTATTTGAAAAACTTGCCAGGAAATATCAGATCATTTGACCTTTTTGTGTTGTGACAAGGCAAGGTTAGCTTAGGTTGTGAAATGTCACCTGATAATACTCTCCAAAAATTTAATATTTATAATTCATTATATTTGTAAAATAAAATCAATTGTAAAAAAAAACAACAAAAAAACTTACCTTAATAAATATTTTAAATACATTTTCAAATAGCGATTAAAGAAAGTCCATTGTAATTTTTCAGTAGTGTAGATGTATAAAACACAACTCACACAGAAGTCGCTTTCAAGCCAAGCAGCTTTCTGTTGGCCAACTCAGCGAATTGACAAATTTAAACACAATCAAAATCTGCAAGGGGGACTTTTTTTGGACTCCCAATGGCGTGGATTTTCCTTAAAAAATACTTTATTTTGTAAATTTGACCGCACCTGAAAGTCGTAATGATATGGAAGTAGCAACAGATCTTTTCTTCCTACTGTGTATCAACCGTGTAACGGATTATTGAAAAGAAAAAAAAACTGCTAGGTGGAGTTGGTTCTGGTACATCAGTTTGGTTGGATTTGAGATGACCACAAGTTTGCAGGGCAGGGTTTAAGAAATGAAATCGATTTGAGTCCTGCATTGAGATCACCATTAAAATACAGGTCAAAAAAAAAAGAAAGAAACCAAAAGTCATATGCATAAATCATTTGCACAAGATCAATAACAAGCATTTAAAAAATTTTCATTTCATCCTGACTTTAAAGACATGGACATGAAAAACATATTCTTATAATTCAAACTTTTTTCCATAAAAGAGCAAAAGTCAGATGAAGACATGAAATAAGACTAATGAGATATAAACATGCAATTTTGAGAAGAAAAGGAACTGCGAGATGAAAATCGCAATTCCATTTTTTTTTTATTCTGTGGTGGAAACAAGCTTCCGTATCTGTATGGAAAATTTTCTAAATTACAATATGTAAATTCAGATTTAGAGAAAAAAAAATGTTAGTACTGTAAGAAAAAGGGAATTCTGAGTTTATATCTTGGAAATCTGACTTTTTTTCTCAGAATTGCAAGTTTATATCTCACACCATTTTGACACCTTTCTTTTTACAATAATTGACATGAAAGCGCAATTAAACTTTTTGTTTAAAAGGGGTCATATGCGTTGCTAAAAACATTATTTTGTGTATTTGATGTAATGTGATGTGTTTGTGGTTTAAGGTTTAAAAAAACACATTGTTTTCCACATATTTTACATTATTGTTTCTCCTCTATGCCCTTCCTTTCTGAAACGTGTCGATTTTGACAAAGCTCATCGGTCTGAAAAGCGAGGTGTACGCTGATTGGCCAGCTATCCAGTGTGTGTTGTGATTGGCCGAATACCTCAAGCGTGTGACGGAAATGTATGCCCCTTACCATACTGTGATGTCGTGTCCCAGCACGATGAGACAAAACCAATAAAACCCTTTATAAACTAGGCATTTGTTGCATCCATTGGGGACATAATTACTGATTTTAATGACTTACTGTCTTTTTACGCGTTGCGTTGCTTTGCATCGCGCCGTGTAAACATAAAACCATTTCTGCATTTGTGATCGGAGAAACTACAAACAACAAGCACTACTCTACACTGCTCAAAACTCGCGTTTGAATCATCAGTGGCAAACTCTTTAAATATATAAATAATGTACTTACAGTCTGTGAGTCAGAAGAGCCAGACTGTCCTTGTAAATTTGGAACTGCCCAACTTTATAGAAACAACCTTTGTGCCACAGACACATTGTAGGATACTCTGCAGGTTCAGGAAACAGTCTCCAAATGCACTGGACACATCTGAATATTTGGGTTAAACCGTTCTGGACAGTGTTGTAAATACAACCTAACCACTGTCCTCTTTTGGAAGGCCAAACAAAAAAGTTTCGCTTTCACAACAAAACACACAGCATCACACATGGTGGGCTAGAGTGAGCAGAGGCCGGTGGGCTTGAGAACGGCACCGGCGGGCGTGCGGCAACCACAGGTGGCGGACCCCGGGCTGGACTCCGCTTCGTCCACGGTGAAAGCCGATTCGGCAATGCACAGCGCGAAGTTGATGTATTTCCTCAGCAACCAGCACGGATCAGCTCTAGGCATGACGAAGCGAATATCGTCCTCTTTTATAAGGCCAAACAAAGTAGTTTCACTTTCACAACAAAACACACAGCGTCTTCACGACATGGCGGCTGCGGCAACAACAATACTACAGCGAGATAAAAGTTACGCCTTCTTTCTTTGTGTGAACATTTGGGCGGTGTTATGCAAATCTTCCCACACAGTGACGTAGACATGTGGGGGCATGTTTGAATGAGGCATTTTAGGAGGGCGTGGACAAGTCTTAATTTTATAAAGAATATCTCTTTGGGTTTGCAACTTTAGTCTTTGCAACTTTAGGGATCTTATCTATTCACAAACAGCTTGTAACACTCCAAAGAGAAAGGAAAAATTAAATTGGCATCATATGACCCCATTAATACCGTGGTGGAAACAAGTATTCATACACCCACATTTATTCAGATCGTAAGTTATTGTTGTATCTTATCTTATTTATCATTGTGCCGGGTGTTTATGTACAGTGGTTTCTGGTTTATTACGGGGGGAGATTAGCTTCTGCTAATGTAAGCATGTGTTGTGTCTTGCAGGGAGAGCTGCTGAGCCCGTGTCGCTGTAGTGGTTCTGTTCGCTGCACTCATGAGCCCTGTCTTATTAAGTGGATTAGTGAGAGAGGATCCTGGAGCTGTGAACTCTGCTACTACAAATACCATGTCATCGCCATCAGCACCAAGAACCCGCTACAGGTAACTCACTGCATGCCTGGGCTTATGTGGACAAAAGTATATGTGTTAAAAGTAAAAGCACTGATCTATGAGTTCCTTATTATTTATTATTTTATTTCATATACCTGATTCTCCTACCAGAGGGGTCTAATGCACCAGTTACACAGATAGGATAGAGTTTAAAAGGTTAGAGCTTGGTCTGACATTATTAGAACACCTGAGAAGAGATGATGCCAACCCCTCAGAGGACCTCAGATGATGCCAAACCTCAGACAACATACAGAACTACCAAATTTTGCTATAAGTTTGATTGCATCATATAATAACATTGCTGTTAATAGTGTTCATCGTCTGTTTGATTACGTCTTTAATTGATTTTTCCGTACATTTCTGCCATATGTACATTAACTGACAGTCACCACTGATAAGCTACCACTAAATATTGTAGAAACTTAATTTGCTGTAAAATTGCTTTGCAACGATTTGTATCGTGAAAAGCGCTATAACAAGACACTGTAATTGATTGGAATGAATATAAGAATTTTTTTAGTCTGAACACTTAGCTCTGAGGATCATATTACTCCCAAGTAAGCAACAGACCAATTCCATGATTATGAGTCTACTTTATCTTTGAGACTTAATCATTGAATCAGTGAGTTGTGAACTGCTGCTGAATGTGATTTATGAATCAGTTCATTGAGAATTGGCTCTAAATAGGATTGTTCCCAACAGAACATTGTTATCAGGTCTCAGAGCAGGTCTCAAATTCTTTACTTAAAAAAAACTATATATTTTTTTTCTGATGTGTGGAGGTACCCATACGCAAGTGTGAAATACTGTATGTGCATACGTTAAATTTCCATATATGAAATATATTGTCATATGAAATAAAAAATGTTTAACCCTATTAGAAATTGGAACAGTTTACATGTTTCATTCAGCCCGATCTCACGGCAATTCCTACTTATTTTACGCGGTGGCTAATTCGTTCAAATTTGTACGACCTCACTTGTACAAATTCATATGATTTATGTTAAATTGTACGTATTTTACCAGTTGCACAATTTGTATGAATTTGTATGAATGACCTACAACTAACCCACTGGGGTCTAGACAAATCATACAAAATCGTACAAGTGAGGTCGTATGAATTAGCCACCTCGTAAAATACGTATGAGTTGGTCGTGAGATAGCATTTCATTTCAGTCCGCCATTGGTATTCTTTGAAGTACACTGCATGGCCAAAAGTGTGTGGACACCTGAACATGACACCCACATGTGTTTGTTGAGCAAAACCATGCAATTCATTTCAAAAGCAGGGGCATTAATAAGCCATCAGTCCTCTCTTCCACTCTTCTGGCAAGGCTAGGCGGTGGAACATGGCTGCAGGGAACATTGCTCTCGTTCAGACACCAGAGCATCAGTGAGGTCAGACGCTGATTTTATACGATGGGGCCTGGCTCACTGTCATCCTGAAGGTGTTCAGTGAATTTCAGGTTGGCGTTTTGTGAAATCCAGCCAAGTTCTTCTATACTAGAGTCAGTAAATAATTTCCTCATGGATCCTGCTTTGTGCAGAGAGCACTGTTATGTTGGGAAAGAAAATAGTATCTCCCATTTTTTGGATATTACATGACTGTATGCTTGACTGAATCAGAAAACGATGTTCACAAACTTTGGCCATGTAGTGCATCTTGGGTTACCATGTATGAGATATGAATATGGTAGTCATTCAGCACCATGATCTAACCATCTGATCACTGTGCCATTGTACCACCACAATACTGAGAGCAGTAGCGGTGTGTTTATCTTATTCCTTTCATACTGTGTTAGCTCAAGTAGTTTATACGCTTCTCTGGGTTCAAAGCTTCTGCGCTCACTGATTTTACTTTCTGTCTTTTTTTGTTTTCTTTTGATCTGACCTTTAGATGATAAATAGGCAATTTTTTCTTTGTTTTAGTTATTTTAAAGGTGCACCACAGAACTTTGGTCTCTATATTGCCATCTGTGGTTGAAACGTAAAATTACAAATTACTCACAGAGTTGTTTAGTTGTATGCACATTTTCTTGAGGTATTTGCCTATGATTAGATCTGTCATTCTATTCTGGGCCAAGATCCAGTGACAGCTAGAAGGATGTCTACATGGCATACAGTATATATGAAAAAAATATGTATTGTGAGCAAGCAGCTTAGACCATTTTTTCATTATTGGCATGATGTAAACCTGAAATGTACCAACCTGAATTGCTCAAAATATAAATCATTTTAGTAAGTTACCGATTCTAGTGAATTGCGGGTCGGGCTGGTAAGCTTACTGAGTCAACAAGTAACTTGTATCTATGTTTCTACATGAAAGATCTTCCACAGTGCTAATAATCAATCAATCAATTAATCAATCACTGCTGTTTAAAAGTTTGAGCTTAAGATTTTTTTTTAATGCTTTTGAAAGAAGTCTGTTCTAGCCTCCACACCTAAGACTGCATTTATTTGATCCAAAGTATAGAAAAACAGTGATATTGTAAAACATTATTACAATTTGAAATTGAAAAACTGTTTTCTGTTGTAATATATTGTAAAATGTAATTTATTCCTGTGATGCAAAGCTGAATTGTCAGCATCATTACTCCAGTCTTCAGTGTCACATGATCCTTCAGAAATCAGTCTACTGTAATATGCTGATTTGCTGCCCTCGGGCAAAAATTTGCTTATTTTACAATGTGGAACAGTTGCTTCATATTTTGATGTAAACAAGGATACATTGTTTATCCCAGAGAATACTCTGCAGGAAATATAGACTTCAAAAGCTTATTGGAAATAGAGATCTTTGTAACACTGTATTACTGTCACTTTTGATCAACTTAATGCATACTTGCTAAAGTATTAATTTAAAAAAAAATTATTGAGCCCAAACTTTTGAGCCATAGTGCAACTTTTTATATTATCATTCTCTATAATTTTAAAGTGATAAGTCACTTAAATTACTTTTTAAATGTATAAATATTTAGCAGTGTCTTCCTGTTTTTCATGTGTGCTGAAATGTGGTACTGGTACTGTACTATCCATTAGTTCACATTTTTTGTGTCTCCAGTGGCAGACCATCTCTTTGACAGTGATAGAGAAAGTACAGATAGCTGCAGCTGTTCTGGGTTCCCTGTTCCTGATAGCCAGTATCTCATGGCTGGTCTGGTCCTCTCTCAGCCCATCGGCCAAGTGGCAACGGCAGGACCTGCTCTTCCAGATCTGTTATGCCATGTACGGCTTCATGGACCTGACCGGTGATGCACCATCCGTCCCTAGAGTCATTAGGTTCTCAATAACTGCCGAGCCATCTGGGTGCCTTGAGCAACCGAGAACGAAAAAGAAAAAAGCCTTGTGTTTTTTATGTTTGCTTGTTTACCAGTCTGAGATTGTCAGACAATGTCTGAAGGAAGAAATAAAACCTTTGAGTACATGGTGGCCTCCCTGGTGGCCAACCGACATACAGTGCCCCTTCATTTCTTTCACATTTTGTTATGTTGCTGCCTTATGTTAAACTGCTTTAAATTTCGTTTTTTTTCCCCCACATCAATCTACACTCCCTACACCATAATGACAAAACAGACAAAAACAGAATTGTCACAACTTCATAAATTTATTAAAAATAAAAAACTGAAATAACTAAATATTTAGCTGAAGAACCTTAACAGCCTCAAGTATTTTTGGGTAAGATGCCCGGACAAAGCATGTGCATGATCAGCATCTTGGGCAATTATCTGTCATCCTTCTCCTATCACCATCTCTGTCAGCTTGGCATGGGATCAGATGCGCATTTTCAGGTCATCCTCCGAAATATTGACTGGAGTCAATCCCAGGCTCTTGGCCCTGGGCCACAAGGCCATTACGACAGTTGTATATAGAAGCCACTCTTAGCCTGTAGGGTCATTGTCCTGTGCCGAGGGAACCTTCGGCCAAGTCTGATGTGTGTGTGATTACTGAACGCTCTGGACATGGGTTTTCATTAAGGCTATCTGCTATATTTTGCCCTGCCCGAGGCATGCCTTCTACTCTGATGAGTCTCCCTACAATCCATGCAACACCACTGAAAAACGCCCCTCAGCCCGATGAGGGCCTGCAAGCCAGCACTTACTGTTGGGATGGTACTCTGCCAGGTGAGGCGGCAAGCCCCATGGTTTCCTTCACAAACATGATGCTTAGAATGAGGCTTCATCAGACCAGATCATCTTAGTTATACTCAGCCGTCAAGGGTCCTTTAGGTGCCCTTTTGTGTAAATTCCAAGTGTGTTTTCATAGTCTTACTGAAAAGCAGGATTGAAGGCTTGCCCAGACTGCCATAAAAGCCCGATCGGTGAGTGTTCGCGAGGGATGTTTCTCCTATCTCCACATATCATGAAGCTCAACTAGAGTGACCATCATGGTCTTGTTCACCACTCAAACCAAAGCCCTTCTCCTTCAGTTGCTCAGTTTGGCCAGGAGGCCTGCTCTAGGAAGGGTCCTGGTTGTTTCAAACTTCTTCCACTAAGGGTAACAGAGACTACATGCTTCTATGAACCTTCAATGAAGCAGATTTTTTTTCTGAACTCTTCCACAGATGTGTTGCTTGACACAAACCTGTTTCTAAGCTCTACAGGCAGTTATTTTGACATCAGGGCTTGGTTTTTGCTCTCATATGCATTATCAGCTGTTAGACCTTTTATTAAGATATGTGTGCCTTTCCAAATCATACCCATTCAATTGAATTTGCCACAGGAAAACTGCACTCAAAGTAAAGTAACATCTACAAGCAATATGAATGATCCTGAGCTAAATTTCAACTGTACCACATAGGTATGAATACTTATGCAAGGAATAATTTTAGTTTTTTATATTTTTAATCAATAAAAAAAATAAACTTGCAACGATGTTTTTTTAAAAACTGCTTTTTTGCTTACATTATGGTGCTATGAGGTAGATTGATGTAGTGGGGAAAAAAAAGTCATTTAAAGACAGTTTAACATAACGGCTAGCCAAAGGCATACCAAACACGTGGACGAAAATGATGAGGGTCGGTATGAATAATTCGCACCGGCCACTGTATGTTGGAATCAGGCTGACAAGTGAATAAGACATGGTATGAATACAAGCCACTTACTTTTTAAAAACACAGGCATGAAATGTACAAGCCAGCACTGCAGAGGATGTATTTTCAGGGGCAAGACAAGGGATGTAATGAGTACTTGCTGCATATTCACTTAATATCAAGCGATTATTTCTATGCCTAGCAGTATCTGTAGCTGCAATAAATGCCTAGACATAGGCGAAAGACATTGCAAAGAGCTGAGAACTTGAAATTGTAATTCTGCCCATAGATGCCACTTCCGATTCAAATTGGCCACAATACACTGGCTGCAGAGGCGGACAGTAACTAAGTACATTTACTTGAGTATTGTACTTAAGTACACTTTTTGAGTATCTATCCTTTACTTGGAGAAGGATTTTTTCTGAAACTTATGACACTTTAACTGCACCTACATTTTGTAGAATGAACAAAATATTGATACTTGTTCAGCTCTCCACTAACTATTTCTATCAAGCATCCTACAAAGTAGCAAAGCTCGTTAGCAGCTTGAAATGTCAGTGGGGTGATGTCTTTTTCTTCATAAAAAACTGTTTTTTTTTCAGACAGTTTATCAGTAATCACTTTTGGGGCTACATGAAGTGATTTCCCAGCATTTTTTGAGCACTGACCAGCTGCAAATGAGATATTTATTTACAACAATTCAATAAGAAGTTCATATTGTGGTTTATATTAGACACAATATTGTCTGATTTTGCTAAATTGTGTAAGTGAAAATATTACATATAAGCCACAGAATAACTGTTGTGCATCTCCTAATAAAACACAAAAGGTGTTTGACTTAAAGCAGCACTGCACAGACTGTTCTGTGTGTGACATCAAAGAACAGCAAGAGCGATTAGACAGCATTTAAAAAAAAAAAATTTTAATGTCAAATAGGTCTTGCTGTTTTTTTTTTTGTTGTTAAAGCAGTGTTGCTGTTGTAAAATTATACAGCTACAGTTGTGTTGCAGGGTTTTAGCAGGTTTTAAAGCCCCAGGTTTCGATTTATTATTTGTCTTCTTATCAGTCTGTATTTACAGATTCACTGTCCAACTATGATTCAAATGCTGGATTGAATCGGTCAATAGATGCTAGGTCCACGCAGCTGTGTGAGCATCGGACTACCACAATCCGGCCACTTTTGTGGGCGCGTAGTTAAAATAATACTTTTTTTTCCATAGGTTTTTTAACATTCTAAAAGCTCTTTATTCCAAATATATACAACAAGCTAGTCAGTGTTTTTAGTAGGCGTAATGTATTGTAAGTTGCTTCAGAAGGTATTGCAAGTATTACATACAACATAATAAACAGTGCCACATTGACACCCCCCCCAAAAGGAAATTTACTTTTGGTACTTAAGTAGTTTTAAAAGCAAGTATTTCTGTACTTTTACTTAAGTAAAAATATGTTTTTACAACTTTTACTTGTAATGGAGTAATATTTGACAAGCATTATCTGTACTTTTACTCAAGTAATGGATTTGTGTACTTTGTCCGCCTCTGCTGGCGTCACAACCCCCACCTATACAAATTTGTACAAATACATTAAAATATATACCATTTGTAAACCATCGATATTTAGTTGGATCAGCAATATAAAGCTAGAATGCATAACTAAATATGGTGCTAGGCTTTGACTGAAACAAAGTATCAGCACAGTACTGCTGTACTGCTACTATTATGTATGTATGCCTAACCGATGTCAATTTTGAATTAATTTATTTTATTTATAGTTATTTACATCCAGTAGCAGCTCTACATCCAGTGCTCACATGAATTTAGCACATAGGCTTAATACAGCGAACAGCTATAGTGAGCGTTTTGGAAATACACCCCCCCCTACAATTAAATCACTAATAATATAAAAGAATAGATAATCATAATATAACATTTAAAAACCGAAATGTTATATAAAAATATAAGTAAAATATTTATGTACAGTAAGTTATTATATACCATTTTAAAATAATTTCAACTTTATCGGCAAAGAGTGCATCAATTCAATTGCATTAAAAATTACAGACATTATCTTGTTTGAACTTCATTCATCAAAGAATACTGAAAAAAAAGTATTCACAACTTCCACAAAAATATTAAGCAGCAACTGATTTGTTTGTTGTAGTTCTCTAAATGGTGGAATTTTTCTTTAGGATTTATTAGCCTGGAATTATGTTTTTATTAAACTAAAACAAAACAAAACTTATAAGTGAGGGCTTAACAGAAGCATAAACCATATATTACTTTATGTAGAAAAATCTATTTCTCTATTGAGAAAATGAATGGATTTTTTACTTCCAGTACCCCACTGTTGCTCTCTGTTCTAAATAGTACTTTCATTACTTGCTCACTCTCGTTTGGAACAAACCTTCAAGTGAATTACTTCACAAAAGGCTCTTGATAAGGCTATTACAGTTTACAGACAATCAATGAAATATTTAGTTTGTCTGCCATTTACATGATTTTACCACGGATTTTAAAATGCTCAATTATTCGCATGCACCCACAGACTATCAGAAGAATTTGAGTTGCACAGAGTCCAAATTTGATGCAAAGATGTATTTTCCACAACAATCTTAACAGCTGAAAGTAATTTTGCAGCTACACTAATATTTCCATTTAAAATGAAGGTTGATACATATGATAGTAATGGCCCCTCATTTCAAGTGCTTTTCCCTTCAGAGGGAGTAGGATGCATTTTTAATTGAAATTCACCTTGTTTGCAGTTCAAACATGTCTAAGAAAGATATAATGATTGTGATATGTAATTTGGAAGTGGACAGACCAAGACTTTGATTACTTTTCTAAATTTCTAATGAATGTTTATTTGCAACTGTTAATCATTTTCAAACATTTACACCATGCAGGGTTAACCTTACAGTAGAGCTCAACACTGATTACTGTCACTTTCAAAATCCTTCATCACTTGAAATAAGATGATCAAATTTGAACACATCCACCACAAAATCAGACTTTAGTACCGCCTTTTACTTTGAGATTGATCTGAAGTTCAATGCAGATTTAAAATCATAAGAAATTGTTTACTGATACTGTTTTTGAAACCAAATATTTGCATAACTACAGGAAACACTGCACTAACAATGGTTTGGAAAAAAAAGTTAATTAAAAAATAATAATAAATAAAAGCATATGCATCAACTCAAATCAGGTTATCTAATAAGCATGTGTCCTGTTCTGTGCTGATGAAGAGGAGGTTGAAAATGGTGTCCTTTGTATATGATATGACGAAGTTTGACTCAAAATAAGTGTAAACGTTCAGGAGAGGGACTCAGAGCAGTTCAAGAGATTGTTTATGTGTTCATGTACTCATATATTTAGGCGGCAGAGGCTGAAAACACCGCGAGCTTCAGTAGGCCTATGTGTAGTAAATGAAACCGCATGTCTGCATCATTAATTTCGACGAGGGGCGGACTGGGAAAAAAATTATTTCAGGCTGGGAAATCTCACATTCATACACCCACAACATATTCTGAAACATGGACAACCCTATTTTTTTTGTATGGACCTCACATAAAAAAAGGTTTAATTCCTTAGTTTGGGGACATGCAAAATAATTAAAAGTTCTCACCTGAACTGCACCTTCACTTCCATTTTTCAGTCTCTTTATTTTGCCCTGATATCTATCTCTCACATGACTTTAATACTCAAGATTTAACAAAACTATACTTTCTAAATTGCCTACATGTCAAAATTAGTACATCACCACAATATCTTTATAGAAAAAATCCTAATACTGAACATGAGTCATGTTTTTCCCTTACAAAAATTAACCATGCTTTTATTATAGTAAAAGTACAATAACCATGTTTTTTTTTGGCAAATGAATTACCATTTGTATTTATTTTTACTAAAAATTCCATAGTTAAACTATGGCTTCATGTAGCAAAAAACAATGGTGAATTGTGGTTACCATGCATTGACAAGTAGTACTGTCTTTGGAATCTATAGCTAAATCAAGTGGTTCATTTTGTTAAGGGTTGTTGTTGTTCTGCCCTTAGCTTCCCCCCTAAAACCTATTAAAAATATGATTATTTGTTCAGCTAAAGGACTACTGTAAACATTACAATAGACAATAATGCTCCTTTCTACAGTATTTGAGTGATGACTGATGCGGCAACGGGCTGCTGTTGCTAGCTAAGTAAACAAAGATATTAAAAGTGCCAATAGCGTATTTACAGATGAAATTGACCTGCACTTGAAACCCTGAACAGTAGTTTTGCTTCTCTGCTCCACCTGTGCGCTTCCACAGTCCACTCCATTCTCTCTCTGGCATTGATTACTCTGATCCAAACTGTTTGGCAAAGCATTGCCAGTCACGACTAACCGATTCATGATTTATTAGAGATTTAATTATCGAATGGTGAATTCGGAAATAATCGCTTTAGTACATTCGGCAGGCAACTACACAATAATAATATTAAAATAGCGGGCCAAATCGGCTGCCAGGCCAATGAGAATTGTCCCGGTTCTCCCGATGGCCAGTCCGCGCCTGATTTCCACAGACACGCAGAACATGCAGGACTCATATATTGTCTTTTTGCGGCTTAATATTCACAGACACTAGTCCATATCGCGTTTTGATTCAAGTGTACTTACCTACTTTTGATTTATTCGTCCAAAATGTGGCATATTCCGTCCGCGTTAGACTATAGGACTTCCGTTTTTATGACTGGA
Source organism: Sinocyclocheilus anophthalmus (assembly GCA_018155175.1). Classification (NCBI taxonomy): domain Eukaryota; kingdom Metazoa; phylum Chordata; class Actinopteri; order Cypriniformes; family Cyprinidae; genus Sinocyclocheilus; species Sinocyclocheilus anophthalmus. Next base: position 255,827 of record JADLZN010001102.1, on the reverse strand, counting down.
TTCTACGAACCAGTCTGTGCTTTCCGCATCGCGGAAATTATGTCTCAGAGTAGTCAGGGCCAATTGGAAAATAAATCAATCAAATCTGTATTTGTGTGAAAATATTTAGATGTAACCCCCTTTGTAATTGTTAACTTTTTCATAAGTAACTGTAATTTAATTACACATTTTTTCTTAGTAACTGTAACTGATTACAGTTACATTTATTTTGTAATTAAATTACGTAACGCCGTTACATGTAACTAGTTACTCCCCAACACTGGTAATATGTTGTCACTGGTCCAAAGTATTACAGGCAAGGATATGCTGAGTTTGATCTCTGGAGGAAAGGCGAGACAATGAGAGAGAGTCTAATGAGGCCTGCTTAAGGAGTGATCGCTATAAGAGAAAACACACTGCTCCCTCATGATCTGGATACAATTGAGGCAGTAAATAACACGCACACACATTGTATCTGTCTTTTTGTCTCTCAGAAGAAATGTGCTCCTAATTAAAGGATAAAATTGTGATTCAATTAAGCATCAGCTGAACAGCTTAGAGTTGCATTGCTGTAACAAAACCACTTTCAGGGAAGATAGGGGGGTTGTGAATGCCGCAGCAAAAACTAGAGCATCACTTACCAAAAAACAGTTCACTAATGCTTTTCCTGAAGTATTAGAGAACAACAAAGATAAAAACTATGTGGGAGAAAAACAGAAATCTGAAGTTAATGGTGGGTTAGTTCATTTTCTCACCCTCGTGTCATTCTAAACCAATTAGACTTTTCTTTATCTTTGGAACACAACTGAAGATATTTTGAATATACTATATTTTAATATTTTTGTCAATGCATTGAAAGTCAGCATTTTCATGCTTCAAAAAGTACATAAAAACATTGTAAAAGTAATTCATAATAATCAAGCTGTTTAATTCAAGTCTTCTGAAGAGACATGATCACTTTATGATGAACAGATTTAATTTAAGCTTTTATTTACATACAAGCATTGTTAATTGTGAGTGAAATTTTTAAATTGCATAAATTCCTATTGAAATAACTGGATTTCACCATTTAAATTTCGCAGAGCAGTAAATGTGACCACAGTTCTGAGCAATGCCTGTCACCATCACAACAGATAACGAAAAAAATGTAATTTTTATTTTGGATATGCAGCCAAAAACTCTCAAGTTACATCCACTTTGTTCTTTTTCTGTTCTCTTTTGTCCAAACATTTAGCTCTGTCTCTCCGATAACTCAAACCATGAGAGATGCCAGTAACTAGGAAACTATTCACACAGCAGCAGAATATGGCAGTCAGTCACATTTTAGAGTGCTAAGTATGTTCAAATACGTGTATGTTGATGTTAAAAAGGAGAGTAACTAATTTATTGTATAGACAAATGGACTTTAAATTTTCTTTGCTCACACCTGAATTTAATATTTTGGTTAAGCTGTGCTGGGTGAATGGAATCACACTGTAAAACAAAATTTCATATCATACACTGCTACTACTGTATAACCAGTCTACACTGCTTACACACTTGACGTGGGTATTTCATATATTCCAGTGGGGTATGAGTTATTCCAGTAACTGTCTTCCATCTGAGCCTTTATCAGTTTTGTAGCCTGGGTCCCTGCTGAATGCTTCGCTCTACACTTAAGAATTCGAAGCCACTGTCGGATAATGGATGCATTTGTGTCTCTGTTGAGCTTCAAATAACATCATGTTAACTGTAATGAGACTTTCCAGCGTTATGGAAGTCACTATTTTTGATATTTATTATCACTGTTTGAGGCATTGAACAGAAAATGGCCTTAACATTAGCTATTCATTTGTATACATTCAGAAAATTCACACATTCAAACTGCTTATGTAAGCTGTGTATGAACAGAATCATTTGATAGTCACACACTTGGGTCGAATGCTTGGCCTAAGCCAGACTTCGGCTAAAATTAATTCTGTTCACACTGTATTTTTGGGTCAGAACCGCGGTATGTTTGCGTCAAAAGAAATAGTGTTACTTGACTCACTTTTGTGCTTTAGGTTTTTGAACCTTTGGGTTTTGTTTGCGAAGCATCAACACTAACTGGCACTTGCGTCTATCTGCTGTGAATGTAGTGCAAATGTTCCAAACATGTAAGCCAAATTTGACAAAATTATATGTCATGCAGCGATTCACTTCCAGCAATTAAAATGATTACATTCATATCAGCATATTGTACGCTGATGAGACGAGCCCTCAGAACAGATCCTCAGAGAAGACCTCAGTGACTAGATAACCCCCCGGTGCAGATCCCTATGGCCAGCTATGATTGTGTCATTCCAGGACCAGCTGGGGCTTTTGCACAGTTTTATCAACAAGGATGCTTATTGTGCTTAAATGCTTAAAATGCCAAAATGAAAATTCTGTCATAAATTACTCACCCTCATGTCGTTCCAAACCCATAAGACCTTCGTTCGTCTTCAGAACACAAATTAAGGTATTTATTTTTGATGAAATCCAAGAGCTTTCTGCCCCTGCATAGACAGCAACACAACTGACACATTCAAGGCCCAGAAAGGTAGTAAGGACATCATTAAGTCCATGTGACATCAGTGGTTCAAGCTTAATTTTCTGAAGCTATGAGAATACTTTTTGTGTGCAAAGAAAACAAAAATTCAACAATTTCCTCTTTGTGTCAGTCTCTGTAGCGTATTCACACGACGCATGCGTGAGGTGCTGCTGACGCAGGAGCTGGCGCTCGGACGTTAACCCCTCAGAGGCGCTTGCGTCTGGTTTACAAGCCGAGAACAAAGCCTGCGTCATTGAAAGTTGTTTCTGAAGATGCGCGAAAGACTGACACAGAAGATAATTTTTTTTTAAATAAAGTTATTTTTGGTTTCTTTGCGCAAAAAAGCATTCTCGTAGCTTTAAAAAATTAAGCTTGGACCACTGGTATTGAACTGAACTGAATCAACAATGACATTGATGCCTTTTGCAGAACTGCTTATAGTTGAACTGAACTAATTGCAGATTGATGAACTTAACACTGTTATTGATTTGAACTGAACCAACATTTAAAAAAAGCCCCTAAGTATGTGAATATATTAAAGGCGGTCACATTTACCACTGTTCAGGCATCTTTTGTCAACAAAATCCAGTCATTTCAATAGGAACCAATGCAATCTGGAATTTTGCATAAGAGCTAAAGATCCACATGCAGATTTTGCATCGGGCTTATTTGGTCTATCAAATTTGCTGCAGTGACCAAAAGAAAGCTCCTTCAAAAATCTTTTGACAATAGAAAATTGACCTTTTTGCTTGCAAAACCTTGCTGAAACTTTGCTGATGTGACTGCATCTCAAGTCTGTCTCAAAGCAAAAATGCATATGAACAACTATACTCACCAATAATAACTGCATCCTGCTGCTGTATGAATGTAACCATCTGAATAAATGCACAGGTATTGGACAAAGCACTTGGCACTAGAACCTCAGTGTGATGTACGAGGTTTAGACAGCTCACAGATCGGACAAAGTCAAATGGAAATTACAGCAAGAGCGTCAACTACTGCAGCCATCCACAAATGACAGCTGCAATGTAAAATATCTGCCGCATAGTGCCTGCAGTATAAATGGGCATCACAAAGCTGTAGAACCTGAAGTGGAATGGCTGTTTTGTCTCTCTAGTGGCTCAGAGGGAATAATGAGGTTTTCTCAGAGCAGCGCTATCTTGGGTAAGTGTTACTGCAAGAAAAAAGAGAGAGGGTGAATGGGACAGAGCTGAACAATAGTGATGTCGGGATTGTTTTAGTGGCTCATCCGTTTGTGCGTGCGTGTGCTGTAGATCAATGGCAGAGCTCCTCAAGAGTTTCTCATCATGATGTATCGCTCTGTCTCAATAAGAAACCAGACTGGGAGGAAGAGGAAACAAGAGTCCATTCTGTCTGATTAGGTGGAGAGAATGGAGATAATGCCTAAAGGCGATCGTTTCATTGAAAACACCATCACTGGGAATAACATTAGCCTTTTTAATATTTCCACTCCCGACAGAAAGGGGGCATCAGGTCCTCTAAGAATATTACGAGCAATGTATCACAAGGTATGCTTTTGTATCAATGTATGCTTTTATCCAAAGTTTGTGTTTATACAGTATCTTGGAAAATTGCTGATGATTTCAGTTACCAGCAAACTGAACTCTCATCTTTTTAAAGTATTTTTTTCCCAAGTTTAAAATCTATTTCACAGAATTATGCATATTTCCATCAAAAAGCATTGTTAAAAATGCAAGGAAAGTCCACAGTTTGTGTCTGGGGTTACAAATAAGTAGGGTTGCAAAGGGGTGGAAAATTTCCAAAAATCCCTGGAAGATTCCAAAAGAATCCTGGAAAGTTTCCGAAATTTACTGGAAATGTTCCACCTTTTTGCAACCCTACAAATAAGTAATACAATATAACAAATAATATTGTAACATATATAATACATCTTAAGCTGGCAGTACCAAGAGAAGTGCTGCAGTGCAAAGTATAAAAATTCCTCAAAAATATAAGCTACAACAGAGATTAATGTGTTATCTATCTATCCATACATCCATCCTCTTTTATATTTTTCTAGAATAAATTTGCTGCCAACATATGTTTCAACAACATTGTGAATATTGCTGTAGTTTTTATATGGTCAATAAGTTTTGTAAGGAGAGTGTCATCCTCTAAGATAGTTTAGCCGTTTTATCCAAAGTGATATATTAATAGGGTTCACTATCAATAGTTAGATCTCCACATCTGTCACTTTTTGTGACAATGCAATCATGGGCGTAGCCAGGGTTTGATAATTAGTGCGGTCTGGGCTGGGGTGGGGTTAAAGTGATAGTTCACCCAAAAATGAAAATTCTGTCATTATTTATTCACCCTCATGTCGTTCCAAACCCGTAAGACCTCCGTTCATCTTCGGAACACAAATTAAGATATTTTTGATGGAATCTGAGAGCTCTCTGACCCTCCCATAGACAGCAAGGCTCCTTACACGATCAAGATCCAGAAACGTAGCAAGGACATCGGTAAAATGATCCATGTGCCATCAGGGGTTCAACCGTAATTTTACACAGCTACGAGAATACTTTGTGCGCAAAAGAAAAAAAAACTACTTTATTCAACAATTCGTCTCCTCCAATAGGAGGAGTAATCTCCACCCTGGCGCCATTATGGAGAATATCCACTGAACGTAAATTGCGTATGCTGTCCTGTGTCAGCTGCGCCACGCGGATACGTTGTTTTCGTTCAAATCAAAGCGCAAACGACGTAAACAGTATATCCGTGTGGCGCAGCTGGCACAGAACAGCATACGCAATTTACGTTCAGTAGACACAGTTGGAGGAGAAAATGAGATGGGAGTTTTTCGACCTACCCTAACTGTCAAACTCAGAAGTGTCCCAGAGTCGCCACCTGGCATTGCAGAGCTAGACGAGATGAGCATTTGAGGTTAAAAAGTATATAAATTGTAAAAAAAAAAAATCAATTATGCTAGATAAGACCCTTATTCCTCGGCTGAGATCATTTAGAGCCCTTTGAAGCTTCACTGAAACTGCTTTTTAACCTCAATCCATTGAGCACTATTAAAGTCCATTATATGGAGAAAAATTGAGGAATGTTTTCCTCAAAAAAAGAAAGAAAGACATGAACATCTTGAATGACATGGGGGTGAGTAAATTATCAAGAAATTGTTATTCTGGAAGTGAAGTAATCATTTAAGTGGTATAAACGACAAAATACAAAAATGCTTATAATATCTGGATCTGGCAACTGTGCCCACGGCCTCACTCAGAAGTCTCTAAAGACTTGTTCGCTCCGTGATCATTTTCATACCACGGATGCTAAACTTTCTTGCAAACTGTCTAAACTGAGTTATACATGCAGACATTCATGAGAGGAGTTTTAAACAGCAAATTAGTCATTCAGAGAACAAATGTTAAGTTTTATTTTTTTTTAGAAACATTTACAGAGGTGGCAGATATTATGTATTTACCTCTGGCTTTACGAGCCTGAATGCAATAAATAAATAAATAAATAATATAAAGCGTTTAAAGAAGTCTCATTACAAATTTGCAATTTATCATTTATCACCCAATAGTGGTTCGTTTCAATATTGCTTAGGTGGGATGCGATCTTGCTCAACAGCTTTCGGTTTAATATTGAAATATGACAGAATTTTGTGCCTAATTATAGTCATTGGTTTAAAATCATCTCCCATAACATAGATTCATCTGAAAGGAAAGCCCTATGGGGACAAAAAAAGGAAGGAGAACGAGAACAAAATTGAGAGTGAAGCTAAGAGAAGAGACAGGTGGCAAGTGGCTTTTCACAGCCGAGCCCTCTTCCCATCCACTGTGGGACTGGTTGGGAGCCAAAAAAAATCCCGTACTACAGCAGAATAAACTGCTGTTTAAAATTCAAGCTTTGCCCTGGGAATTTCCTTCAGCTATCCTCTCAGCTAAAGGAAAATATGTGTGTGTTACATCAATACACGTCTCGCATTCTCTCCTTGTAATGAGAGGATGTGCGGTCCAACTTGGGAAGAGTGACTGAGAGAAAGACAGAGTCTTGAAAATCAGGCTGCAGCAGCCATAGGCATCTTCATGAAACGCTAATAAACTCCTCCACAACCTAATTTCAACTCGTACACATTTGCTGCATATAAATGCCACTGTGGATACATTAATTCTGTCCTGTGTACTGAAACTTCAGTTATCTGTTCCAATAAAGCTAATAATAGTAACCACTACAGCATCAACTCCAGGATTAGCGCTCTTCCCCACATTTAATCGAACAAATGTGACTGATGTGATATAAACGTTGAAACAAATTCAGTGCATGTATAGTTTTCTCAACGTTGGGGCTTTGGCTTAGGCTCTTGTAGAAAAGTCGATTGAAAACTGTAGATTGTTAATACCTTCTCACACGATGCTTGTTTTAGTGGTCTGCAGTGTACAGTGATAACGTCGGTTAGTGGTCTGTCTCATTGATTCTGGAGCAGCTAGAGTGAGAGGAGAACCTCAGGGCTCTAGGGAGGGCACTAGCCTTTCACAACCATCCGAGATCGCTTTCAACTCCACCAGAAACAAGCCTTCGTAATCTAACACTCGCAGAGAGCTGGTTTGTAAAAAAAAAAAAACTGTCATCAGAGCTCAGAGAGTGAAAATTGAAATAGGGGAAAAAATTGTCTGGCGCATGTGTAAAAATGAAGTGTAGAGTTCTTGCAGACATTCAGAGGGGAACCCAGTATCACATAATATATTAATGCAGATCACTGTTGTCTTTCTATTTGGACCTCTGAAGAAACAAATACAATGGTGTGAGTTAAACCAAGCCGGAGGTATAAAAGTACAAAGAAATCACTCTGACAACACCTTAACACTTTCCAAAACACCTGTTCCTCACTGTGCACTGCACATTTTCATGATCCATGAGGTCACTGAGATGTTAAATGTTGCAATTAAAATGCTGAAGTAAACGGTTTTCTGTAAGTGTGGGGGAAATGTCTGTATTAACCTTGTTGCCGCAAGACACTCCCTGTTTGCTAATAGTGTAATTACACTGGATTCAAGAGGTTATGAAAAGCCAAAAGTAATTAAATACAGAAAAAATGGTGCACTGTTCGCTGAAGTAGTTATTTTGAATTTGAATCTGAAGTATTATTATTAAATGTTAATCCAGTTGGCTTGAAAAATGTCAAGATGACCTGTGAAATATGCACTTTGGAAAGCTAAATTAAACGTGAGGAGTAAAAAGTATAATTATTTAGCCCGGGAAATGTAATTCAGTAAAACTACAAGTATTCACTTTCAGTGTTTTTAAATAAAATAAAGTAGAACTCCATGTATTGTGAAGTTTTATGTGCATTAGTATTAGAGTAACTAGCCACTAGTTATTACACGGCTCTGTGGAATACATTCTGATAGGTCAATCTTCCCATTAAATAGTGTGGTATTTCCGGTTATCCAGACATCTGAAACCAGCCCTACTTTTCATGTCTCTCATATCACATCATGGACTCTTAAGTTTAAAGAAACAACTCAACTGCTGCCAGCTGAGTTATGTATCCAGTTGCCTATCAAAAAAATACCTCCGAGTACTTGGGTGCTTGTTTGTACACTGCAATGATTTTTTTGTGGGGAAAAAAATGGAAGAAAAAAGTGGAAGATTTAAGCATATAATTTAAAGACATGAACTGTTATTAACAAAGGCTACTGTCCAAACTGTGAGTTTAATAAGATTATTTGAATGTTTTTGAAAGAAGTTTCTTCTGTTCTCCAAGGCTGCATTTGTTTGTCACCAAGGCTGCATTTTTTTCTATGCGAGTATACTGCAAGTAAAATGTAATTTATTCCTGAGATGCAAAGCTTTTACTCATATGATCCTTCAGAAATAATTCTAATATGCTGACTTGCTGCAGACACAAAAAAAAAAATCTTAGAATTATCAATGTTGAAAACAGTGCTGCTTTCATATTTTTGTGGAAACTGTGATACTTGTTTTCGGCACGAATAGAAAGTTCAATGAACAGCATTTATTCGAAATGTCTTTACTGTCACTTCTGATCAAATGAATGCACCCTTGCTGAATAAAAGTATTTATTTCCTTTAAGTACCCATTAAAAAGTCTTTCACCAAATGGAATGGCTTCCTAGGCAGACCATTTGTTCATGACACTGTCTGACTGTACATTATCCCTCACTTAGCAAATCCATCTGTCCTTCTCTTTTAGCTCTGATTGTCCACGAAGGTCCCTCCGTATTTCGCATCTTTAACCGCTGGCAGGCTGTCAATCAGCAGTGGAAAGTCTTAAACTACGACAAGGTCAAAGACAACGAGGAGCATCAGAAGACCTGTGCTGCATTCCGGACCCTCTCTCTGCCGCTGACGCACCGGATGTGGCCGACCGGCACGGAAGGTGAAGCCTCCACCTCCACATCCTCCCTCATGGCTGCAGCGGCGGGCACCGCAACCCCCACCACAAACTCCGTCCCGTTGGCAGCAGGTGCCACGACAGAGCAGCAGGACTCGTCTGAGCCCAGCAATGAGCAGCCCTCACTGCCAGACCACCACTGTGCTTACAACATCCTTCATCTCCTCAGCCACCACCTGAGGCCCCAGGAGCCACGCGGACAGACCAGCAACAGCAACAGCAACCGCGAACTGGTCATGAGAGTCACTACAGTGTGAGGCCTAGTTTACGGTTGAATCTCTGCATGCGACGTATTTACAAGAAAGGATTCACTGAGGAGAATTGAACAGTGTTACCCGAAGATCCAGTGCAGTCTGGGTTTGTTTTTCTATTTTTTACAGTATTGAATAAAACGAGGAGGAAGCAGTTTCTCTCACAGTGGCTACAGGAAAGATTATGGCCATTAGGTTTCAAATGTGAGCAACTGAGAAAGGTCAAAAGTCAGTGGGGTGGGGTCTCTGAGTGTGTGCGCGCGTGTGTAATGAGTTTATCGTCAGCTTAAGGCCACAGTCAGAGCTGTGACCGTTCTGAAGCACAACCATAACAATGCAATCCAGTTTCTACACCGACAGCCACTGCTGAACTCGAACATCTCAGAGTGAAGAACAAACGTGTTTGTATGGAAAACACGCAACATCACACTAATTTTACGATTACTACATTACTAAAATCCTATTATTAATGTTACTTGCGAGAATAAGCAAGTCTAAATCGGTTTCTTAACAAACCAAATGTGGTATTGAAGAAGCAAACTATTGTGTTTACACTCACAGGCAGTACATTTTTTAGCGAAATCAATCCTCTCTGGTTTTGACAGTCTTTTACATCAATAACAGTAAACCACGTTACAGTGGAGACAACTCGCAGCAATCGAACATTTTCCAAACTACAAAAAAGTGGCCCAATTTCAGGCAAATTATTGGTCAACTGACATATTTTGTTTACATTTGTTACATTTGTGAGAGAAAAAGGTTGCTACATTAAAAAAAGACAAATCAAACTGGTTTGACTGTTGTATGCGTCTGTTTCTCATCTGGAAATAGCTGCTGCCACACAGCATTCAATCAAATCATGCATTTCATGCGTTTCCTTCCCAAGCCTAGGGCTTCAAGCAATCATGAGCACTTGGAATGTTTACATTAATCCCATTTTTATTATAACACTTTATTTTTTCACAAAACAGGTACAGACAGAAAGTGGATCTAAGTGCCTCCTCCAAGCCTGACCACAGCTGTCTGTTAGTTTCTGAGTAATCATATCTGCCTTCTCCTTCTGTTAATGGTCCGCTCCTTCCGGATTCACAATTTTAGAAAGAGGGGAAACGACTGAAAAATTAAAGCCCAAGCAAATGAAGTGTTTGAACAGTGCACCTACAGACCTAAGTGCAGAAATAATCACTAATTGAGTTGAATGCATTTGATGACAGAAATGAGGTACAAGTTCTATGGAAACACTTAAATAGACGAGTGTGGGACTGGTGATTTGTAGATGAGTGAATAGGCCTATATTATTCTTGAATATTCATGGAGCAGAAAAATCATTGCATAATATAACCATATAATTAAAAATGAGTTGCAGCAATGCAAAGCATTCACAGCACTTCCTCTAAACAATGCTAAATCAACACAGCGAGTAGAGAGAATGTCAACTGCTTTCACTGACTGCATTTGAAGATGCGTTCAAACTCATTCACTGCTGCTGATGTCAAATAGTGGTTTGTTCCATGTGAAATGAAAACACCTCCAACGGAGGGCCAAGGCACGAGAGAGTGTAAGTGTTTTGACATTTCCTTCACTGGAATCCAGCTAGATCGCAGGGAGATGGATATATTATAGTGATAATGTAAAAAATCAGAGTAAAACCATGAGGAATGATTCATCTAGTCTACTAGTGTCTTTGATTGTTTATCCACAGCGACTGACTACTCCAGTTCTACCAGTAGATCTCCCTCTCCGACTGTATCTCCAGCTTTACAGTGCACACTCTTCACCTGAAAATTAACACACATTTTATTAGGAAAGTCCAACATTTCTGCATCTGAAAAAGCTATTTGTGTTGAAGTCAGTAATGTCAGTCAAACACACTGGACGCAGGAAGCTTTCCAGAGAAACAATAGAAAAAACTATTTAACAAACTGACTAATGCTTCCATAATATTCCATATTTGGGCCCTTAGGGTAATTTTAAAGTAATTATTTATTTATACTTTTTCAATAAATTAGATTTAGATTTGAATAAGTTTAAGACTTTTTGGATACAACCTATGTTGATGCTTTAGTGATTCTACAAACCTTGAGAGATATTTGAAGAAAAATACAATGATGCATGAAGGTGCATTATTTTAGAATCACTGAGATAATATTAAGGTCTTTGCACACGGAGTTCGAAATTTCATGTGTTTTTTTTGTTTTTTTTCCCCGGATCTTGTGTAGTTTCTTTCCTATCAAAACGCTTGCTACGGACTCATGCGAAACGCACTCAACCTCGACACCGGATTCCAAAAATTATGACGGACGAAAGTTTCGGAGGCAGTGTGTAAAGATTATTGACGCAACGCGAGGTCGTATTTATTTTTTAACATTTCGGACGAGAATTTGTGCAAGGTGTGCAAAGAACTTTAGAGTTTCAGGAATATTTTAATGTATATTTTCTAGTAATTTTGGCATTTTTACTTTAGTTTCTAGTCATATTCTGCGCATGTTTTATTTGTTTGTTTTGTTTATGTCTCGATACTGTTGATTTGTAATAGATTTGGAAGCGATTTATGTTTAGTTATAATAGTACATCAAATTACATCACTTTAAGTCAAAGATAGAATGTCCTTGCACCTAGCTGAAAAAAATGTAATGTAAAATGTTTTAGATAACAGTTTTTTGTTATGGTTTTTCGTTCTACTAGAACAACCCTGACATGATTACAATAAAAGATCCTCGCAACCAGCAACGAGACCAGTAATCTTGTTAGTCATCTTACAAGGAGGGAGACTTTATTACAGTAGCTAATTGGTCTGGTCAGAATCCATGTGGTAATTGAGGCTCGCGGCCAGCCTCAGGTGAGGGGTCTTGGGGTTCGTCTCTCTATACTCTCTCGTCGATACTGCCTCATGGCTTGGTATTGTCACTATATGGGCCTCGCCTCTGTGGTGAGAGGTGTTGTGTGTTTTGCACTATATATGTCATTCCATTCACGATCTCATAATTCCTGAGGCACAAGGAGGTAGACGCGAGAGTGTGGGAACGCAACTGGAGACGTGACATTGGAATGTGAGCTGGGGGAGCCGCTACCTGTCGCTAGGGATAGGCTCTTAGTCGTCGAGTTTGTTACTTGTCCAGGATGATCGGGCACGGACTCGTTGCGAGTCGAAGTCTGTATCGAAGGGTACACACCAGAACATCTCGCTGTGTATGCCCGTCTGTGTCCAACGTCTGAACCCATTCTAACAAATCAACCGCAACAGCGATGCCACAACGGAGTACTTTCCTAAGAACTGGATCAAGAAACACATGACTCACAAGCAGCTGTTTCATAGACTCGGCAGGTCTAGGTACGAAAGCAGACCTCAGCACAAAACGAGCAGGGATAAGGGTAATATCATTTCATAAGGCGCATTGCTTTAGAAATTCATAACAGTTAACCACGCACAAAGCTCCACGGAACGCGCGAGTCAATCTTAAAGAACCGCTGTTTACTAGCTTCAAACATTCTCCATTTAGGGAAATGATATATGGAAATAAGCGAGCACTGGTCCCTCCATCCACAAGGCTCCATTTCTGGTCTTAGCTATACAGACGGCCGACATCAGTGTGTGTGTGTGTGTGTGGTGACGAATCAGTGAGAGAGCTCGTCATTGCCTGCTCTTGTGTGTGTGATGTTGCTGTGAGCTGATGAGATGTTTACTCTGAAGGGCTCAGGATGTATTAAGCCAGAAGCCAGTCGGTTGTACCCTGTGGCCATATATCGAAGCATTACCAACTTGGTCCAGAAACATTTCCAATTCAGTGACCATGCAAACCGCGCACTACACACAGCTCTAACAGTTGTGTCGTCTATTCTGAAAGTTCACTGTCCAGCTTTACAACTTAGGCATCCGAAAACCGTTACCTTTCCTAAAAGCCTATAGCTCATTCGAAACAGAAAATCCTGCTCGTCTCATTTAAACTCATCTGTCATTCCAAACTGTATGACTTTCTCTCTGTTCTTCAGAACACAAAAGGAGATCATTTAATGAACACCTGGTTGGGTGAATTTAATACAACGGCAGCACATAACGACTCACTTAAGCAACTGCACAAAGTGGCTTGTTGGAAATGCTTAAATTGTTAAAGGGATGGTACCCAAAATGAAATTCTGTCATTAATTACTCACACCTCATGTCGTTCCAAACCCTAAGACCTTTGTTCATCTTTGGAACACAAGATAAGTGATGAAATTCGAGAGCTTTCTTCCCCTGAATAGGACAGCACTGTAATTACCACCAGGTCAAGTGCCCAGAAGTAGTAAGAGGGAACACTATCGTTAAAACAGTCCCCATTGTGACATCAGTGTTCAAAACCTTATATTTTACGAAGCTATCGAATTCCTTTTTGTGTGTGCAACGAAAAAAAAAACTTACATTTTCCAGCGATTTCTTTGCTACAAAGCGCTTCGCGTAGCTTCATAAACTTAGGTTGAACACGAGGCCATGACCTATTTTAATAATGGCCCTTATTACCTTACTGGGCCTCTGCAACTGTCAGTTTCGTTGCTGTCTATGGAGGGTCCGAAAGCTCTGATTAATCAAAAATATCTTAATTTGTGTTCCGCAGATGAGCGGAGGTCTTACGGTTTGGAACGACATGAGGGCAAGTAAATAATGACAGAATTTAAATTTTTGTTGAACTGTTCCTTTAAGTTCGAAAAACAACCCAGTATTTAAAGCTATACCATGTAATTGAATTTTTTTACCCCCATGTAATCGACTGAATTAAACTCTTAATGATGATTTTGGTTTTCCTTGACAAATACCCTCAGCTTTTTCACCTTCACAGATGTTCACGGATGGAACTAGACATTGTGGATTACTTGTGGATTATGTGTGAGTTTTTATCATCTTGTTGCCGAACATCTCCATTCTGACGGTACCCATTCACTGCAGTGGATCCATTGGTGAACAAGTGATGTAATGCTTAATTTCCCCAAATGTGTTTCTGATGAAGAAACAAACTCATCTACATCTCAGATGGCCTGAGTCATACATTTCCCTGGACATTTTATTTTGGGGTTGACTACTCACTTTAGTAATGAAGTATACATCATAAAGCCTCTCCAAACTAAACGTGTTTTTTGCCTTAGTGCCTGACATCACACATAGTAACCCGATAATATCTTTATTTTTTTAGATTGTCTACAGGCAGATTTCGTGTGGAACATGCCAAACTTTGCCTGTGTGCCCATACATATTTGTGTGCCATCTAGCGCTTCATACTCCAGTCCAGTGGATGGCAGAAATGCACCATTTTCCCGATTTTTTTTAACCCAATATAAAAAACTGCTTCAATATCAGGCTGCATTTGTATTCAATATTTTTCTTCAAGCAAAATTTATCAGAAAGCTAGGAAAATTATACATCAGCCATATGTTTTATGCTTTTTTGCTGCATGAAGATAATGAGTAAATGATGACCGCATTTTCATTTCTTGGTGAACTATCACTCTGTGAACTAACACAAGGTAAAGTGTACTTGCATACTATGTTTATTGTTAATATCAAGCTATCCTTTTCCCTCTTGTTTCTAAGTGCCTGGCATTTGCCTGTGCGTATCGTACACTTTTTTCTTAAATTATTACCAGAGACCTCTGAACAATTCAAATTAAATGTGAATCCATATGTCAAACTGGGAATTGGGGAGAAATATAGTTCTACTGATTGTGCAGTGCATTTGCAGTATTTCCAGGAAGTGTCTTACATTATCTCCTGGTTTAACGGACACAGCCACCACAGATCCTGGCATGGGAGAGCGGAGGATACTACTGGTGTCTTCTGGAACCTTCTCTGGCATGTGTTTACTGAGAGATGCTGCCAGTTTACTCAGCACACGCAGCTTAAACTGAACATATGAAAGACAGAGAAATGGTTACACAGATACCTCAAATTAAAGAAAGAACACTATGATGATACAAACAACCAAACGAATGAAAGACACTCCAAAAGACTACCATCAAACCCACACACAAACACATTTCACCCATTTTTTTTTTTTTGCAGTAAAATGCACATTATAACTTATTCAGACCAAGATCAATGATAATTTAATAGCAGCCCTGTAAAAGATTGCACATCCAAGAAAATTATGGAAAATGACTTGCTTGCAGGGCTTTCGGATACTTGGAAATGCTGCAGAGCGTACCAATGCATTGTGCCCATGTATATTTAATCTTCTTGCTTTAACTACCATTAAACATTTTTTTAAATCTCATACATTTTGGTAAATCCACAAGAGTAATTCATCTTCTGAAACATGACTTGTTTCCAGACTCATCAGCCATCCTTACGTTTAAAACTGCTGATTTTCACCAGTTCTTGTCATTTTTGTGTCTAGTGTGTATCAGACAAAGTGTGATGCTTTATTTGGTTATAATGACCCCATTAGACCCCATTGTTAGATCTTGTAACTGCATCTTTTCATTGATGGCCATTCAAAATTAGTAGTGTATTCTGAATGCAGTTTTACTGAAAGAAATTTCCAACTAAGTTTTACAAGTTTGGGGTTGTAAGATTTTTAAAATGTTTTTGAAAGAGGTCTTTTCTGTTCACCAAGGCTGTATTTACTTGATCAAAATACAGTAAAACAGTTATATTGTGAAGTATTATTACAATTTAAAATAACTATTTTCTATGTAAATATACAAGAAACATTTAATTGTATTACTAATGTTGAAAATGTATAATAATTTGATAGAATTTATATTTGATGAATATACATTTCAAAAGAAAAGCATTTTTATTTAAAATATTTTTTTTTGTCTTTACTAGCATATTTGATCCATTTGATGTGGTATTTGTGAAAAAGATATACTTCTTTAAAAAAAAAAATCTTACTGACTCCAAACTTCTGAACCGTATCACCAACATTTCATTTTATTATAGCATCTGTTTCACCTGTTCCCAGTCCTTTTTTTATGTCACAGCTCACAACAAATTGCTAAGAAATGGTTTGAGATGGCATTTTACTCATGCAAAACCTCATGATTTTCTTCAAAGCTTCCCATCTTCACCTTTAGATGGCAGGACAAATCTGTATCCAATCACATGCTGGTTTATTTTTCTCTGCGTCTCAGATGAAAGGCTCTGTCAGTGCCCAGTCTAATTCAATTAACAGACGAGTGAAGCCTGGCCCTCAGCACTGCTCAATGAATGAAAAGCAGTTTTGTCAATTTAATGATTACCAACGCAAACACACACAACCTCTCTCTCTCTCTCACACACAAGAGCATCCGCCCCCCTGCTCTCCATACAGACACTAATGGAGAGCCATTAGCTCAATACAGCCTGCAGATCAAATGAAGAGCTAATTAATGCAGTCACATAAAGAACAGGGCACTGACACGACTACAGGATAGAGGGATGAGAGGGTTGTGAGCTGGATATTTGAGAGGGGGTGGGTGAGGCGTGGTTGGGGTCATACCTCCTCGAGCATCATTACAGAAATCTCAAACCACTTAAAAAAGCGTCATATACATGACATATACAAAAGTTTTCTGAAAATAGTTTCCAATTTCTGACTGTCGTCCAATGCTGCCATCCTGCGACTCCTGTGTCACAACCACACAAGCAGACCGTGACACTTGGATATTAGCATATTTTTCCCCCCCTCCACAAACTCGTGCAGTTCAACTGAAACTTGAACGCAACGTGGACCATCTACACTGCTGTTCAAGAGTTTGGAATCAGTAAGGTTTTTAAAGTAAAGGCTATATTTAACTTTATCCCGAATCTGAACAAACAGTAATATTTTCAAATATACTTAGGCAATTTCTAATATCGTTTCTATTTTAATATTCTTTAAATTATAATTTATTTCTGTGACGCAGCACAGAATTTTCAGCAGCCATTACTCCAGTCTTGTTACAGTTTCACATGGTCCTCAGAAATCCTTCTAATATGCTGATTTTATGCTCATGCTGAAACTGCTGTGCTGCATAATTTTTTGTGGAACATGACTTTGTTTTTCTTTGATTCTTTAACGAACTAAGTAAAAGATACACATTTATTCAATAAGAATTCTTATCTAAAATATAAGTCTTTACTAATCTATTGATTAATGTCTCATTATCTTTAAGAAAGAAAAAAGACTTCTGACCCACAACCTTTTGATAGTGTTATATATTGTAACACAAAATTTCTAATTCTTATGAATATAACACTGTTCGTTAACTTTTTTATTATCAAATGAATTCACTAAAAAAAAAAAAAATTCTCACAGTCCACAATAAACTATTGACCATAAATTCAGCATATATAATGAGTTTCGCAGGGTCAATGTGACACTGAAGACTGAAGTAATGATGCAGAAAATTCCGCTTTGGCTTTCAACATAATAATTAGATTTGTAAAGTATATTCAAGTATATACACTGTGACTTTGAAATATGCCCTATGTTTCAACAAAATGACAGGTTTCTATCGTATTTTTGATCCAATAGATCAGCCTCTGATTCGCATAAGAAACGTCGCTCAAAAACCTATAAAAAAATCTTACTGATCCCAAATTTTGAGTTGCAGTTCAAACGAACTAAAAACATTTTCTTCTCAACACTGGAACTCATAGTTCCTATATGAGCTCATTACCATTACAGTTTAGTACAGGCATCGCGGTCTCCTTGCAGCGGATCTCCATGTGTGCAGCAATTTCTTTACACATTCTATAAGCTGTTTGTGGGTTACAGGTTGGTAAAAAATACCCACATATGTACATGCATGCAGTGAACACATTTAGCCCAGAACACGGCGTTGTTTTGGACGTTCAGCTCTGTCGCTAAATATACCTCATAAAAGCAGTCCAATCAGGTTGTGGCTGTATATTATTTCCTTTTGTTTTGTATCTTTAGGTTTGTGTTAAAAATAATTCGAGAGTAACCCTATATGTTAGCACCTTGACTAACGGGGCTCGATTTAGGACTAAAAATGAGAACCAAAACTACAAGTTCGTAAAAAACAAGCCCTTCAGTGTGTCTATCACCTCAGTGGCACTTCCTAACCAGCGTGTCATTGTGAAGACCCCCTTGTATATTAGTGATGTCATTTCGAGCACTAGTTTACAGAACGGAAAAGTGCAATCCCATCAATTTAATCACTGGGTAGCTCTCTGAAGGGAATATGTCTGCTTTCCAGGATTCAAAACCAAAAACCGGAAGCCTATTACATCTGGGTAACTTCAGGTCCCCACACGCTATGTACGGGGGATGATATCTGTGACCTGGTCAAATCACAAATCTCGAGCACAAAGGTTGAAGTCCAACTGAATATTTAGTTGGTCTGTCCAGCTTTGCTTCGGAGCAATACCACCAACATAGTTGGGGCACTTATAGTCATTGTAATTTAAAATCGTAAAATGAAAGACTAGGAATTACTTCTCTAGTTTGTTTCATTATCTTACCAATTATATACCAATTAACACATTATAATTTGGGGTTAGTTCTTTTTTTCACCCATCTTTTGATCTCCATGCTCTCACCAGGCTGGCATATTGAGCTTTGACCAAAAAATCGCAAGTAAAGACTGAAAAAAATTTCAAAATATAATTATTTAGTATTATATAAATACTTAACTTAAACAAACTTTTTTTTTTTTAAGTTTTCTATGTAATATGTGTGCCCTGGAGGCACAAAACCATCATATACACCGTGTCTATTTTGTAGCAATAGCCAATAATACATTGTATGAGTCAAAAGTATCGATTTTTCTTTTATGCCAAAATTCTGTAAAGAATATTAAGTAAAGATCATGTTCCATGAAGATATTTTGTAAATTTCCTACTGCAAATATCCAAAAAATGTTGCTCGTCTGTTGTGGTCCAGGTAACATTAATATAAATGTCAGTTATTTTCTTCCATGCACTGGCTGAGCATCATACTGCTCTTCAATAGAGTCAACATGATCTTCTCAGAACTCATCTATACTGATTTGGCTGCTCAAAGAAACATTTCGCGTGTGTTATCCATGTTGAAAACCGTTGTGATGCTTCGTGTTTGTGGTAAGCATGAAACAAATTTTTTATTTTTTTTATTTTTTCATGAACAAATTTTTCAGCTAGCATTTATTTCAAATCTCTTCCACTTTTGACCAATTAAATGCATCCTTGCTGAATATTTTATTTTACTGTTCCCAAGCATATGACATATTACCAGTATAACAATTTCAGTAAAAAGGTGAATAAAATAACATGAATTTTAAACAGCAGTCTTTGGATACGGCAGATCTGTAATCTGTGATGGCAAAGCCCCATTTACAGCATTCATTACTTCAGTCAACAAAACACCGTTACATAATCCTTAAGAAATCTTTCTAATGTACTGAATTGGTATTCGAGACACATTCTTATTACCAGCACAGCTGAACATAGTTGCACTGCATAATGATGTTGAGACTGCAAGACACTGTCTTTTTTCAACTACTAAAGCACTGAGTGCACTGAAGTCCTTGTACACTTGTGAATCAAATTTTGATTTAAAAAAATGACAAATGAAACCCTTTTAGAAACCCATCGGTCCATACGCTGCTGTTTTGGGAGACTAAGGCTATTCCAAATACAATCTGCAAAACAGTCAAGAGTTTCAAAGAAAGTGCCACCTCTGCTACTGACAGATATTGTAAATGGATAGGAACAATTAACGACAGATGAATCGCAGTTTGAGGTGTTCACCTGCAAGGTTCACGAAGTGCTCTACAAGCCTATCACACCTATGGGAAGTGCTGCAAAAAACATTGAATGAAACTGCACCTGAATATTTTAATAAACCGACTGCCAGAAAGCACAAGGTCTGCACAGCTATCACATGGAGGCTTTCTACACACACACTGAAGAAATGTAAAGCAAACTGTCACAAAATCATGCTCCATTCTAGAGCAAGGGGTTGTGGGTGACATTAACCCATAAAGCATGCAAATATGCACACGTCAAAAAAAATCTACCAGAAACATTATACCATCTTGGCACCATTTACATAATTTTCAATGTGATTTGGGACACACTAATACTAATCTTGCATGCCATTTAAAGGGGTCATATGACGTTGCTAAAAATAACATTATTTTGTGTAATGAAATGTTTATGTGGTTTAAGGTTAAAAAAAAAAAAAACATTATTTTCCACATACTGTACATTAATGTTTCTCCTCTATGGCCCGCCTTTCTGAAACGCAGCGATTTTTACAAAGCTCATCAGTCTGAAAAACGAGGTGTGCTGTGATTGGCCAGCTATCCAGTGCGTTGTGATTGGCCGAATACCTCAAGCATGTGACGGAAATGTTACGCCCCTTACCATACTGTGATGCCGTGTCCCGGTGCGACGAGACAAAACCAATAAAACCCATTACAAACAAGGCATCTGTTGCATCCAGTGGGGACATAATCATGGATTATAATGACTTACACTGTCTTTGTACGCGTTGCGTTGTATCGCGCCGCGTAAACATAAAACCATATATGCATTTGTGAACGGAGTAATGACAACCAAGCGCTACTCTACACTGCTCAAAACTTGCATTTGAATAGTCAGTGGCAAATTCTTTAAATATGAAAAACATACTTATAGTCTGTTAGTCAGAACAGCCGGCATTGTAGTCTTTTCCAGGATCAGGAACGAGTCCTCCATAAAATGTGCTGGACATCTGAATATTTGGGTTGAAGTGTTGTAAATACAACTTAACAACTGTTTTCTAGTAGTGTCCTCTTTTGGAAGGCCAAACAAAGTAGTTTTTCTTTTTTTTTTTTTTTTTTTTGCTTTAACACGAAACACACGGCAAACAAAAATACTACGAGAGAATACAAAGTTCCCTTTCAGTCGGTCACTCTTGACGTCACTTCGGAGGACCGACGAATTGGGATCTGCTTAGAGGGACCAATCTACTTCGAGTGTAAACTAAACGAGCCAATGAACATTGGCATGCTATTATTGCATCCAGCTGCCGCTGATTACAGGGTGAGTATAAGTAGGCAGCAGGTGCAGCGCATATTCAGCTTTTCGCTTAGGAGCCGAGTGATTACATCGTTTTGCTCCTGACTACTCTACGGAGAGAAGACTGAACGAGTTCAACACGCTCTTGGAGAGCTCTTCGTGTTAGCGGACGACGCTTCAGCGGTGGTGGTTTCCCGTGACGAGTGGGTTGCACACATCAGGCTGCACCACCCCCTGTTTGTGTTGCAGATGATCATCCCCTGTGCGCCTCAGCACGCTAAAAGAGCTTTTTCCCCTAAAGGAGCAATTTCGGGTGCGTCTTTTTAAAAACAACGTTGCTTGGCAAACTTGACGTTAAGTCTTATAAAGATGATGTGGGTCTTGCTACAGACAACGTATCACCCATGCGTTTCTGGATGAGGTCGTTACCTGGCACCGGGTGATGGTAACGATCGCTGCCTCACGTGTCTGGGCATGAAGCACGCTGAGGGGGCTTTCGTGGACGAGTCATGCTCCCATTATGGGAGTATGACCGACTCGGAGCTGCGGACCAGACTCCGTTACCTGCAAGGGGGCGGGAGGTTTGCCCGTGCACGAATCGATTTGGGGTTCCCTATGGTGGCAAGCGGGGGCGTCCTTTTTCTTTTTTTTTTGTTTTTTCTGGCGGTGGGCGGACTGGTCTTTCGGTCACGGTGAGGAATTCCCCTCCAGGGACGGCCCAAGCCAGCCGGCACTTCCCCGGAAACACAGCGGAGCTACAAAAGAGCAGGCTGGACCTCCCGGGGGGTACCCATGTTTCTTACGAGGCTCCCCCCGATGATCGGATGTCGATCGCTGCATTGGAGGGTGAGCCAGAGCTTTCTGGAGTGGAAGATTCGGCTACGCTGCTCTCCTCCGGGACCGTAGCAATGCCTGAATCGGATCCATAAATAATGGCTATGCTTTCCCGGGCCTCCGTAGGGGTAGGGCTCGAGTGAAGATTTTCACCGTGTCCCGAGCCCTCAAGGTTTGCAGGATTGGTTCTCGGGGTGGTCCGCTCTGGTTCTCAGCGCCCCGCCTCGGTGCCTTTCTTCCCGGAGGTGCATGAGGAGCTCAACAGGTTGTGGACGGCACCTTTTTACTGCCGGAAACGGATTTGCTGGATCCTCCTCCCTCACCAACCTCGATGGTGGGGCAACTAGGGGGTTACAAGGGTCCCCCCGGCGGAGCGGTCGGTTGCGATGCAGTTGTGTCCTAATACCGCCTCCAACCGCAGGGAGAACCGTGCCTCCCCTCCCAGGTATGTAGGTACTCGACTGGCCAGCGATGCCTATACGACCTGTGGAGAAGCTGCCTCCGCCTTACACGCTACGGCGTGATTGCAAGTGCACCAGGCCAAGGCACTGAGGGACTTGCACGAGGGTGGTCCCGACCCGGAAGCTCGCAGAGAAGTCCGCAACGCGGCGGACCTCGCGCCACGAGCGCGGTCTCGGGGTCATGCGATGTCCACTTGTGGTCTGGGAGCGCCATTGGCTGTGACTGGTGAAAGCGCAGAGACGGACAGGGGAAAAGATACGTGAACAGGCCCAGGCCGGCTTGTCGGCGACACGGTGGAGAACGTGCCCAGCGGTTCTCCACTGACCAAAACAGACTGAGGCCATCAGGTACATCCTGCCCCGGCGTCGAGGGCGGCCCCCTGCCACCACCAAAACAAGAGCAGCGCTCCTGCGGCCTCCAGCAAAGCTGCGCCATGAAGCCGGTCGCAGGGCAGCCGCCCCGCACGTCCAGGCCCCCGCCAATGACTCGGGGTGGCCAAGCGAGGAGATCAAGAGGCGGGGAAGGGGACCCAGAGGCTGAAGGGACTGTGCTCGTCAGGAGTGTAAGCACACCACTCCCTTCCCCGGAGGAGGGCCGGGCGGTGAATCTTTTCATCTTTTTCCACCACTTACCTCTCGGTCGGTGGTACCCAAATTTTCGACAAAGAGCAATTCCTCTATTTCTGCGTCCCCAGAGGGGACGGGGGGTTGTGGACGACCTAGTGCGTATCATACTCACCCTCCTCTCTCGCCAGTGAGCAGCAGTGGGCGGATCGGGAGGACGAACCAACGGACTACCCACACACCCTCTGCTCAAACACAGGTCAGTGTTACACAAACCCAGACCCCGCCTCGGACCGGCAAAGAAACTCCCGGGCCGGGTCCCTGTGTTCTTCCACGCTGCCCCACTGCGGGTACACCTGTAGCTCCGTTGATGCCACTAGCGCGGTGTCTGGGAGCCTAGTGAGCTACCCAGCCCGTCTCGATGGCTCCTTCGAACGTCAGGCGATATGTGATTCAGTCAGTGGCATCCGCTTCACAACAGTGAAGGCGGCCGATGGTCCTGTCTTGCGGGCGGAGGTCGCAGTCCTACTGGCGAAGGATGCGATAGAGCCGGTCCCTCCAGCCGATATGAAGACGGGGTTTTACAGCTCCTACTTCATTGTACCCAAGAAAGGCGGTGGGTTACGACCAATCTTGGACCTGCGTGTCTTGAACCGGGCCCTTCACCGGTTACCGTTCAAGATGTTGAGGCAGGAACGCATCTTCGGGTGCATCCATCCCCAAGATTGATTTGCAGCGGTTTTGTTATTTTCGGGGTGTAAGGACGCGTACGTACAGTGTCAGTGTGTACCACCGGGTCCGCACCACAATGATCTATTGGAGGGGTTGTCGTGTTTTTTTTTCGTCCGTAAGTGGGTCTTTCGAGCGATCAGTAGTGTTGTTGGTCGGCCTCTTTTCCGGGTTTTTTTGTCTGTGTTTGTTGTGTTGTTGCCCTGTGTCTTCACGTAAGTTGCGGAGGTACCCCTTGTTCCCTTGAGAGAACAGAGCATTCGCATTCTCAACTACCTCGATGAAGCAGTCTCAGGATCAGTTGTGCGAACACAGGGATTTGGTGCTCTCACACCTCAGCCTGTTGGGCCTTCAGGTAAACTGGGAAAAGAGCAAACTCTCCCCAACACAGAGGATCTCTTTTCCCGGTATGGAGGGGACTCGGTAAGAGCAGGATGGCGGTCCCACTGAAACAGTTTCAGAGGCTCCTGGGGCATATGGCAGCTACGGCGGCAGTCACGCCGCTGGGGCTGCTCCATATGAGACCGCTGCAGCACTGGCTCAATGGCCGAGTCCCGAGGTTGGCGTGGCAACGCGGCACCTTCCGGGACCAAGTTACACCGGCCTGCCGCCAAACCTTCACCCCGTGGTCAGACCTTGCGTCCTCCAGGCAGGAATGCCCTGGAGCAGGTCCCCAGGCATTCTGTGGTTTGCACGGATACCTCAACCACCGGCTGGGGGGCCACGTACAACAGGATTGCAGTGTCAGGGGTTTGGACGGGGCCCCAACTGCACTGGCTGCCTCGAGTTGCTGGCAGTGCACCTTGCCCGGGGCCGTCTCAAAGGGCGCTTACGAGGCAAGCGTGTACTAGTCCGCACGGACAACACAGCGACCGTTGCGTACATCAACCGACAAGGTGGTCTGCGCTCCCGTCGCTTATCGCAACTCGCCCGCCACCTCCTCCTCTGGAGTCAGAAGCATCTGAGGTCGCTTCGTGCTGTTCACATTCCTGGGCTCCTCAACCGGGCAGCCGACGAGCTGTCACGAGCTGCGCTCCCGGGAGAATAGCGACTCCATCCCCAGACGGTCCAGCTGGTTTGGGGACGTTTCAGAGCCGCTCAGGTAGACCTGTTTGCCGCTCCAGAAACCTCTCACTGCCAGTTGTTCTTCGCCCTGACCGAGGGAACACTCGGCACGGACGCACTGGCACACAGCTGGCCACGGAGCCCTTTGCAAGTATGCATTTCCCCCAGTGAGCCTTCTGGCACAGTTGCTGTGCAAGGTCAGGGAGGACGAGGAGCAGGTCCTGCTGGTGGCCTATTGGCCTTCCCGGAAATGGTTCCCAGAACTAATGCTCCTCGCAACAGCCCCTCCTTGGCCGATTCCTCTGAGGAAAGATTTACTGACTCAGAGACGGGGCACCCTTTGGCACCCACGTCCAGACCTCTGGAAACTTCATGTCCGGAAAGTCCCTGGACGGGACGCAGAGGTTCTGAGTGGCCTACCCCAAGAGGTAAGTGACACCATCCTTCAGCGAGAGCCTACGCTTTGAAGTGTAACCTGTTCTTTGAGTGGTGTTCTTCTCACCGAGAAGGCCCCCCGAAGATGCCCGATCATAGTTGTGCTGTCCTTTCTGCAGCAAGTGTTGGAGCAAAGGCTGTCTCCCTCCACCCATAAAGTCTATGTCGCTGCGATTGCTGATAACCATGACCCCTTGAGAGGGAAGTCGGTAGGGAAGTATGACCTGGTCATCAGTTTCCTTAGGGGGGCAAGAAGGTTAAATCCTCCACGGCCACCCTCTATTCCCTAGTGGGACCTGACTCTGGTGCTCACGGCACTACGGCAGGGCCCATTTGAGCCTTTTTGCAGGCGGTTAAGCCGAAGTTCCTTCAATGGAGACTTTGCTCCTGCTAGCATTGGCCTCCATCAAGAAGGTAGGGGACCTGCACACATTTTCGTTCGACGATTCGTGCCTAGAGTTTGGGCCAGCTGATTCCCAGGTAATCCTGAGGCCCCGGCCCGGCTGTGTGCCCAAGGTTCCCGCTACACCTTTCAGGGATCAGGTGGTGAACCTGCAAGCGCTGCCCTTGGAGGGGGCAGACCCAGCCTTAGCTTTGCTCTGTCCCATCTGAGCCTTAAGGTGCTAAGTAGACCGGACGCAAAGCTTCAGGACCTCAGGCCAGGCTCTTGTCTGTCCGGAGGGCAGAAGGGGAATGCTGTCTCAAAGAAGAGGTGGCCCTATGGATAGTGGGATGCCACCACCTGGTTATCGGCTCAGGGTTTGCCGCGCTCCACTCATTAGAGGTGTGATCCTCCTGGGCGCGGCTCGTGGGCGCCTCGCTGGACAGATATCTGTAAGTGGATGCGGGCTGGTGCGACCCCTACACATTGCTAGATTCTATAGCTTCAGTGGAGCCGTTCCTAATGTGTTTCACACTCAAACGGGTCAAGCAGCATGAGCGGCACGGCTCGTGTCGGTTCGCAAAAAACCACTCCAGAGAGTACATTATTAGTAGACCCTGTGAGTTCCTACGTACCCTCGGCAGCCGACGTGCGGAGCATCGGCGCCAGGCTTAAAGCCGATCCTCGCGAACCGGAGCCGGTGGGGTTCTATATGTAAGACCTAAGTGGATCTCATTTGTGTAAAGTCCACGGTATAGCCTCGAGGCCTTGTTTCCCCGGCAGACTTTTGCCATTCCAAGAGGGTTCAATAACCTCCATTCTTCCATATGCACCTAAAGAATGTCCATATGTGTATTGCTTCTGAAACCTCCTTCGGGAAGGTTCGAGCTTCTGTAACGTCCCTGTTCCAAGTAGAACGGGTGAGTTTCCCCAGTGTTATCCAGTCTACTCAGTGGGTAGTGACATAGTAGCAGTAGCTGGTCCTCTTGTGTAGGCCCTGGCCTACGCCAAAAAGTAGGGGGCGCAGGTGGCTTCCACAGTACACTGGAAGGGGCGGTAGCTGTGGCTTTTGGTAGGATCCCAATTCGTCGGACATCCGACGTGACGTCAAGAGTATCTGACTGAAAGGGAAACGTATTCGGTTAGTATGTAAAACCATCGGCTCCCTGAAGGACGGGACCGGAGGGACGTAACGTCCAGGTCGGCCAAAAATCTGTACCACGCTGATGGCGGGTCATCGGCTGGCTCTCAGCGAAAAACTGAATATGCGTGCATCTGCTGCCTACTTCTACTCCGCTTGATCAGCAGCAGCGGATGCAATAATCGCATGCCAATGTGCCTTGGACATTTAGTGTACACTCGAAGTAGATTGGTCACTCTAAGCGAGATCCCAATTCGTCGGCCCCTCTTTGAGGGAACGAGGGTTACATATGTAACCAAGACGTTAAGCCTTTTTTCTTTGCGTGAACATTTGGCGGCGTTAGGCAAATCTTCCCACATAGTGACGTAGATATGTGGGGGAGTGTTAGAACGAGCCATTTTAGGTAGGCGTGGTTGACTCTTAAAGGGTTGTTCACCCAAAAATGAAAATTAGGCCCTATAAAATACTCGCCCTCAAGTATTCCTAGGTGGTATATGGTGTATAGGTGTAAATCTATATTATATAGGTGTATAATAGGTAATATGTTCACCCCTTGGAGCCGTGTGAGACACTTTTTTTTGATGGATGGGCACATTTTAATTAAGTGCTTTCGGACTGATGCATGCAACACCCGCTGAGTGCCATGAAACAGCTTGAAAGATCAAAGACAATTTTTAATATAACTCCGACTGATGTCTGAAAAGAAGAAGCTATACACCTAGGACGACTTAAGGGCGAGTAATTTATGGGCTAATTTTCATTTTTAGGTGACCTAACCCTTTACATTTTATAAAGAATATCTCTTTAGATTTGAGACTTTAGTCTTTGCAACTTTACAGATCTTCTTTATTCACCATGAGCTTGTAACACTCCAAAGTGAAAGACATTTTTTTTATTGCATCATATGACCCCTTTAAGATGGACAATATGCTCATTTGGGATGCAGCCTATAAGATCAAGATTAAGTTTTGATTATTTATAATATGAATAAAGGTGTGGTACTGTTTCTGGGACTTTTTACTCAGCATGAAATGGGTTAGGGAATACGGTTTGCGGCATGAGGTGCTCTACTAATGGTCTCACAGCATTAATGAGAAGAAACATCTATATTAATTTTCTGACAGTAACTCTGGTTTCTGCTGGACCTGATGGAGAAACAGACAAGCGCTGACGACCACAGCCCCACTGACCTGTTAGCACAGAATGAACGGAAGGCATCCCATAATAGCCGTGACCCCAGGGAAACTTTGAAACAAACCCCCTCAGAAGACCTTTGAAGCAGAGACCCCCCATGAAGCACACGCGTGTGCAGCCTGGAAGCCGGCATTTCCTCTTCTTTTACAGAGTTACTGTGCTTTTAACCCTGTTTGTTTGTTTAAGCTGCTGAAACGTTAATGCTGATTGTTTAGGTGGCTTTGAGTAAATAAAGACGGGACGGCTTGAGTTGATTTGTAGCTGGGTTGAGACACCTGTGCGTTGCTTTGACCACACTGAGTGTGAGAGTCTGTGTGTTTGCGTGTTATGCAGATCGACTGGAGTGTAAAGACAGGATACATGGCCCTGTGAGCGACATTATGTTGCATATATCACCCAGCATGAGGTGCACAGAAAAACACCACAGAGTGCTCATGAACACAAACATATAGTATTAAGTAAGTCACGTTCACAACAAAAGCAATAACTATAACCAGGGCCTAAAATTAACACTATTATTATTATTATCAATATTATATCAATTAAATGTTTTATTATGAAATACTTTTTAAAAAATTGTTCTGAAAGTGATTCCAACGCTATTGTTTGTCTGTGTCATTATTATTATAGTTGTGGTGTGGACTTCACTATTCCGACTGAATTAGAATGATTATTAAAACTATATTTTTCATTATGGTTTTTGTCCTCGGTGTGACATCAGTCATTATTGTATGGTTAAAAGAGCAGCTACTAAATAATTCACACAAACAAAACGTAAGGATGAACTACAGACATATAACAAACAAAACCATCTGAGACTAGAACGGTCTATGAAGACCAAACAGCTGGATTAATATGACACATTTTGCTTCTGTGCTAGGTCACCACTTCATCTCTATAATCTGGGTTTTGAAGTAAAACGAGTTAAGAACCACTGACAAATAGTTCACGCCACTATGAGGTGCTTGAAGACTTACTGAAGTGCCCAAATACTGCAGGGAGATTTCTCCAGCCGCTGTCCGCAAGAGGCACTGCATTCAGAGACAATAAATAAATAATTGAATACAGTTGACCAATCATAATCAAATAATCCAAAGAGACGCATAATAGGTTGAATTATTGACTCTGGATCAGTGGCGAGGCCAAATATTCTCCAAGTTGATAGATGTTTGTTTTTGTCTATCCAGCAATATTATGGATATATAATGAATGAACAATCCCAATAAGGGCTACAACATCAAAGTCAAAAGGATACATTTATACTAAATATAAAAATATATAAATAGTATAAAAGCTTCATAGTTGAAGACAATAATTATAATAAAAACGACATGAAATCCTAAATTGGGACTCGAAATGCTCAATCTTTTTGGACATTTACAAGAACCATTCGAACAAACCAATTCACCAGAATGAATCAGGCTACATGGGGTCAAACTAATTAACCCAATAATCATTCTGCACACTGCATTTATTAAACAGCAGTCGCAAATCTTGTGAGCGGATCAGCAAAAAAAAAATCTTGTATATACGTATTTATAAAAATACACTTTCCAATGTATACACAACAGATGTGGTTCATTTGCATTTTTATTTCCACACCGCTAGTATATTCTGGCAGCTTTGATTGATTGAGTGGACCGACCAGCAATATCTGGGTGGGCCAGAATCACCCTGGCCCTTATGTGGCATCTGGACAGCTGGATTGATTGGACAGTTGCAAAAATGCATGTGTAAATATTACCACTTCAGGTGTATTACTTATCAATAATTCATCATAAATTTTCAATAACGGACCAGAGTCAACTATTCCCTATATATGCACATGCATGTTTGCAAACCTGGAGAGTCCTGTGTTTGCCGTTGATGGTGATGGGCAGCAATGCTGAGGCCAAGTTCCATTCTCCAGACACTTCAACCTTCTCTCCATCTATCTCCACCTAAACCAACAAACACACACAAGGTAGGAGTTAGACGGAGGACAACAAAAGTCCATGTTATAATTGAGTTACTCTGTGTGTGAGAGAAAAGGAAAAAGAAACTGTAAGTTTCTGAACTCATGTAAGGTCAGTCAGTAGTTTCTACACCCAAATCCACCTGATGCCTGTTAGGGGAGGTGGGGGGTTAATGTTAGTCTTTTATTTTAACCAGTGTCTCTGGTCAAACTGATTACCCTCAGCCCTCAAACACTTGTCTAAACAACAGTTCTGAATAATCAGTTACATTCCCAAAGCATGCTGGGACACTGGAACCTCCAGGGCCCTCTCTGGAGCAGGGGGTCCAGTTTGATGTGCAGTTCTGGGAGAGAGACACACATCCAGCCCTCAGCTATAAGAGAAAGAGAGAGAGGGGTCCACAGAGATCAGGTGAGGCCCCTGAACCCCCGAGGCTCCTTTTATCCCTGACTGAAGGGCCACAGGTGTCTAAACACACAGTTAGTGAGTGACGTCTTAGGGAAAGTGTGAGAGCGGCCGCTCTGTGAGGGTCTTTCGGTAACAGAAGAGGAAGACACACAGATCCTAAAGTGATTTAGACTCAAGAGTCGAGGGATTGATTTCAACGCAAATATCACCACAAAGAACATGAGCGTTAGCGAGGGAGCAAAAGCGCTCACTGGGAGTACTATAACAGAAGCAAAGAACATACCTTCTCACAGAAATCAACTGGATAAGAAGGTTGAGTTATGACTTATTGAGGACAATATTTGTTGAAACTGTGTGAAATCTTGACATCTTTGCTTATTGGAATCACAAAAGCTTGTAAGTCAACCACCTGAGCCACAGAAAAATGTCTTGACAAATAATAAAAAAATAAATAAAGCTTGCAAGAGCACTTCCAGATTAAATGTAATTAAATTAGATAAAATATAAATACTGGCCATTCAATATTGGCCTGTCTATTGTCGGAGACACTGGGACAGGCTCCTGAATCTCCCATGACCCTACACAGGACAAGTGGTTTGGAGAATGGATAGAAATAAAAATTAAAAGTAAATAAAAATAATATACAAACACTACTAACAAAACAAAACCTTAAATACACTTTTTACACATCTACTTTTGAATGGTCGTACTGGAAAGATTAGGTCCAGATGGTGTACTTACTGTGTGGAACCTGTCTAAGCTAACGAAGCTTGATCCCTAGTTTAGGATAATAAAGTAAATGGGACATGACAATTATTTTATTATTTTTAGGCTTTGACAGGAACGACAGGAAATTATTGAAGAGAGAGAGAAGGAATAGGATGAGGACACACTACATGTCAGAACTCACATGAGCTAATGTATGAAGTCTTGCACCACAGCTCCTACTGAGAAGTGACAAGAGATGTAATATTTTGAACAATTTCACTCACTGTATAGTTGTTTCCAGACCGAGACACACCCAGCATGTGAACGCCTTTATCAAGTTCCACACACAGCTCCCACTGTCTGCTCTCTGCAGGAACAACGGACACCCTGGAACACACACACAGACACAGAATGTTTATCATTAGTCATAATGGGCGCTTCAAATACATTGTCCTTCTCTCTATTTAAGTCAATCACAAATCTCTCTGTAACCATTTTTAGCTATAAAGTTTCTTTTCTTCACAGATTAATTAAACCCCCAACCCACACACACACAAGCCACCTGGTTACCGGCTGTTTGACTGACAGCTAGGAGACCTAAAGTAAATGTATTAGGAGGAATGCAGTGTTTTTCCACTGTGGTGGGCTGCATTCACTACAAAGAGAAAGCCCACCCCCCACCAATAACTTTTGGAACACATAAAAAGAGAGAAAAGAAAGAGACAGTGGAGGGGGAAGCTGGAGAGATGTTTAGACAGATGGCCTCTCTGCATCTTTTTTTCAAGTGTAAATTGGTCGCCTTTTTCAGATGAAGAATAATTATGACTGTTGCATTGGCCGAGTTCGAGGGGTACATCGACAACTAATTCATTTACAATTAAAAGACCATTACATTTTGATAGTTGATATTTGATAGGTTTGATAGTTGAATGCACTAAATGTTTATTCGCAGTGCTGTACGCTTGCCTGCTGGGCTTCAATTGTAAGCAGATTACTGCCAAGCGCATTTTCTGTTTGTTTGTACATTAGGAGGTTATTGTCTGAACCTTGTATTTAACCTGGTATATTGTGTTAATGCCTGGAAAAGTAGAAGGGGGATTTACACAGAAATACAAGAAGAAATTTGGATCATGGTGCCCCTGAAGCATGAGCTATCTTTTACAAACACAGTGAGATATTGAACTGCTGCAGATGTAGAGCTGGATGGAGAAAAGATCCTGTTAGATTATTAATTATTACGAAAGGTTAAACAATAAGGATTTTGTCTGCTGGCACTTTCAACACCTTTCTCACATTTTCCAACATTTCTCCAAAAAGGTATTTTTTCAACATTTTTTACACAAAACTCGATTTATATTTTTGTTATATATTGTTTGTAAAAAAACAAACAAGCGAATCTTTTGTTTTTCCTTTGCAATAATTGCTTGACTATACAGCTACAATGTAACTAATGTGATTCACACTTTTGCTGAAACATGATGCCTTATGGTGCAAAATATTGCCGATTGTTCAGAAGTTTCTGATGCTACTAAGACTACCATTTGTTATACTCACAATTTTGCTAAAATATTGTTTATGTGAACTAGCTACACAGTTACCTATTTGCAGCAGTAGAATTTATCAAACAAAAACATTTGAAACATTGTAGAAAACCAAATAAGTTTCATAAAAACAACACTTTCGCAATGAAATTAAGATTGTTGTCAGTGTGTTGTCATTGTGGAGGAAGCGTTATTATGGACTCATTTTTGCCCAGAAGTAGCAGTTTGAACAGTTACAATGTCTTCAAATGTTAATTGATGGACTGGAATTCCTTGTGATGTTTTTATCAGTTGTTTGGACTCTCATTCTGATGGCACCCATTCACTACAGAGGATCCATTGGTGAGCGAGTGTAGTAATGCTAAATTTCTCCAAATCTGTCCCAAGAACAAACAAACTCATTACATCTTGGATGGCCCGAGGGCGAGTAAATATTCAGTAAATTTTAATTTTTGACCAGCTCACGGAGGTGGAAAGAGTTTGCATGGAAAAATTTAAAGTAAACAGTTATCCACAAAACAACTATGCTAGAGGATGTGTGGTCAGGTTGATGTTGACCACCTTCATATATTCTGGAGTTGTGCAAAAAAATGACCTTTTTGGAACATGGTCTTTTTGGGAGTTTAAAAAGATTTTAGGATATGAAATACCAAGAGATTTCACAACATTGTATCTTGGAAATTTTACAGACATCGTGTTGAAGGAGGAAGTATATCTTGTAAATATATTAAGTGTAGCATGTAAAAAGAGCGTTATCAGGCGTTGGTATAAGCAGGACACCCCCTCACTTAGTAAATGGATAGAAATCGTTAAAGAAATGTACAACGTGGAAAAATTGACATATTTTGAGACTTAAAAAGGACTTATTTCTAAAATATTGGAAGAAATGGATTGAATACTGTAATGTAAATAATCACTGATTTATAGATATCATACATGTGTAAATATATATTTACACACTTGTTAAAAAACAATGTATACCCCCCTATTGTATTGCATTGTTTGTTTTCTCATTTCTTTTTGATGTAAAAATTGTTTTCTTACAAAATGTTCCATAAAAATAAAGTAAAAAAAAAAAAAAAAAACTTTTTGGGTGAACTACTCCTCTAATGGTCGTAGAGAACTTGTAAATGGTTATGTGACTGCTTAAATAAATGGCAAGTGTGTCGGGTGTGTAATCCAGATGCCCCATCTGTCTCTCACCTCAGATCTCCCAGGAAATTCTGAGATCGGAGCTGTGCTGCTACATAAAGAGCCGCAGCCGTAGCCAGCAGCTCCCGTCGCTCTCCTGCTGTTAACATGTGACCTTTGAACCCATCAGGATACACCTCCGGGAGAAACTTAGTGCTGATATCACCAGACACAAACCGAGGGTGAACAATAATCTCTCTCAGTAAAGGAATGTTATGGGTCACACCTGTACGAATGAGAAAACTGGAAATGAAAAATGTCGTGCATTTGAAATATTTTGTCATTTAAAAGTTATTTATGCAATGTACCTCTGATGACATAATTATCAAGTGCATCTTCCATTTTCTTCAGAGCTTCTTCACGTGTTTTCCCATATGTGACCAGCTAGTCAATGCCAACAATAATTAATCAGTGGATTAGTCTGACAGTTTAAATGAAATGAGACTGTTAAGATGGTCTTACATTACTATTCTATTACCTTAGAAATCATGGGATCATAGTAGATACTGATGTCACTTCCTTCTTGAATTCCACTGTCTACTCGAACCTTCAAGAGAAAAGCAAAATAACAATTATCATTCAAAAATCGAATTCCCAAAAACTTCATGCATGAACTGGCCTGCATGAAGAGCTTTAGCAATATGTCTAAAAGGATTTAAAAAATATTAAAATATTTTTATTTTGCATATCACCTCCTTCGCAAAATGTGTGCCCTGCATTACATTTGATTTTTCAAAACACAATAATCTTTTATCTTCAATAACACAAAACTATAAATAACCACCGAACACATCACACAATGTTATCTTTTTGGCCCTGCCTATAAATGAAAGAATAATTAGTAAATATCCTCAGTGATGTTTGCTTTCTTTAGACATTTATACCTCATCCGTGCATGTCTGTGCATGTGTTTCTGAAATAAAAATATTTTGCTCATCCTGTCCTGAGCAGCGCCCGGAAACCAGCCATCTTCCATTAAAGAGGATGTGTCTTCCTGTTCTTCCTTTATTGACTGATGTGTGAATCTCACACACAAACACATTTATAGAATATAACGTTACAATTAACCCCAGTCTTGCAACCTAGATCCTTAAATATCTGTCATTATCATTGTAAATATTCATGTTAACTTTTAAAACAAAAGATAAAATAGATACAAATTTTAAAGGATTAAAACTTTAGTCAGCAACATACCTCAAATGATACCAATTACAGTTCACTTCATGTGAAGCAAATACGCTTCTTTTCCTCAGGCAGAGAAAAAAGGAATGTTTTGAACAAGTGTCATTACTCTAGCTTGGTTGTGATTCAAGTTGTTCCTATTCTCCACAACACACTCACACACAAGAGAATAGAAAAAAAATTGGCCAAACAGATCTGAGTACTAACATTGGGCAGGTCAAGTGGCTCCTGGTACTGTGACAGCCGGCCGATGGAGGGGAGACCAAATGATTTGTATGGATCCTGAAAAATAGCGAGATAAAGAGAGAAAATATTACTTCTGAAATAAAGCACAGGAAACAAGAGCTCAAGTGTCTGTCTTTAAAGTTCAAGTCAAACTGTGGCTCAGTTAAGATGGGTTAACACAGTCTACTTGGTTTCTCTCCTTGTTGTCGGGCATCAACACTTCTGCAATCCAGACTGGGTCATGCCAGCATGTGTCAACATGATGAGATGAGACAAGACCCACACTGGGCTGGAGTGAGTTCATTGAATATAGATGAATTCAATATTCTCATTATCTGAATATGTGTTAGTCAGGCTTATAATATAATACATGTCTGACTATAATAATCCTGAGCACACAAAAGACAGGTTGTTAGACACGGATTAAGGTGAGTCCCGGGATTAAGCAGATCTGTTGAAGGAGTGAAAATGCTATGCATCCCACCTAATCTGTTTTTAAACCGAAATGTAAAGGAAAATCATCTTAAGGCTGAACGTTAAAGCATTCAATGTCATTTTATGGCAGGATAATCCATCATCATGAAGACAGATGCTTTAATAGGACAGGACCTACTGAAGATTAGAAACAAATATGTGGGCAAATCTGCCAACAACATGTCCAGATCATGAGATTTCACCCCAAAAACAGACAAAAATGGCTGAAGCTTAATGGTCATGAAAATAATGACACACAAAGTCAATTAAATTCATTTAGGATCACTTATGTAAAACAATGTAGCTTTTCCTTTTTTTCTGAGGTGAAATGTCACCTCATTAGATTATCCTATCTACCAAACAAGTGCTCTGAAATACCAGATATGGGACCAATATGGGGTGATATCTAGAGATTTAATGCCATTACATAACTAAACACAGATACAGTATGAAGATTAATTCTTTGCTTATGATATAATATAATAAGATATAGGTATATATATATATATATATATATATATATCATACATACACAACGTCCACCCAAAATTATTCAGACACCAATATGTTGCAGGACACTAACTTCAACTTGGTATAGTGGTAATAGTATTGAAGTAGGATAGCAAAATAGAACCTTTACCCCAAAACTGCTCATACAACGACTTCCATCTTAACGTCTGGATAAAAAGTGGGAAACCAAAATTTGATGTTAACACTTTGACCTGACGATGTTTTGTTACATACCTGTCTATCAAAGTTATCTGACATTATCAAGCTGAATTTGGTCTGACACAGTTTAACTCTGAGTTCTTGTCATATTTTATTACAATTTTTCTAAACTATAGCGAATAAACTGTGGTAATGTCTATATATATATATATATATATAGATACAGTGGGTACGGAAAGTATTCATAGACCCCTAATTTTTCACACTCTTTGTTATATTGCAGCCATTTTCTAAAATCATTTCAGTTTTTTTTTTTTTTCCTAATTAATGTACACACAGCGCCCCATATTGACAGAAAAACACAAAATCGTTGACATTTTTGCAGATTTATTAAAAAAAAAAAAACTGAAGCACATGGTCACATGGTCCTAAGTATTCAGACCCTTTGCTTAGTATTTAGTAGAAGCAACCTTTTGATCTAATACAGCCATGAGAATCTTTTTGGGAAAGATGCAACAAATTTTTCACACCTGGATTTGGGGATCCTCTGCCAATCCTCCTTGCAGATCCTCTCCAGTTCTGTCAGGTGGATGGTAAACGTTGGTCGCAAACAGCCAATTTTTTTTTTTTTCTCTTTAGGCTTTTCCGCTCCAGAGATGCTCTCAATTGGGTTTAATCGCGAGCTCTGGCTGGGCCAGCCAGAACAGGTTCATCAGAGTTTCGTTCGTGAAGCCACTCTTCACTATGTTAGCTGTGGTGCCTTAGGTCACTTGGGTCTTTGCGTTTGTGCCGCACTAGAGGTAAAGCCTTCGCCCCACCATCGGGGCGTCCTAAGCCCTTCCTCCTTCTGCTCTGGAGATTGCCGGGGCCATATACCCTCGTACTCTTGAGGCCTGCGCATGATCATCTGTCCCTCCATGGGCAAAGCCCTTCGTCCTTCCCTGCTGAAAAACACCCCCACACATGATGCTGCCACCACCATGCTTCAAAGTTGGGACTGTATTGGACAGGTGATGAACAGTGCCTGGTTTTCTCCACACATACAGATTAGAATTAAGTCCAAAAAGTTCTATCTTGGCCTCATCTGACCAGAGAATCTTATTTCTCACCATTCTGGAGTCCTTCAGGTGTTTTTTAGCAAACTCCATGCGGGAGGCTGCAGTGATGGTTGACTTTCTACAACTGTCTCCCATCTCCCGACTGCATCTCTGGAGCTCAGCCACAGTGATCTTGGGTTCTTCTTTACCTCTCTCACCAAGGCTCTCTCCCCCGATAGCGTCATTTGGTTCCAGCCGCCACTCTAGATTACGCGGCTCCCTTCCAGCTCTCTGTCTCGTTCTTCTTCGTATTCCCAAACCTCTCCTTCCCTCTAGTGTCGCATCGCAACCAATCTCTTTTTTTGCGTAACCCCCTTTCTTCGGTTCGCATTTTATAAGCTCGGGCCTTTGTCCACCATGCCGCTGCTGCCGGAGCCTCCTATGCAGCCGTACCGTAGTGGACCGCAGAGGATGTCCAGGGTCGGGGGTGCCTGCGACCATCACTATCGGACCTGGGTAGTATCTCCCTGCTACTGCGCGTAGCACCGGGGTCGGGGTCGTGGCCGATACGGCAATGGGCTCAACGCATGGATCCATCCAACTCACACGCTGGCGGGACGCTTAAATGCAATGTGGGTCATCCGACCTAGCCCTTTCGTCCAGCCGACGGGACGGGCCAAAGAGATTTTCCTCTTCAGCCCACCCCTCGAGGTACATACGATATGCGTGGGCCCAGCACCAAGGGGTCCAAGACTTGAGACCACCGCTCTACTCGGAGGCGACCTCTCCGAAACCGCCGGGCTGGAGTATGTCAAACTACGGAAAAAGGCAACAAGGCGGGTGTTGTGCTGGCAAGATTGGATGCTGTGGGTCGATGAGACCCATGAAAAAGTACGGTCGACCTCACTTGTGGATACAATGATGGTAGCAAAGGGCTGGCAAGATACAGAGGGGAAAATGGAAGGGGCGGGGAAATGCTTCAAAAATACACACAGGGGGGGCAAAAAAGTAGGTAGGCACCACCGAAGGGGAGCAAGTTCTCCCCGCGACAAAGGAAGAAGCCGGGAGTGTTCATCAGAGGGCCATCCAGCACACCGGGAGAGACAAAATGAGAAAAAAATCACAAAATCGCAAAATCACATTGTAGGATTTTTAAAGATTTAATTGGTAAATTCCTCTGTAAAATACGTATTTGGTCACCTACAAACAAGCAAAATTTCTGGCTCTCACAGACGATCTCACTGCTTCTGCGCCTAAGAAAGACGCGCCCGGTGGCCGCCACGGGTTGGGTCTCTGAGAACATGGCGGCTCTGTTTGGACCCTGTTTAATCCGTAAAAAGAACACCGGGACACAACCTCAACGGTCACCTCCCAACTCTCACCATGCCAAGACCAAACTGTCAAAGGACACAAAACAAAATTGTAGACCTGCACCAGTCTGGGAAGACTGAATCTGCAATAGGTGAGCAGCTTGGTGTGAAGAAATCAACTATTAGATTTTAGCAATTATTAGAAAATGGAAGACATGCATGACCACTGATAATCTCCCTCGATCTGCGGCTCCACGCAAGATCTCACCCTGTTGGTCAAAATGATCCCAAACCAACACGGGGACCTAGTAATGACCTGCAACCGATCCTGGACCAAAGTAACAAATGGCCTACGAAAGGCTACCATCAGTAACACACGCGCCGCCATGTACTCAAATTCCTGCATTGCCGGACGTGGGCCCCCCTGCTTAAGCCATAACATGTCCCATTGCGCTTCCGTCGAAAACAGGTGTTTTTTGCTAAGAGCATTTGGAGATCCCAGAGCGGATTGGGAGAATGTCATATGGTCAGAAGAAACCAAAATAGATTTTTTTGGTAAAAACTCAACTTGTCGTGTTTTGAGGAGAAAGAATGCTGAGTTGCATCCAAGAACACCATACCTACTGTGAAGCAAGGGGGTGGAAACATCATGCTTTGGGGCTGTTTTTCTGCAAAGGGACGAGGACGACTGATCCGTGTAAACGAAAGACTGAATGGGGCCATGTATCGTGAGATTTTGAGTGAAACCTCCTTCCATCAGCAAGGGCATTGAAGTTGAAACGTGGCTGGGTCTTTCAGCATTGACAATGATCCCAAACACACCGCCCCGGGCAACGAAGGAGTGGCTTCGTAAGAAGCTTTTCAAGGTCCTGGAGTGGCCTAGCCAGTCTCTAGATCTCAACCCCATAGAAAATCTTTTGAGGGAGTTGAAAATCTGTGTTGCCCACGACAGCCCCAAAACATTACTGCTCTAAAGGAGATCTGCATGGAGGAATGGGCCCAAATACCAGCAACATTGTGTGAAAACCTTGTGAAGACTTACAGAAACGTTTGACCTCTGTCATTGCCAACAAAGGGTATATAACAAAGTATTGAGATGAATTTTTGTTATTGACCAAATACTTATTTTCTACCATCATTTGCAAATAAATTCTTTAAAAAAATTCCTCTACAATTGGATTTTTGGGCTGGATTTTTTTTTTCTCAGTTTGTCTCTCATAATTGAGGTATACCCATGATGAAAATTACAGGCCTCTCTCAACTTTTTAAGTGGGAGAACTTGCATTGTGGCTTGACAACTACTTTTTTTTCCTCCACTGTATATATATACCCCTACACCCACACACACACACGACACCTCTATAGTGGCGGTCAATGATAATCGCCTGCAAACACAAGTTTTGTTTACATTTATAGCATTTGTACTGTATATATATTTATTTATTTATATATTTATATATATATATATTATATATATATTATATTATAACGTAACACACAGTATACATTTTGAAAATATTTACCTTTATACATTTATATATTCATCTTCTTCATAGTTTATAGATGATATATTTAATATATAAACATACCATCTTTTTCTTAAATATATACGTCATGATCACGTCTTTTCCCATGTATTCTCTCTCTTATACAAACCCTATTCCAAAAAAGTTGGGACACTGTACAACTTTTTTTTTTGAGTAAAAAAAGAATGGAATAATTTACAAATCTCATAAATTTATATTTTATTCGCAATAGAATATAGATAACATATCAAATGTTGTAAGTGAGACATTTTGAAATGTCATGCGAAATATTGGCTTATTTTGGATTTCATGAGAGATACACATTCCAAAAAAGTTGACAGGTAGCAATAAGATGCCTGAAAATTAAAATGTAATATACGGACAGCTGGAAAAATATTTGCAACTTATTAGGTCAATTGGCAACATGTTTGGGTATAAAAAGAGCCTCTCAGAGTTGCAGTGTCTCTCAGAAGTCAAGATGGCAGAGGATCACCAATTCCCCCAATGCTGTGTCGAAAAATAGTGGAGCAATATCAGAATGGAGTTTCTCAGAGAAAAATTGCAAATAGTTTGAAGTTTTCATCTACAGTGCATAATATCATCCAAGATTCAGAGAATCTGGAACAATCTGTGCGTAAGGGTCAAGGCCGGAAAACCGTACTGGATGCCCGTGATCTTCGGGCCCTTAGACGGCACTGCATCACATACAGAATGCTACTGTAATGGAAATCACAACATGGGTTCAGGAATACTTCCAGAAAACATTGTCACAATCCACCGTGCCTTTCGCCGTTGCCGGCTAAAACTCTATAGTTCAAAAAAGAAGCCATATCTAAACATAACCCAGAAGCGCAGGCGTTTTCTCTGGGACAAGGCTCATTTAAAATGGACTGTGGAAAAACTGTACTGTGGTCAGACGAATCAAAATTGGGAAAGTTCTTTGGAAAAGCATTGGACCACATAGTTTCATCCCCGGAATAAAGAGGAACAGGACAACCAAGTGATATCAAGCGCTCGGATCTCAGAGCAACTGCATCTCTTGCTCCTTGTGGTATGGGTTGCATCGTGCTGCCTGCATGCTCCTTACACATCTGGAAAGGCACCATCAATGCTGAAAGGTATGTCCAAGTTCTAGAACAACATCTGCTCTCATCCAGACGTCATCTCTTTCAGGGAATACCTTGCATTTTCCAACATGACAATGCCAGACCTTATACTGCATCAATTACAACATCATGGATGCGTAGAAGGATCCGGGTACTGAAATAGCCAGCTTGCAGTCTAGATCTTTCACCCATAGAAAATATTTGGCACATCATAAAGAGGAAGATGTGATAAAGAAGACCTAAGACAGTTGAGCAATTAGAAGCCTGTATTAGACAAGAATGGGTCAACATTCCTATTCCTAAACTTGAGCGATTTGTCTCCTCAGTCCCCAGACGTTTGCATATTGTTATAAAAAGAAGAGGGGATGCCACTCAGTGGTAAACATGGCCTTGTCC
Source organism: Sinocyclocheilus anophthalmus (assembly GCA_018155175.1). NCBI lineage: Eukaryota > Metazoa > Chordata > Actinopteri > Cypriniformes > Cyprinidae > Sinocyclocheilus > Sinocyclocheilus anophthalmus. Next base: position 214,186 of record JADLZN010001102.1, on the reverse strand, counting down.
CAACTTTTTGAGATGTGTTGATGCCATGAAAATTAAAATCAACTTATTTTTCCCTTAAAAATGATAAATTTTCTCAGTTTAAACATTTGATATGTCATCTATGTTGTATTTTGAATAAAATATTGAAATTTGAAACTCACATCATTGCATTCTGTTTTTAGTCACAATTTGTACAGTGTCCCAACTCTTTTGGAATCAGGTTTGTAAATAAATAAATATCAATTATACACACAGATGTATGCAAACAAAATCTTTTATTTTGAGTGCATTAACCAGTTGACAGCACTAAGATATATCATAAACATACCACATATTAAGAGGATCTCTCCCAGAGGATCATACATATGATATAATGTATACTTAGTTCTGCAACATTAATCGGCATCCAAAATAATCTAATACACATGGTCCATATATATAACTGTATGTATGCATGTATGCGATTAATTATATATATACATACATACATACATATTCCTGTTGTAGTAATATTTTCAAAGGGAATATTTAGACATGTCAAATTAATTTTTTGTACTAGCGCACGAAAAAATGTAAATAACCATCTAAAAACAAATGTTTTTGAGAAGCACATAATGTGCATAGAATTTTTTAGACTTTGTGTACACTACTGTTCCAGTGTTTGGGATCGGTAAGATTTTATGCTCATCAAGACTGCATTTAGTTTATCAAAAGTACAGAAAAATTAAACTGTAATATTGTGAAATACTATAAAATGTAAAATAATTGTTGATGTAAATATATTTTAACATGTAATTTATTCATGTGATCAAAGCTATAACTTCCAGCAGCCATTACTTCAGTCTTCAGTTTCACATGATCCTTCATAAATCATTCTAATATACGGATTTGCTGCTCAAGAAAAAATATATATTTTAAATGTTAGACACAGTTGTGCTGCTACATTTTTTTGAGGAAACTGATACAATTTGTTTTTTTAAACATTTTATTGTTTTATATATTTGATGATAGAGAGTTTAAAAAACAGCATTTATTTAAAGTATAATTTTTTTTGTACCATTATAAAATGTCTTTTTGTCTCTTTTAATCAATTTAAGTATTTTTTTTGCAAATTAAAAGCATTATTATTATTCTAACATTTGAATGGGAGGAAATATTTAAAAGATATATTTTGTACAATAATAACTCAACTGACAAGATATTTAAAAAATTTAAAAAAAAACTCTGACCAGCAGTAATTTCCTGATTACCTGTAGATTTTTTTGGTCATTTTGAAATACTGGCCCATGACTGATCTCAGAAATACTAAGATCTTTAGTCACTGTATTGATTGCTGGTTTACCTCAGCATAGACTCTGCTCTCGACGGCCCAGCCATTTATGGGTATGTCAGACTGTTTGTGCTGGAGTTTGTAGCCCTTTGCAATGCGGATCATCTGCTGCACCAGATCCAGTCCTGTGATACACTCAGTGATGGGATGCTCCACCTGAGAGAGAGAGACATACTCACAACATGAACCACTGTGTACAAATGAAACTTTACATGCTGCATTTTACATCTCATTTTACTAAAATACGCAAAAATTGGAATCTATCACCAGAATTAAAAGGCTACAAATTACCTCCCACCAAACGCACTCAAACGCTAACATAGGTGTTCAAGAGAGTCTTGTTAACCAGACAGCGCCGCTAACAACTAGTCATTAACCTTGAGCGGAAATATTAAATCCTTTTCCTGCCCATGCTGCCCCTCCTCATTCTGTGTGTTTTCCTTTGGGAGGTCCACACTAATGAGCTTTATAGACACTTTGATGTCCTCTGTGGCTCTGGGTTCTAGTGAGGTGGCAAGTGAAATGATGATGAAGATCGACATACATACACTTCCTAGATACTAGTGTATGTGCTCTGACACATTCAGCTGTGGTGCTCATGCAGGGACGTGAGTTTAAGTCATCTCTCCAAACATTCATCCTGGGCTGTGTTCTTCTTTATGTGTCACGTAATACATCTTTGATCTGCTAATGGTGACAATTCCAGTCGTATTAATTAGGTTAGGTCTGCATGTATGTTCTTTTCATGCAGATCATGTCATCATATATTAAAGAAGTAGCCTCCAACCAGGGCCCACTAGGGGGTCTCAGCTATTTTTTTTATATTAATATTCAATCCCTCCAATCAATATTATAAAAAAATACAAATAAAAAACATGCACAAAAATTAAGATGTACCCTAAAATTATATATTTTTCTTTTGTTCTATCGTTTTTGTTTTGATGCAGTTCTTACAACTTCTAAAATCACAAAATGAATTGCAGATTTTTTTATATTACATCTGTACGAGTGTTATTTTAGTGTCTTTGAGATACTGAGAGTTTTTATTAAAGGGGTCATATGATGCGATTTCAAGTGTTCCTTTCTCTTTGGAGTGTTACAAGCTGATTGTGCATAGATAAGATCCCTGAAGTTGCAAAGACTAAAATCTCAAAACCAAAGAAATATTCTTTATAAAAGTTAAGACTCTGCCAAGCCCCCCTAAAACGGTTCGTTCTAACACGCCCTCACATGTCTATGTCACTGTGTGGGAATATTTGCATAATGCCGCCAAAATGTTCACGCCAAGAAAGAATGCGTGGTTTCAGGAACAGCAGTAGTGTTGAAGCAGCCATGGTCAGGGAGACGCTGTGTGTTTCTAGGTGAAAGCAAAAGCACTTTATTTGGCCTTCCGAAAGTAGATGCATTTAGGAATCTTTAAGATCACTTACAACAGAACAACAATGCATTTTATGGACGACCGTTTCATGAACCTAGGAGAGGAGGTAATTCTGACTTTGCTATGACAATCTGCGCTTCTGAATCAGCTACTGTTTTGTTAATAGTTTAAGAATTTGCTATTGACTGTTCAAATGCACATCGTGTGTGTATGTGTGTGTGTGTGCGCGAGTGAGTGTGTGTGCGCGCTGCCGCCGAGCGAGCGAGCCTGGCGAGGGCGAGATCTGAGAGCGCGAGAGCGGCGAGAGAGCACGAGAGCGAGAGGAGGGGGGGGGGGGGGTACATCACATGGAGCAGCGGTCTTAAACCGTGGCTTGTGTACGGCAACCAGCATACCACTTCATCCTGTGGTCTGCCCGCGCTCAGTTCTCCTTTCGGCTCTGTCTACATTTAGTTTGAAAGATGAAGCTCCGGCAATTATGTAAGTGCGTTACATTTCCGAGCTTAGCGGTGTTGGCCAATACACAATTGCACTGGTCAGCTGGTCCATCAGACGCAGACGCCTCTTTTTCGGAAGAGGGACTCTGTAAAAACGAAGCGTTGAGCGAGCGGGGCATAGAGGACACATACATGTACATACTTTGAAAAATTTGTGTTTTGACCATTAAGCATGTCACATAGTCTGTTGACACCAAATACACAAAATAATAATCTTTAAAAACAGCATCATATGACCCCTTTAATGTTTTCTGTTTTCTTAATTTGAAAGTAAGATTTTAGTCATTTTTTGTGTTTTGTCAATATCAGTATATCAAGTTAAACTAAATTAAAATAAGAAACATTGTCTTAGGAACTAGCACTTGACAATGTTTTATACTTCTAAATTACACGTTCTTTACAAAAAAAAGACCTGATCAAGCATTTTGACGGGATATTTAATGACAGAATGAGCACAATTCTTAACCATGGAGCCTGTTCCTATCAGAGAGTTCTGGATCTTTAGCTGCACCAACAAAAAAGGGACTGAATAGACATAAAGTTTCATTTAATGTGTAACGTTGTATTAAATATATATATTTTTTATTTTATTTTAAGAGGTTTTACGTTTTTTGATGACAGAGTGGTTAATGTACTTGAACTTAATATATAATTGGCCTTCATATTTAATTCTACCTGAAATGCAATTGTATGACGTCATGAATTAAAGCTCTCTTAAGTCAACAGAGTCGACTTTTCTAATGGTCAGAGCAGACAGCACTGTTTACAATTCATGTCTTCTTGTTAATGTGTGGCTCAGACAAATTGTACAGCAAATGTTAGGCTACAATACAAATGTGTTAAATATGTTAAACTAAAGGTCCCACTATTCTCTTCCACAAGCACTTAATTATTCCATAACCATAAATAAAAGAAGCCGATATTAAGGTTCAATAGCAGCGGTTCTCAGCCTGGACTTTAATGGCTTCCATTGCCCAACACAATATTCAAAAGCCACCCAAACAGGCTATAATATATGATAAATTGCCTGTGATTTTCCTCATTTCAAAAACATTTATTTCAACAGAGCAAAAATGGTGTTTCAAACATACTCCTGCACATACAAACCTGTAGACGTGTGTTCATCTCCAAGAAGTAGAAGTTCTTCTTGGAGTCGACAAGAAACTCCACAGTGCCAGCTGAGGAGTATTTCACTGCATTCGCCAGAGACACAGCCTGCTCTCCCATCGCTCTCCGGGTGTCTGGGTCCAGAAAGGTGCTAACCAGACATACAAACACAAACATATAGTAATGTAGGTAGCTGCATAAGGTTGGTAGTGTACTGTCTGCACACAGCTCTCAACGGAATTCACTGCCTAATTTTGGTTCAAATTTTTGCTGACAATTACTCATGCTGTAGCAGGTAACTGTTTTCTGAGCAGGCCTGTGCTATACTGCTTTCACTGCTATGCCTACTTTCACTTCGGCTGTTATCGGTCTGAAGCATGAAAAAAAAATGTCTGTTTACCTGCTAGAAACCAGTGCAGGTCAAGTTTATTTAACTGTATTATCTTCTTGTTAGTTTACTTGTTGTACTTTATTTATCTCTAAATCTCTAAATCTTACTTTTTTTTTGTTTACTTTTTTTATTGTTTCTTTATTAAATTAAATGATTGAATTAAATTAACTGATTTCATTAGATCAACCAAATTTGATAATGTATTAGATTAAGGGGTAGTTCACCCAAAATTAATTCCTGTCTTCCTTTCTCTACCCTCGTGTCGTTCCAACCCATAAGACCTTCGTTCATCTTCGGAACACAAATTAAGATATTTCTGATGAATTCTGAGAGCTCTCTGACCCCTCACATAGACAGAGGGCCTACCGATCAGGAGCCTGGCGCATACTCAATATAATTTGCAAATCTATTGTCTCAATGACCTCAATAGTTATGGATGATGCAATTATCGCCCTTTTATTTCACTTAAAAAATTAATGTCACCGTGGTGTTGGGACAGGACACTGGTTCCTGCTTTCTTGCGCTTTCTCGTACTTACGGCGGGGAGTCATGAGGTCAGTTCAAGAGTAAAAAGGGGATGTGCGTCTATAAGTAAAAGTTTCATCATCTCTGCAGGATATGGTGCGTGTTTAGGATCTGTCCCTGGTGAATAGACGACAATCGACTGCTAAGTATGATATTGTTTTTTCAGCCATAGTGTGCACTAGCAGGGCCGTATGAGATTTGGAAGTAGATAACTTTAAGCAAGATATCACGTGTCACAGTATCACGGTATTGTCGTTACAGCTCTTAAAATGTGTCGTTTTTAAATGTCTGGGTAAAAAAAATTTTTTTTTTCCGCTGAACACAATATATTTTGCTTTTCAGCAACATACAGAATTTTAGGAACAGTAGATTTTGTTTATTTTTTCTTTGATTTGTTTCCGAAAAAGAAAAATAAAGACTGACATCTTTAAACCAAAATCTGTAATTTCAGTTATTTAATTTAAGTTATATAATTCATATACATATCATTTAGATATGTAATTTCATATACATAATTTGATTTAATAATAACCCAATTTATAGCAAAAACAGAATGTTCTGACTAGCTGTGAAATTATACTACATGCCTGAACGAAACAAACAGCAGAAGCTCTGAATGAGACGCAGATTCAGTCTCTGACAGCAGGAGGTGCTTCTGGAACACCACATACGGCGCTTCCTTGGTTACCTGTGTAACTGAAACACTGCTTTAATATGAACTATGTAGCAAGGAGATCGGTGCATAACACGCACATGTGTCGTTTACAGGATGCAGACACATGCGCTGTGATATTCTCCACAATGGCGGCACACCACACAAAAAGTATTTTTGTAGCTTCGTAAAATTACGGTTGAACCCCTGATGTCACAAACTATTTTACCGATGTCCTTGCTACGTTTCTGGACCTTGATCGTGTTAGGACTCTTGTTGTCTATGGGTGGGTCAGAGAGCTCTCAGATTCCATCAAAAATATCTTAATTTGTGTTCCAAAGATGAACAAAGGTCTTATGGGTTTAGAACGACATGAGGGAGAGTACATTTTCATTTTTGGGTGAACTATGCCTTTAAATTAATTTTTATGAACCATGGTGTAGTCATATGTGTATACCATATTTTTCCCTGTTCCTTCGCAATGACTGTCTTGTAATTGACTTCAGATTTTAAAAAAAAACTACTCAAACCTGGGGGCCTCCTCCACCACTTTCTGGTTTCTTCTCTGGATGGAGCACTCTCTCTCATTCAACCACAGAGCATTGCCGTGTTTGTCTGCCAACACCTGCAAACACCAACAGAAACCATTGGCACAAATATCTGAAATGTGGCCACTCAGAAAAATCCCATGTCACTGTAAAGAACATAATCCATTATGCATTCATTATCCATTTATTCATTCTCTGGGAATCAAACAAATGACCTTTGCGTTGCTAGTGCCATGCTTTACTGTTTGCGCTGCAGGAATGTTACTGAATCTAGACGTTTTATTTATAATTAGTTGAGTAGAATGTGCAACTCAAGGTAAAGCTCTTTAGTCAAAGATAAACAGAATGATTTTGTGGACTTTCCTGAAGCTCAAACATTAGAGCATGGCGCTAGCAACACCAACGTCATGGGTTCGATTTCCAGGGAAAGCAAGAACTGATCAAAATATGTATGCAAAGTAAGTCACTTTGGATAAAAGTGTCTACCAGACACATACATGCAAAAGTGTGGGTGAAAATTAGCTTAAACTGTAAACAGTTATGAAGATGAAAAATGTAGAATTGCTATATTGTGCTCTGTTCTATTCTATTCCACATTTTGGGCAACAATCATTATATTAGAGATGTTTAGTTTTAGTTGGCACTCAAGAGAATGAATTTCGATTTGTGACCCTGGACCACAAAACCAGTCTTAACTAGTACAGATATATTTGGAACAATAGCCAACAATACATTGTATAGGTCAAAATTATAGGTTTTTCTTTTATGCCAAAAATCAATAGGATATTAAGGAAAGATCATGTACCATGAAGATATTTTGTAAATGTCCTACCGTAAATATATCAAAATTTCATTTTTGATTAGTAATATGCATTGCTAAGGACTTCATGTGGAAAAATGTAAAGGCGATTTTCTCAATATTTAGATTTTTTTTGCATCCTCAGATTTTCAAATAGTTGTATCTTTGCCAAATATTGCCCTATCCTAACAAAACCATACATCAATGGACAGCTTATTTATTCCTGATGTATAAATCTTCTTTGTTTTTTTTTGTTTTTTTTAATTGCCCTTATCGCCCTGGTTTTGTGTCAAGGGTCACATTTAACTTAATGACCGGTCGTAATACACAGTTAGTGCGCCACTTAACTGGCTTTTCATTGCATGTACGACTATGGTGGCCCGGACTGTTTATCTAATTAATATTCATAAGCCAGGCTGGGACTATTTATAACTACGAGTGTCCAGCAGATACACTACCACTCAAATTTGGTGGTCCGTAAATTATTTAATGTACACATATTTTCACATTATTTGCAGTTCTACTATATGTTTATTAAATAAATGCAGCCTTGGGGGGCATAAAAGAAACATTTTAAAAATCGTTCTGTTCCCAATTTTTTTTTTTATTCTTTCAAGACTAATGAAAAAGCTTCTAAGGAGGACCTCTCTCATTAACCTGGCTGAAAGAGTGTAATCTAGTCGGAATCTAGGCACAATATTTTGAATGAAATAAAATATCATTTGAATTTATTTAACATTTTTGAGTCTTTAAATACATGATGACTACACTACTATTCTAATATTACAAAAGCATTCATAAAAGTTCATATATATACACACACACACACAAGTAAAGTGGCGATTATCCAATAAATACCTGAATCTCAATATGTCTGGGGTTATCTATGAACTTCTCAATCAGTAAACGGTCATCTCCAAAACTTGATAGTGCTTCCTGAGAGGAAAAACGAAAGCCTTCCCTGAAACAAAATATCAAAACTTCATAAGACTTCATCGCTTTATGATAATAATCAACATTTTTAGTTCAGAATAATTGCATGTTCTTATAGTCATATTTGATTATTCATCAACTACTTGCGCGTTAACTTCTGTTTACGGTTAGTTATAATAAGGTTTTTTTTTTATTATTAACTTTAACTACCATATAGAGAAATGAGAGACGAATGACTGACTGTGAACTACCAGATCTTACTCCAATTGGCTAAACTGTGTGGATCTCGGTTCAAGTGGCTGTTGTAGGAGAACTTGCCATTTGTGGCAAGAGGCTTCCTCTTTAGCAGATAAGCATCTATTTGCCTGAGGACTCTCACTCTCTCTCTGTCTCCACTGAATTGCATTAGTGACTGTTTTGCCTCTCATGATAAATCCAATTAAAGCTTAAACAAAAGCCTGGCGTCAGCTTACGGCAATAAAAGACACAATTAACAGCAACATGTTCCACTGAAATTTTTATTCATTTTCTCAAGAACAGTGAAAGATAAGGCAGAGAGACACACAGAGAGAATCTAAGGGCTTGCTTTGTAAATGGCAATATGTACAGTCTGTCTCTTAGTTTTCTACATGTAAACGTGGATTACAAAATGAAAAATGACAACGCTCTGGTTACTTCGTTTGTTTCCATTCCTGATTCCTCATACCACTGACCTAAAACCAATTCATTTAATTAATTAATTAGTCTAATAAAGCTTACAACTATTTAAATAAGAACCTTAGAGTTCTTATTACTGCTTAAAAAGATCCCTAAATCTGCTTTTCTCACGTCTCACCTGGTTTCCTCATCATTCCAGGCAATCCTCATCCCTTTCCCACCTCCACCAGCGGATGCCTTTATCATGACAGGGTAGCCTTCAAGAGACGGACACACATTCTCAGTTTGATTTATCACAATCACCTTATTCTTGATAGATGAAAACTACTATAAAAATGTCCACATTTTAATGACCCTTACCAATTTCTCCTGCAATTTTCACAGCCTCTTCCGCATCCTGAAATAAAAAAAAACATCACCTTGCTTAGTAAATGCATAACTGTTTGTGAGATATGGCCTGCAGCACATAAGATAATTCAGTTCCTCATCTTGTCCAGCAGGGGGAGCAACATAACATAGTAGTTTTTATTACCTAGGCAGATTTTGTGATTGAAGGTTAAATGTTCAGATTTGACCAAAAGTCACCTGATCAGCAAATCATACTGATGATAGTTATGTTCAATGGTTTTAACCCTATGAAACCAAAAGACTGATGTGGGTTTCTTCACTTAAGAGCACTTCTGGATCAGATTTCATTTTTTAAGACCACTATTTATGATTTTGAATGTAATAAATAATTTTATGATGGATTTTCAGTTTCAAAATTAAAAAGCTTGGGTCTAGGACAAAAGTTTAACAATAGAATCTGTAATTACAAAAGTAGGACTTGGAAAAGTAGAAAAAATAAATAAATGAAGGCAAGGGTAAATCCACAATAGTTTAAAATGGGATTTAAATTTGATCTAAAGTTTTAACATTGTGTAACAAAAAGAAAATAGCTGAAACTGGGTTGTTTTAATTGATATAATAATAAATCAACACCTGAGACTGTGTTGACAATGACTGAAGTGACTTGAAGAAACCCTCATTCAAATCTTATACTTGTATAATACCTGAAACAGGCAATTCATTTGAAAAGTTCATCTAGGAATTATCTAATGTACTTTGTTGTATAAATAACATTACAAATTGATGAGTGTTAAGGCCCACTGTTACATTTCTGTGACATAAGTTTTTCCATTTTCTCGTGAAAAACTTTTCAAACTTTTTTTTTTAATTACATCAAATACTTGGAAGACTGCCAGATTTACTCTAAAACAATGGGCAATTACTATGTTATGTGTTTTTTGCACGTAAAAATAATTTCCTGCCCAAATTGCTGCTGTGATTCCTTTCAGATTGCAAGTTTAGTGACAATAGGTCATATTTAATCTTGTTCTTTCTCACCAGATGTCAAAATACATTAACAGCAGAGATCTACACTAGCATTAAATGAAGTTAAGCTAAGGTGAGAAATGCAGCAGAAGGGACTAAAGGAGAGATGTTGGCGTGTGTGTGAGAGTCAGACTGTGATCAGTGTGCTGATGTTATCAGGGTCGTTGAGAAGGTTCACAGATGGTAATGCCCATACAATCAGAGTGTCATGCGGCACATCTTTGCTTTATAGAGCCCTATCAGCTCAGGAAGTGTCAAAACGGCCACTACACACGGCCATTAAAAGCCTTTTAAACAGCATGCAGGAGGAGGGGATGGAAGGGGGAGGGAGAAAACGAATAGAGACGAGAGTTTAAAGACGCTTTAAAGGACTGATATGTAGCTTTACTGTAGTTCAGAGCTTTGCAACCAAGCACGTATATGTACTCACACACACACTACTGTTGAAAAAGTTTGGGGTCAGTAAGATACTTGAAAGGTTTTTGAAAGAAGTCTCTTCTGCACCAAGGTTTCATTTTTGATGAATAAATGAATTAACAAAAACAGTAATATTTGTGAAAATATTATTGTATTAAATTAACTTCTATGTGAATATATAGTTAAATTTTAATTATTCTGTTATGAAAAGCGAATTTTCAGCATCATGGACGCCAGTCTTCAGTGTCCAGGATCCTCAGAAAATCATTCTATGTGATGATCTGGGTGCTCGGGTAACATATTATTATTAATAAATCTTAAATAGTTATTGAAAACAGTAATATATTTTTTTGTAGAAACTCTGATTTGCGTCAGTATTTTTGATTAAAAGAAAGTTCAAAAGAACAAAACTGATTTAAAACAGAAATCTGTTGTACACTGTAAAAAGTGAGTGTAATTTTAACAGTAAAATATTGCAAAAATGCTAAAGGTTAAAAAAAAAAAAAACCTTAATAGGTTAACACTAAGTTCCCGTACTATATACAGGGAAAAACTGTAAAAGATCATGTAGATTTCATGTAATTTTACAGTAAAATGCTGTTAATTTTACCATTTTTAAAAGTAAAAACGCCGAAAACAACAATGACACAGAGGCACTACCAGTCAAAAGTTGTTGAACAGTAAGATTTTAATGTTTTTAAAGAAGCTCACCCAGCCTGAATTTATTTGAGCCAAAGTACAGCAAAAATATTAACATTTTGAAATATTTTCTATTTGAATATATGTTAAAATGTAATTTATTTCTGTGATGTCAAAGCTGATTTTCAGCATCATTACTCCAGTCACATGATCCATCAGAAACCATTGTAATATTCTGATTTGCTGCTCAAAAAAATCATTATTATTATTGTTGTTGTTGTGTTGAAAAACAGCTGTGTACATTTTTTTACTCAGGGTCTTTAAAGAATAGAAAGTTGTAAGAACGCACATTATCTGGAAAGATAAATATTTTGTAAACATTATAAATGTCTTATCATCACTTTTGATAATTTAAGGATCCTTGTAAATAAAAGTATAATTTCAATAATTTCTTAAAAAATAAAAAAAAATTTATATGACTCCAAGTTTGGAATGGTATAGTGTGTAATGGTACCAAAAGGTTTTTTTTTTCAGAAAAAAACGGTGATCTTGGAGCGTTGAAAAGAAAATTGTACTACACTGTTTTAATATTGATGATGATAATAAATATTAATAATACATTTTTCTTGAGCAGCAATTCAGCATATTATTATGATTTCTGAAGGTCATGTGACACTGAAGACTGAAATAATGATGCTGAAAATTCAGCTTTGAAATCACATTTTAATATATTTAAATAGAAAGCAGGTATTTTAAATAGCAAATTTTTTTTTCACAATATTACTGATTTTGCTGTACTTTGGATCAAATAAAATGCAGACTTGGTGAGCAGAAGAGAATTCTTTAAAAAACATTAAAAATCTTACCGTTCAAAAACTTTTGACTGGTAGTATACAATTTACAGTCAAAAACTGCAAACTGATATTCCCAGAATTCTCTGTGACACTCCACATTTGAAAGCATTTTATGTAAATAATCATGTTACTTAATAGTTTTTGTTATCCTGATGATAATAATAAATGTTTTTTGAGCAGCAAATTAGCATATCAGAATGATTTCATGTGACAGACTGGAGTAATGATGCTGAAAATTCAGCTTTGCATAACAGAAATAAAATCACATTTTATAATATATTCACATAGAAAAAAGTTATCGTAAATTGTAAAACTATTTCACAAACTGGTTTTTTATGGTATTTTTGATCGAATAAATACAGCAGTTTGGTGAGCCAGCAGAGACTTCTTTCAAGACATTAACAAAATCTTACCAAACACAATTTTTGATGGTATAAAGCATGCAATCTGCAATTATATACTCCATAACATATGTATATTATTCTCGGCACCACATGTGACCCTGGAGCACAAAACCAGTCTAAGTCGCTGGGGTATATTTTAGCAATAGCCAAAATTTATAACTGTATGGGTCAAAATTATTGAGTTTTCTTTTATGCCAAAAATCATTAGAATATTATGTAAAGATCATGTTCCATGAAGATATATCTACTGTAAATATATCAAAACTTAATTTTGGATTAGTAATATGCTTTGCTATGAACTTCATTTGGACAACTTTCAAGGCGCTTTTATCAATATTTAGAGTTTTTTGCACCCTCAGATTCCAGATAATCAAATAGTTGTATCTCGGCCAAATAATGGTCTATTTAACAAACCATACATCAATGGAAAGTTTTTTTATTCAGCTTTCAGATGATGTATAAAATCTCAATTTCGAAAAATTGACCCTATGACTGGTTTTGTGGTCCTAGGTCACATACAGGTGCATCTCAATAAAGTAGAATGTTGTGGGAAAAGTTATTTATTTCAGTAATTCAACTCAAAATTGTGAAACTCGTGTATTAAATAAATTCAATGCCCACAGACTGAAGTAGTTTAAGTCTTTGGTTCTGTTAATTGTGATGATTTTGGCTCACATATTCACTATCTCAACAAAATAGAATATGGGGGCCATGCCAATCAGATAATCAACTCAAAACAGCTGCAAAGGTTTTCTGAACCTTCAAAATGGTCTCTCAGTTTGGTTCACTAGGCGACACAATCATGGGGAAGACTGCTGATATGACAGTTGTCCAGAAGACAATCATTTACCCTTCCACAAGGAGGGTAAGTCACAAACATTCATTGCCAAATAAGCTGGCTGTTCACTGAGTGCTGTAGCCAAGCATGTTAACAGAAAGTTGAGTGGAAGGAAAAAGTGTGGAAGACAAAGATGCACAACCAACCGAGAGAGGATTGATGAGGAGCCTTATGAGGATTGTCAAGCAAAAAATCGATTCAAGAATTTGAGTGAAAAATTCACAAGGAATGGACTGAGGCTGGGGTCAAGGCATCAAGAACCACCACACACAGAAGTGTCAAGGAATTTGGCTACAGTTGTACAGTTATTCCTCTTGTTAAGCCACTCCTGAAAAACAGACAACGTCAGAAGCGTCTTACCTGGACTAAAGAGAAGAAGAACTGGACTGTTGCCCAGTGGTCCAAAGTCATCTTTTCAGATGAGAGCAAGTTTTGTTTTTCATTTGGAAACCATGAATACATGGATCCAAGGTCTGGAGGAAGGGTGGAGAAGCTCATTGCCCAAGTTGATTGAAGTCCAGTGTTAAGTTTCCACAGTCTGTGATGATTTGGGGTGCAATGTCATCTGCTGGTGTTGGTCCATTGTGTTTTTTGAAAACCAACGTCACTGCACCCGTTTACCAAGAAATTTTTGAGCACTCCATGCTTCCTTCTGCTGACAAGCTTTAAGGAGATGCTGATTTCATTTTCCAGCAGGATTTGGCACCTGCCCACACTGGCCAGTCAAGCACACCAACCCCATGGTCATTTAACCAACACATTTAACCAAAAGTTGGTTAATGACCATGGTGTTGGTGTGCTTGAATGGCCAGCAAACTCACCAGACCCGAAAACCCATAGAGAATCTATGGGGTATTATCAAGAGGAAAATGAGAAACAAGAGAAAAAAAATGCAGATGAGCTGAAGGCCACTGTCAAAGAAACCTGGGCTTCCATACTACCTCAGCAGTGCCACATACTGATCACCTCCATGCCACGCCGAATTGAGGCAGTAATTAAAGCAAAAGGAGCCCCTCCAAGTATTGAGTACATGTACAGTAAAAGAACATACTTTCCAGAAGGCAACAATTCACTTAAAAATGTTTTTTTATTGGTCTATGAAGTATTCTAATTTGTTGAGATAGTGAATTGTGGGTTTTTGTTAAATGTGAGCCAAATCATCACAATTAAAAGAACCAAAAAAACTACTTCAGTCTGTGTGCATTGAAATAATTTAATACACGAGATTCAGAATTTGAGTTGAATTACTGAAATAAATAAACTTTCCACGACATTCTAATTTATTGAGATGTACCTGTATGTACTGTATTTCTGTGTTTTATCAAGATGCTGTTTGTTTAGCTCAGCTAGAAGCGTAATAGAAAATGGTTTTGATAAAGCACCCATCATGAAGTTGGCCAAAAGAAAAAGTGTTTGTGAATTTTTTTTTTAAGATAAACAGCATGTGAGAAGTAATGGATGTGAAAAGACTGAGGACAAAAATAAAAATCAAGAAATAAATAAAACATCCCAAACGTTGATCTGACCTTGACCACCCCATCAAATCCTGGGATGGTGTTGACTTTGGCAGCTTTGGCGATGAGTTTGCTCTCGATCTTATCCCCCATGGCCTGGATGGCATGCGTGTCAGGACCAATGAAGGTCACCCCCTCGGCCGCCTGTAGAGAAGGAATTCATAATAAGGCATATTTTATGTCATCGAAGTTATTTATTCTGAACAGATCTTACCTACAAATCATGACTACAGGCATTAAATCTATTAAGACAACCATCAGAAAATGTCACATCACGCTGAACGACTCGCATGACTCAGAGATAATCTGATCGTACATCATAATGCACACCCACAGGTTTTATTCCCACATCAAACCTCAACATTACGTGATCCAGCTGTACTCTTCTGGTCATGATAAACTGCTGCGTATAATCATGACCTGACTCCACTTTTGTTCACAGCACCAGTCAAACGTTTGGACACACATGACTGATGTATGTTTCTGATGATCTTAAAGAACATACAGTACGTCAAAGGTTTGAGGTCAGTAAGAGTATTATTATATTTTAAGAGAAATTAATACTTTCATTCAGAAAGGATGCATTAAATCGATCAAAAATGACAGTAAAGACATATATAATGCTACAAAACCGATTGTATTTCAAATAAATGCTGTTCTTTTGGACTGTATATCTCAGTTTCCACAAAACTATGAAGTAGCAGACCTGTTTTCAACATTGATAATTAAAATAAAAGCTTCTTGAGCTGCAAATCATTATGTCAGAATGATTTCTGAAGGATCATGTGACATTTGACTGGCTGCTGAAAATTCAGCTTTGAATCACAAAAATAAATTACATTTTAAAACATATTCACACAGAAACCATAATATAGTTTAATGGTAATAAAAGTTTACATTACTTTTTTATTGTATTTTTGATCAAATAAATATAGCACTGGAGAGCAAAAAATAATTAAATAAACTTTTGACCCCAAACTTGAACAGTAGTGTAAATACAAAGATTTATGAAGAAATACTCAAAATTGGCGTTGTAGACAAATATAAATCTAATTTATGTGTAAATCTGTAAATTTATGTATAAATTATCTCTATATATTATTATGTCTGCAGATACATGTAAACTCATTTGACTTTTTTTTTTTTTAAACATACCTATATAAAACATATTTACTATAAGCACTGGCCATGCACAGCATTTTGAAAATCTAAATCACTCATCCTCAAAGAGGTAAACGACCATAACATTTGTTGCCAGGTGAATCAAATCCCTTCACACAAAAAAAAGACCCCCGGGGTATGAACTTGGGTGAAGTAAAGAAAGGTAGCTTCAGGTAGCGCCTGCAGAAACATACATTTAAATAACGAAGCCAGAAAAAAGAACGGGAAAAAGGAGATCTGTTCTTTTCTTTGTTAGTCTCGAGAATCGGGAGGCTATTGCTTCCTGGCTAATATACTACAGATAGTATGCCTGAGGCGCGCAGAACCCACGGAGCTCTGTAATTAAAAGAGGGATTTGACCCCACGACTCTTTCAGCTCCAACTGGACCCATGGTGTCATGAGATAAAGGATAAATCTAAATGAGGCCAAAAAAGTGATCTGTTTGTTCTTGACAAGTGCTTGGGAAAAGAAACAAACTAAGGTGTCAACAAAATCAGCTTCTGTAATCAATTAAAGTCAATTACAAATCACTAAAACTAAAGTGGACAAATACTATATGGGAGTATATTTTTCACTGAATCAGAAGTTTGCAAGCCCAACAAATTAAAAGATTCACAATTTTCTCATCTGTTTGTTGCCAAATATGATAATATGTCATATAAAATAATGTATTTGCTTGATTGAGACAAATGTGGCAAAAGAGTCCAGCAACAAACAACCTTTTAATATCTCAAAGAAAATAACTCCAGAACAAAAACAAAACAAACAAAAAAAAAACGGACAAAAAACCACTAAACAAAACAAAAAAAAGCAAAAAACAACTTCAAAACAAAATCCAAAGAAACAAACAAAAAAAAAAAAGCATATAAAAGAAACCAAACAGATACCAGTCACCTAAACAAAAAAGAAACAAAATAAAAAATAAACGCCAAACCACCAAACAAAACAGAACAAAAAAAAGAAGAACTTTGAAACAAAATAACAAAAAACTACTACACAACTAAACAAAACAGAATAGAAATAAATAAAAAGCAAAAAGAACTCCAATACAAAACAAAATACACAAAAAAAAAAACTAATGAAAAACTAAAAAAACAAAAGCTAACTAAACTAAACATAAATGGGACACAATATCATGGTTTAAATACACTGACAAATTATGGTGGCCCCAGTCACGCTAGAGACCTTTCCCTCAAACCCCTGTCAGTGTCTCTGCAGAGTTCTGGAAAATCAAATCCAATAAAACGCTTGGGCCTATTCAGATGCCACTCAATCTCTCTCCTCCTCCTGTTCATTTTTATAAGTACCACATGCACAAATGCACATGAGGGACATTCAAAGCGATAGACAACCAGCAAGCTGCTACAACAACAGTAAAAAGAGTCTGAGCTTCTAGAAGTGTCAAGAACTTGTGTACAACTGTGCATGTGAGTGGGGGAACACTAGTATAATGAAAACATCTTGTTCAAGACAACATCCAAAGAGTGAAAAGGCATGAAAAAACACGCACACTCCACTCAAACTCAATCTCCTCTCTGCTATTGAAAAGCGCTTCTCTTTTAACATGCTAAAGAGGCTGTAGAGGTAATCCTAACAGAGCGCTCTAGGCTGAACTTGCGCATGCCCAGGGGCTCTGGCCAATCGTTTGCGCTGCGTAAAACTGTACTAACAGTTGGGCAGAGGGGGCAGCTATTCAGGATGGGGGGCTCATTCACCTCTTATTCATGTGGGGGGTATTGCTATTCAACTGCTAATGTAATGACATCTTCATTTCCACACACAGAAGGCAGTGGATGGCCCACACATCTGCGCGTGTGTGTGTGTGCACGCATGCGTATAGGGGAATGTAAAAGAGTGACTGGGGGATGGAAAGGTAGAGAGAATTGAGCAGGTACAGATGTTATAAACCAAACTATTTATATTTATTCATAAAGCAGACACTTTTATCCAAAGCAATTAAGTATAGGCTAAGCGGGACAAAAATGTCTGGAAAAAATAAAACAAATGATCAAAAGCAATTAAAACAAAAACTATAATAGCTTAATACTTAACATGAGGCGGACATATGGTTTAAATTAGTTGCTTGTACACTTTCTGTAAGTGTGTGAATCATTGCATTTACTATTTTCTGTAAGCAATGCATTTCTATGGCACTTCTGTCTTGTTTGTAAGCCCACACACAAGCTGAATGATTTTTGCACTTTTTTCTGGACTGATTTAGGAGGAAATTAAGTGGGATTTGATCACGGTAAAATTTTAGGGGGATTAATTACAGCAAAATATGTTTAAAAGAGATGAAAGTAGTATTATTATTAGCTAAAAATGTATTAATGCTACATTGTTTCAAAATTGAATCAAATTTAAAGGTGAAGTGTGCAATTTCTGTGTCACTAACAGCAAACAGAACCACAACAAATGACTCAACTTTTTCAGACTAGTTTTACACCTCCACCATCTGCCATTATCAGCATAGGCTCACTGGAAATACGTGCCTCTAAATACATTTCTGCAAAACTGAAAAAACATACCTATACACACAAATCGCTTGCCAGTTCGCAGTTGAAATAAACCACTAGAGGCAATAAAAGTGACAACTTTTATTTTCCTTTTCACACAAAGTATGATTTGAAGGGCCACAGTTTCGATTAATAAAGCCTAATTTTAGCATAATTACTTGAAGAATATTGTTATGAATTCAAAACAATGTTAACATGCTGCGAGATTTGAAAACTGATACTTTTGAACGTTAGCGTCACATATCCAGCTTCATATTAATTAGGTTTGTTCGGTATAGCTCACGCAGTATGGAGTTCGCCTTGAGAGGTGAAGAGCTCGGGTACGAATCCCGTGAAACTACGGTTCCACAAAACAGTTCAAACTGGCAGATAGAAAGTTCAATTGCACGTTGCATCAACAACGCTGTTTTATACAAGGTTTGCATTTGTAATGGCTATCAGGTTAGGTTAGGGTTGGGTTGGGGTAGGGGAGATTTCAAACACGATAGAAGCATTAACGGTGAGAGGACTATCCTGGGATATTTGAATGATAACCACAGCACCATATCGGAATCAACGTAATAAAAACACAGCAATATGTGCCTGTACCAACGTAACAAAAATGTGCCAGGGTCACGTCTTGAACCAGCGTTTTAGCTCAACTCACTGGACATTTCACTTTGAAGCTGCCTTGAAACGTGCAGTAAGGAACGTAATAATGGTGTTGCAGAAATGCATTTAGAGGCAGGCATTTCCAATTAGCCTGGGTTGGCCATTATTCAAGTTAAACAGGTATTCAACCTACAAACTCACAAAACTGGTCGAGACAATGCTGTTATGGACAGTCAAATTGAAATAGAAAATAAAGTGAAAATTGCATTAATTGCATTACACCAAATAAACAAAATAATGTTCTTTTTAGCCACGTCATATGACCCCTTTAAAAACACTATAAACAATTTAGTTCATTATGCTACTGTTATCAGCCGTCAAGTAAGGGAGTAGATTGGACCTACCTCTTTTGAATAAGTACTTCTTGACTGTTAAAAAAATGCATTCGATAGTATATAAGTATGTCGTATGAATGTAATCTGGCAATACTACATTCGTCATGTGTCATTGTCATGCGACCTACAGCATCAGTTGCCATTTACAACTATTCACTGGATCCGCACTTCATAAGAAATAAGTAGGTCACTGGGTGCTATTGGCCTTATGTTTTATGAATACTAGGCTACTCTTTTCATATACTGTTGTTTGTTTATTATATAGTAGGGAAGTATGCATATTTGGACGTAGCCAAATTCTTTTTTTCTCCTTGGTTGGCTGTGCGAAGTATTAACCTCAAATCTGCCTAATTTAAAAACTGTTTTGAAGAAAAATAACAGATAATACATTCTGCAAAGTCACAGTCCATTCCAGCCCATGCAACACTTAGCAAAGGATTGGTTGGTGCCCTTAGTGATGCAGAAATTCCACACTTCAACTTTAAGTATATTTCCATTTATAGTAGAGTTCTGCTATAACATCACCTATCACATCAATAAACATGAGTTGTAAAGCATTTTCTGGAGTAGATGCATAGCTCCAAAACCCCAAAACAAAAAAACACAAAAAAAAAACATTAAACAAAATAAAAAAACAAAAACAACTTCAAAACAAAATGACAAAAAAATATTTAAAAAAACACCAAAGACCTCTAAAACAAACAAAAAACACACAAAAAAACAGTAAACTAAACAAAACAGAACAAAAAAAAGAAGAACTTTGAAACAAAATAACAAAAAAACACAAACAAATCCTCCCAACATGACAAAATAATAAATTAATTAAAACAAAACACCACAACACAAACAAACAAACAAAAAACACATAAAAAGCCACTAAACAAAACAGAATAGAAATAAATAAAACAAAAAATTAAAACAGAAGCACAAAAGTTAACTAAACTAAAGGGGTCACATGAAATAAGCATTTTCTGGAGTATATGCACAGCCTACTCATGTAATTCTAATGACTGAGTTACACACAAAAATACAGCAAAATTCCTCTAAAAAAAACAGCTTCTATTCATTAGTTGCTAGGCAGATTTTCCTCAAAGACGATGTAGAACAGTCAGAAAAAAAGTCAGAAAAACAGTAGTTTATGACTTATTCACTGCAAGATAACAGTCAAATCAAAAGGTGTCCTTTACATCAATGCAGTCGACAACCTTAAAGAGACATTAAACAATAAACAAATCTGGGTTCAGCGGAGCTGATTCCGATCCCTGACTGCTTAATATTTAACACTTATTTTGACCTGCTGATGAATTTTTAACAGGCTCTGTTGATTACCAGTACGATGTTATAACGAAAGCCTTCAAAACTGCACCAAAAAAGCTCATTTATTTTAGATTTTTAGCTGAAAATTTGATCTAAAACTACTTCTAGGCAACCTATCAATGTGAGCCCGCCGTTGCTGTGACAACACCCCATGTGTGTTTCCCTCCTGCCTGAATGTGATTTATATCAAAGGAGATCTAGCGAGCACATCAGCGCAGCTGCCAGGAGAGCCTCACGTCGTACTACACTAAAGAGAGTAAGACACGTAACGCATGATACACGCACCAGAGATGTGTATATTGTACAATAAATAACCATGATTGACTATTGTGGACAAAAGTAACAAGGAAAGAAGAGACAGAAAGAGAGGCATGTTGTCTTCCCTCATCTCTATTCTCTGTTTGTTCATCTTTTCTCTGTTCTACAATGCACCAAACCAAGCAAAAAGAAGATATCTGGCAGAAGAAATCTGGAATCCTAAAAAAAGCGAAAATATCTAGATCAAAAAAAGAGAGTGACGGCCCCATGCGAACTCTCTGTGTGTGTTTGAGGCCTGCCGTGACACGAAGCATGTCCTTATTTAGTCAGAATCGATTGAAGGGTTAAAAAAAGATGGTAGCTGCTGAGTTTAGTTGCCATGGCAACACTGAGGCACAGTTGGAGGTTGGCACATGCATTTGTCAGTACTGGAGAGCTTGGCTTAATTATTTTGGGGCACAGCGGTTAAAGGGATAGTTTACCCAAAAAAATAAAATTTTATTAAACATTTGTTAATTTAACGTTGTTTTAAAACTATATTACTTTCTTCCATGGAAAACATAATAAACAATTTTTGAATAATATTCTGTATGTTCTTTTAACAACAAAAAAAGGAGTAGTAGTTTATAGCATTATTTATGCTTATTTATTTTTAATAAGAAACCCTCCGAAATTGTCCATATCTACCCTAGCTTTCCATGAGGGTTTACGAGACTTAGCAATGGCCAATTCTTGAACGAATCGGACTTTTAGAGTCAAGCATTTTTTTAATGAATCAGTTGATTTGGTTCACAAAACCAGTCTGAATTAGAACTGACAAAATCAGATTTGACTCTTAGCACCTAACATTTCTCTGGAGGGGAAGAATATTAATAAACAATTTGGTCTGTTCCTCAAACAAAGCTATTGCATTAATTAGGGATGCACGATATTAGATTTTTGCCGATATCTGATCATATGCCTATATTTTTCCAACTCATTTTGGCTGATAGCCGATACCGATACCGATATATATCCTTTTGTTTGGAAACAACACCAAGTCTCTCCTATGTGGAAATTATAAGGAAATTATTTTTAATTTTGGTTAGTTTTTAACAAGAACTTATTTGTTAGAATAAAAAAAAAACAATAAAGTTCTTTTAACTATAAATAAATTGCTGCATTTTTTTTTAGAAAGATGCAGTAGTAACCTTAACATTTTATTTTAGGATTTAACATTTGTAGATGGTCTAAAGCAAAATAGTGGTAAAAATTCTAAAAATCTTTTAGGGCTCATAATTTGTTTTAAAATATATAACATATTACACATTCATGAATAAATCAGTATATATTAAATTATTTAATTTACAAGTGTCATGTTTGTGATTTTATTTTTTTCATGTAAGCTATAGCTTCTGACCTTTAAATCAAAACATACTCACGATTTTATGACATCAATTACTGCTTTATTTAATCAGAAACACAGTCTAAATGTTATTTGTGTTTTAATTCAGAAGATTGGTAGAAAGCTGTTATAAGTTTGTGTAGAACACTTTCATGGTGCATTTTGTGTCCTTTTTGAAGCCTGAACACTCCAGTCCCCTTTAAAGTTATTCTATAGGGAAACAATTATCAGGTCATTTTTGGGTGAGCTATTTCTTTAGGATCATTGAATATCAACCACCTACACTACATTCAAAGTCTTGGGATCAGTTCTATTTTTTTTTGTGAAGAAATACCTTTACTCCGAAAGCATGCATTAAACTGCTCAAAAGTGACAGTAAAGACATTTATAATGTTACAAAAGATTTATTTCAAATACTCTTTTGAACTTTCTACTCATCAAATAATCATGTATTAATATAAAATGGAAAAATGTATCTTGGTTTCTACAAAAAATACTGATATTACAAATGATATCAATAAGCATTTTTTTGTTGAGCAGCAAATCAGCATATTAAAATGATTTCTGAAGGATCACTGGAGTGACTGCTGAAAACTACGCTTCGCATCACAGGAATGAAATACATTTTAACATATAATCAAATAGAAAAGAGTTATTTTAAATTATAGTAATATTTCACAAATAAATGCAGCCTTGGTAAGCTGAGAAGACGTCTTTTAGAGACATTAAAAAAATCTTATGACCACAAACTATTGAATGGTAATGTAAGTTCACTCAATATCACGTAAATGGACTTATACAACTGGTTAAATTCTAAGAAATACAGCACTGTCCTTCAAAAAAAAAAAAGAACGAATGTGATTGTGGAATGAGTCTCTTTATCAAATGACCCTTTTGGCCTTTCTGCCTTCATTTGGGTTGCAAATAATCTTCTCACCTTAGAACTCACACCTTTAATTAAATTACTACTGGGGGGTCCGAGCTGTTAATTACAAAAAACTGTGTTGTGTGTGTGTGTGTGTGTGTGGGAGGGACACTGGCCAATGTAGAACAATAAGTGAAGGGGCTATTCTGCCCCCAACTCTAACACAAACTCATTTAAATATTTCTTTTCTTTAACTATCCACATTTCTTTTTCTTTCAGGGAAAAGGCAAACTCACCAGTCTCTTAGCAAACTCCTTATTTTCAGACAGGAATCCATAGCCAGGATGAACCTATAAGAGAGAGAAAGAAAAAAAATATTTACCTACATGCATCTACAGAATAATACAGGCGACATTTAACAGCTTCATTGCATCAACTCAGTTTATAGATAATAACACTGTCCAGGGCACCATGTTAATAACATATGACCCTGTTTACACCAACATGGATTAGGCTTCAACTGTTCTTACGTTCCCTGTGTTTTACCTTACACACACACACACACACACACACACACACTCACAGCTTGAGCTCCAGTCTGCTTGATGGCGTTCATGATAGCATCCATGTTCAGATAACTTTTACTTGTAGGGGCAGGGCCAACACACACAGCCTCATCAGCCACCTTCACGTGAACCTGAGGGAATGAAAACACACAGGAAAATTGTTGAAATCCTTATTTAAAAAAAACAAAAAAAGGGAAAAAAAATGGTTTATTATGATTATTTACTTTTTTTTTTTTTTTTTTACATTTGAATTTTATTTAGGAGTCATTAACATTTCTGCAATTTGTCGACACTCTGACGTGTTGTGGCATGTGTGTACAAACTTATTTAAATTGTGATCTTTGAGGGTCAATTTGACCTGCTTTTTTCATTATTAATGGCAACTGCACAGACTGGGGAAGAAAAAAAAACATTTGTTTGACGCATTATGTGCTTAATTTCTAAAAACATATTATATTATGATGTTTAAAGGTTAATTTGACCCACTTATTTCATTATTAATGGCAGCTGAACAGACCTGAAATGTTTATATGTATTTTGTTAAGCAAGTTTCTTTAACTACCCTCTAAGGGCATTAAATTAATGCATTTGGCAAATACTTTTAACCACTAAAACTTACACTGCCTAGAAGGCATACATTGTTTTCATGTCATTAACATTTAGTTTGCTGGAAATCGATCCCATGATCTTGGTGTTTCTAGTGCCAGGCTTTATGGTTTGACCTTCAGGAAAGCAACCAAAAAAGTACTTTTACACAGATGCATTTAAAATGTTTTTTTTTGTTTGTTTGTTTTTAATGCTTATAACATACGATACTGCTAATAACAGTTTATGGAGGACAAAAAAAAAGTTGTGTGTTCTAGTTTTAGTCTGATTTTCAGTGAGTTGTAATGATTGTACTTTTTAACCCAATACTCTGCATTTTAAAGGGGTTATGTGACGTTGCTAAAAAGAACATAATTTTGTGTATTTGGTGTAATAAAATGTGTTTATGTGGTTTAAGGTTAAAAAAAACACATTATTTTCCACATACTGTACATTATTGTTTGTCCTCTATGCCCCGCCTTTCTGAAATGCGTAGATTTTTACAAAGCTCATCGGTCTGAAAAGTGAGGTGTGCTCTGATTGGCCAGCTATACAATGCGTTGTGATTGGCCAAATACCTCAAGAGTGTGACGGAAATGTTACGCCCCTACCATATTGTGATGCCGTCTACCAGCAGGCGAGACGAGACCAAACAAATTAAAACCCTTCTAAACAAGCATTTGTGCTCCAGTGGGGAAATAATTACTGATTATAATGACTTGTACTGTCTTTTTACGCATTGCGTTTTTATCGCGCCGCGTAAACATAAAACCATTTTTGCATTTGTGATCGGAGAAATGACAATCAACAAGTGCTACTCTACACTGACCAAAACTCACGTTTGAATCGTTCATTGGCAAATTCTTTAAATATGAAAACATAATTACAGACTGAGTCAGAACAGCCGGCATTGTAGTCTACTATACAACGATCAGGAAAACAGGCCTCCATAAAGCGCTGGACACATGTGTTGTAAATACAACTTAACCACTGATTTGTAGTCTTGTCCTCTTTTGGAAGGCCAAATTAAGTAGTTTCGCTTTCACAACGAAACCCACAGCGTCACACACGGCGGGATAGAGTGAGCGGAGGCCGGCGGGCTTGAGAACGGCACGGCCAGGCGGATTAGAAGAAGGGAAGGACGGAGGCGATGCGGCCCAAATGACGACCCCGGGCTGGATTCCGCTTCGTCCATGGTGAAAGCCGATCCTGCGATTCACAGCACTAAGTTGATGTATTTCTTCAGCGACCAGTACGTATCAGCTCCAGGCATGACGAAGTGGATATCGTCCTCTTTTGGAAGACCAAACAAAGTAGTTTCGCTTTCACAACGAATCACACAGTGCCTTCACGACTTGGCGGCAGCAACAAAGCTACAGCGAGAATAAAAGTTACGCCTTCTTTCTTTGCGTGAACATTTGGGCGGCGTTATGCAAATCTTCCCACAGAGCGACGTAGATATGTGGGGGCGTGTTAGAACGAGCCATTTTAGGTAGGTGTGGTTGACTCTTAACTTTTATAAAGAATATCTCTTTGGATTTGAGACTTTAGTCTTTGCAACTTTACAGATCTTCTTTATGCACCAAGAGCTTTTAACACTCCAAAGAGAAAGGAAAAATTGAAATCATATGACCCCTTTAAACACTTATTTTCACAGTTGTAAATGCCAGTCAGTTGTCTGCGTGGCCAAGATGTCGTCACACACGGTGTGAAGCCACTGAGCTGACGGAGTGACCGACCTCACAATGGGAAAGCATTAATACTGACAACTGCATCAACAGGGGAGGCTTGGAGAAGACTCGCTAGCCAACTGCTGCTTCTCTGCTAATGTTTTCCACACGTGTGTAAAAAGGGAGACAAAGTCGTTTTCCCTCACATTTAACGAGGGTGACGCAAACAGAGGTGGAGGAGTTTGCAAGACACTCAAATGAGCCCAGAAGACTGAAGCAGACAAATACAGCAACCTCTAACTTTAAGGATCATCTTACTGAAGAAGTGATTATTTAACTGGACATTTTTAACGGACTGTAAATTCTTTTTGTTTACCAAAACAATTTCTTAAAATCAAATCAAATGAATTAAAATAAACACTACTTGGTTTCGAATCACACAGACAAATCTCTAGATGTGTTTTCACTGACACGGAGTTTAATGAGTATTCTGTCTGAGCCTTTTAATGCAGCACAAAACTTGATAGCTCCCCGCCATTTGTTTCAGGAGCCTAATAAACTTATTTTTCTGTCAGCACCGACGCTGTTAACTAGAGAGGATATGAGACAGCCTGTGGGTCCTGTTTGCTTTTTAATGGAACACTTTAATGTAAACGCTAAATGACTAATTAAATTCATTTATCTTTCATGATGTTTCAGAAAATGACATTGGACAATATAAAAGTAGAGTTGAAAAAAGATTCTGCATTAGGAATGTGTTTGTGAAATATTTCAACACATCAATCCTGGGGTCAGTATATGGACTTCTAATGTCAATTTGTTCCCCCACACAGAGTCCAGATTATCCCCCACTGCTCTGTTTAAACATCTTCATTTAGATGCTCTTTGGAAGCTGCAAATCAAATGCAAAAGACCCCCCACCCCCCCACAATCCAGCACAGAACACAGCAGGGGGACGAGCTGAGTTTAAAACACTGCCTCTATCAAACTCTCATGCATATGGAATAGGAGGGGGTGAAAACTGACAGCTATCAATCATGGCAACAGAGGATTACACTCCATGGAAAGATAAAGGCGAGAGGAGTAAAAGCTTTGGTTTATCTTGCAATGC
This sequence comes from Sinocyclocheilus anophthalmus, assembly GCA_018155175.1. Lineage (NCBI taxonomy): Eukaryota > Metazoa > Chordata > Actinopteri > Cypriniformes > Cyprinidae > Sinocyclocheilus > Sinocyclocheilus anophthalmus. Next base: position 186,930 of record JADLZN010001102.1, on the reverse strand, counting down.
TTGTAAAAGTGTACTGGGGTCTAATTTAGATATTAGTACTAGACTGCCTCCAGATGACTAACCTGCTTCAGCCAATCTATTTACTCATTTCAAATGCTTCAAAGTCTTCATGTACAGCATATACGAGCTGTTGTATTAGTAATCTGTTCTTTGATATGTGGAAGTTTTTAATGAACAAAATATACAGTGGGGCCAAAATAAATTAAGATGTTTCTAGTGTGCATTTTTCTAATTTAATACAAGAAGTTTAATTAAATGATATTAACAGCATAACAAGTTCAAATGAAAATGTAATAGTTCACCCAAAATTGAAAATTCTGTTAACACTTCCATGAAATTCCAAACCTGTTTGAACTTTTTTTTTCCTCTATGAAAGATAAATGGTAACCAATTTTTTGTTTACCAGCATTCTTCAAAACATATAGGTCATAAAGCTATGAAACAACATGAGGGTATGTGTATATATTTTATATATACATATACTGTATACAGTAAACACACACACATACATATATGTTTGAAAATGTTTGAAATGTCAAAAACTTTTGCTTTTTATTTTTATGCCATTCCAGCACCAAAGGCTAATTTTATTATAAGAACAGAATAGTATAAAACAATGACATTCAATGAATAAACTCTTATGGCTGAAATTCTAAACTGCTTCCTGGGGAGAAAGGATCAAAGAATGTAACACTTAAGGGGCCGTTAACACAACAACGTTTTCAGCCAAAAACGGGGAACTTTTTATGTGTTTTGCCTGTTCGTTTACACGACAACGGCGTTTTGGGGACTGAAAACTCATATTTTTGAAAACGGGTTTCAAAGTGCAAGTTTTTGAAAACGCCACTGTTATCATTTCCATGTAAACACCCAATACGGGAATCTTTGAAAACGGTGACGTCATGCGCGTGCATAGTACATGTTAGGTATGTAGACATGCGCAGTATGTGTCGATTTTAAAGGCATAGTGATATGAAAAGCAAGGCTGTCCAGTAAAATCTGCTGAATAGAATAGTCCCACTGAAATCACATGATGGCGGTACTTTACCTTTCAGCAAAATACGAGTGAGTCTTAATTAGTGACAATTAACAAGAGAATGATTTTCGGCTTTAAAGGGGTCATATGATGCGATTTCAAGTTGTCCTTTCTCTTTGAAGTGTTACAAGCTCTTGGTGCATAAAGAAGATCTGTAAAGTTGCAAAGACTAAAGTCTCAAATCCAAAGAGATATTCTTTATAAAAGTTAAGAGTCAACCACGCCTTCCTAAAACGCCTCGTTCTAACATGCCCCCACATGTCTACGTCACTATGTGGGAAGATTTGCATAACGCCGCACAAATAAAAGAAGGCGTAACTTTATTCCTCGCTGTTGCAACACTGCCATGTTGTGGAGTACGCTGTGTGTTTCGTTGTGGTGGGAAAGCGAAAACTACTTTGTTTGGCCTTCCAAAAAAAAACACGACTAGAAATCAGTGGTTAAGAAAACACTGTTCCAGAACACTTCAACCCAAAAATACAGATGTGTGCAGCACATTTTAGGGAGGATGGATGAGGACGGTTTACAGAACCTGCAGAGTAGCCTACAAAGCGTCTGTGGCACAAAGGGTGTTTCTATAAAGTAGGCAGTTCCACTGTGGCAGCTTCGATCCACAGCCTGTCGGTATGTTTTTATATTTAAATAAGTTTGCAAATGTGATTTCAACGTGGTTTTAAGCAGGGTAGAGTTTGAGGGGCGGCCTTTTTTGTTTGTTGTTAGTGTAATTTCCTCCCGATCAAATGCAGGAAATTGGTTTATGTGTAACAGGCGCGAGGGCAAAACGCATGCGTAAAGGACAGTATAAGTCATTGAATCCATAATTATGTCCCCACTTGATGCAACAAATGCTTCGTTTGTAATGGGTTTTATTGGTTTTGTCTCATCTAGTGATGTCCGGATCGCGAAAGAATCGTTCTATTTAACCAATCTTCTTAGTGAACCGGTCGAACCAGTTCACCAAATCGAACCGAATCGTTTGAAACGGTTTGCGTCTCCAGTACGCACTAATCCACAAATTACTTAAATTTTTCGGTTTATAAATGTGCCTGACACTCCATCTGACGCGAAATAAACCAATATCCTGAGTTATTCAGTTACCCCTAACAGTACATTGACTGAACTGCTAAAAGATAACCGATGACGGGATGTGCACGAGCAGAGCAGCTGGACTGAGTCTCGTCCTGCTGGGACACGGCATCACAGTATGGTAAGGGGCGTAACATTTCCATAACACGCTTGAGGCATTCGGCCAATCACAACGCACTGGATAGCTGGCCAATCAGAGCACACCTCACTTTTTCAGACCGATGAGCTTTGTAAAAATCAACACGTTTCAGAAAGGTGGGGCATAGAGGAGAAACAATAATGTACAGTATGTGGAAAATAATGTGTTTTTTTAACCTTAAACTGCATAAACACATTGCATTACACCAAATACACAACATAATGTTCTTTTTAGCAACGTCATAAATTTTTGAATCAATCTGCTTTCAGACTTTTGAACCTCAATGTTTTTGTCCTTTTTTAGGACAATATTTATCTGAATATTAATTTCTCTCACCGCACTGGAGTCCACATCACTGTGAACTGCGACTGTCTTGATGCCCATCTTCTTACATGTTTTAATCACCTATGAATGGAAACAAAGAATTAATATGAACGTTTTTCATTTCATAGTAGTAAAAATGTTCTGAAGGTAAAAGATATTATGGAACTTCATGTAAAGATCATACATCTAGGACTTCACCCTGATTTAAAATGAAAATGGCCTTAAGACAAATCTAATGTTTTGCCTTAAACACACTGAAAGGAACGTTCCTGGTGAATAACACACACACACTCACTCACCCTGCAGGCGATCTCGCCTCTGTTTGCAATGAGGATTTTAGCAAAGGTCTGTGGAAAGGAAAAGGGAACAGGGCGATTAAGACATTTGTTTTGTCAACACATTTGATTTGTGCACAGTGTGTGTCTCTAACACTGACTAAATCTCAACTCATTTAGCTGTAAGTGAAAGCTGTTCAACACACACTGCTTTTTAGATGACAAGAAGAGAGATAAAGACCTTTAAGATCAAGTTCTAAGTGCAGAACTGAATATAAAACTGGATGATCACAATTAAACTGTATCAGGTACAACAGTTACAAAAACCACTTATATACTAAACTACTGTCATCTATTCCATGAAGTGCTATAGACATACACAAAAACATAAAACGAGGGAGATCTAGATGATTAAGGTGGATGTTAGTGTGCCTTAAAGATCAAAGCATGAGGCTTTGCTAATGTTGTCTGCCACGTGTAAACAATTTATGGAAAAACTAAAGGAAGTGTCTGCCTATAAACCATGTGTCAAGATGAGCCTAGGGCCATGTGTATGCAAGAACACATTCCTAAACTCAAAGCATATTTCCCCATTTGCTCATATTGCTACACCCCAAATCTCACAACACACAAACCTCCAGGCAAAGGCTGATTGTGGGAGAATGAAACATCAAAGCTACATAAACGCAACAGGCTTTTGGGAGTGTAAAGGCTGAGAGAGTATGCAAAGAGAATCTTGACCTTGATATACGGGGTGTGTGTCAAAATAACTGAGGCTTCCTTGTTTCCTCTATGGATATCTATATGTAGATACCTCATTCTACTGCTCCAGACACGTCAACATGTCCATCATCTTGATTACTCATCACTCTCACTAACCAAACCATTCATTTTTATTGGAAATGCTGCAACAGTTTGCAGCCTATGGTTGCAGGAAGCATAGATATATATGATAGGGTTTTCTAATGGGCAACAATTGTGTAGAAATATCTAACACTAATGATAAACTAAATCAGCTTGTAAAGATTACTGTTGACATAAAGATTTATACACCACCAGTCAAAATAATTTAAGTTTTTGAAAGAAGTTTCTTCTGCTGACCAAGGCTGTATTTATATGATCAAAAAATACAGTAATATTGTGAAATATTATTACTGTTTTCAGTGTGAATATATGTTAAGATGTCATTTATTACAGTTCCTGAATTTTCAGCAGCCATTGCTCCATTCTTCAGGGTCATGTGATCCCTCAGAAATCTTTGGTGTCAGCGCTCAATAATTAATAATGGTTCTTGTTATCAATGTTGAAAACTGTTTTTGCTGCTCAACATTTTTGTGGAGACCGATACATTTTTTCCTGATCCTTTAATAAACAGAAAATTCAAAAGAACAGAATTTATTTAAAATATAATTTTACAATTTCTGATTAGAATTTAGTGCATTCTTGCTGGCTGGGGGAAAAGTATTCATTTCTTTTTCTTTTCTTTTTTTTTATTTATTTTTTGTAAAATCTGACGGACCCCAGGATTTCGAACACAGTTTTTTCAACACTTATAAATAAAAAGAAATGTTACGTAAACAGCAAATCATTTACATTTAGTCATTTAGCAGACGCTTTTATCCAAAGCGACTTACAAATGAGGACAACGGAAGCAATAAAAATCAACAAAAGAAGCAGCAATGATTGCAAAAAAAAATAATCGTTAATAGAAGGATTGAAGCTATGTGAAACAATACTGGAGTAATGGCTTGTAGAAAATAAAATATTTCACAATATTACTGTTTTTTATGTAGTTTTAATCAAATAAATGCATCAATAGTGCGCAAAAGAGACTTTATTTAAAAACATTGCAAAAATATTTTAACCAATAGTGTACATTTAGGTTGCAGATGCAGTCAAGTGGCTCTGGAGTGTTCACAGAGCTTTAATCACCGCTAATATGCCATCTATGTATAGAAATCAACGGTTTCCTCATTCATCACAAAGGACATGTCAACTGACATAAAAGACAGTTGAAACCGCACAAAGTGCTATGTTTTTTTTTCTTACCCAAAGATTCTCACCTTTTTTCCCTGTGGACCCTAGCATACGTCTGACAGAAACAAATTTGACATAGACCACAGTACAGTGTTCATGCACTAAGATGTAGGAAAGGAAACAAGAATGCACAAGTTAAGAAAAGTGAAAAAACTCTTATAATCAGACTTACCTTCTCATTTGGGTCATATACTGTAGAGTACCGGCAGATTATAACACCGCACCTCTGCTTGCTAAAACAGACATGCTAAAACACAGAGAGACCATGCTGTCACCACCACTGACTGAATGAAACTGTTTGTAACAGAGGTGCCCAAACCAGGACCAGCAGACCAAAGGTGACACTTGATGACCTTTGCCATTGGAGAAACATCCCAATGAAGCATTTCTTCATGTCTAATTAATCCTTTTGGGATTTATGTATTTATTTGTTTATTTTTATGTATTCTCTATCTACCTTTTGCATTGGAATGTAGAAAATATAAGTGAATTTGATATTACAAAAATGATACATTTTATATTTTAGTATGATATAAATGGATATAACGGGGAATTTACTTTCAGCCCACAGCCTTTAATCTTTTGACCCTTCATAGTAAAATGTTTGGGTACCTCTGGTTTATAACTTCATTCAAAACAAGTGACAGTGTTTTAGGACCACTAGCATTGTTACAATAATGAAACATGAAAGACACCACCATCAACACAGATTTTCTTTAAAATATATATATATACGAATCGTCCGTAACACACACCTGTCTAAATATTTTTCCCCCTGAACACCAATGGCATGGTTTACTTCAGATGTCTGAAGAAACCTTACTATGATAAACCCATTTTTTTTGTTGGCTTATAACGGCTCAAAATGGACAAAGAAGCTTTATGATTCGCAGTTTGAATCCAGAACACCACCTCCCCGACCCTGATGAGATCATTGACACAAACGAGCGGCACCCCAAACTAGATTCAATCCAACAATATAGTGCTTTCAAAACTATATATTTCAATATAAAAGTTGTTGATTACGAACGTCATTTAACTCGAACCTATTAAATCCACGATTCGACTCCGCCCACCCAGACAAAAGTTAAACTACGCAGCACAAGCTGCATCAGCTAAAACCTTCCTGCCACCCACTCACCCTGTTGCACACATGGGCCTGAGTTCACTACCAGCCCCATCATCGCTAAAATCTGACCAGTCGTGATTTCTTCAACGATACCAATGAAGGACAAACCATATACTTCTGAGGAGCGAGTGATGTTTCAGAAATAACACTTGACAGTCACGAATCAATCAAACTGTCCGTGTGTCGTGACAAGCCAAGTGAACATTCTTGCGGATCTTATAAGACAAGTCAGAGCGCTTAGTCCGATAACAAAGCAATGCTTTGTACACAATTCTGACAAATCAGCAGATTCGAAATATGAATTGTTTTCCTGCAAGCAGCGGCTTAAAACATCAAACGCTCACCTTAACAGCATGCAAAACTCTTTGAAAACCTGCAGCGCTTCTGTAAGCCGCCATGATAACCGCAGCTGCCTGGTTGTGACTAGAAGGGATACAGCAAAAACCAGAAGCTAACAACAAATTGAATTTTCTACCTATTAGATTGGGTCGCGCCACCCCCCCCGTAACGTTTGTCTACACCTACCCAACCACCACACACCACCTCCCTTACACTAATGAACCATAGTAATTATGGGTACATGTACCGACACACATCACCCGGGACTATTGATGTGCGCATGCCCAGTAGTTTTTTCTGTATCCCTTCTGGCCTTAACCCAGCTGGCCGAGAGCAGGGCGGCGCGTTCTTATGACGTAATACACATAGTTTGGGGGTGTTTGCCCTCTCGACCAATCAGATGTGCTCAGATGTGTCAGCGACCGACGCGGGGGGGGGGGGGGGGGGGGGGGGGGGACACAACACTCTGAAAGTTGGAGGACAGGTGCTGAGAAAACCCACCGAACGCCCTGCCCTCGACCGGCTATTCTATTGCATCTGCCCGCACAACTAACAATTATGGACGATGCATTAAGAGATTTAATATTTTACTAAAAGGGTGCAGTGTTAAAGGTTCCTATAGCTATAGGATATGTTTTTTTTTTTTTTTTACAATTTATTTATATAGGCTATTTATTTATTGGGCATGTCGGCTATGGTCCGTTAAATGCTTTCCACCCCATTTGGAAGGTTACCTCTCAAGTAGGTCACTATCTCACCCTTCATACCCACCCTCCCACTACGTTGTATTCTTTGTTTTGCGCATTGAAACGTTTCCTGAAAGTAAACTCCAGAAACCCAATGCTGCCACCCCCACTGCTGGGGACAATGAACAGTGTATGTCCACCAGAACCTTTCTATTTTGTTGACCAATGTAATGGCAGTCTACAGCACCCAGCCCTGAAATATTGCGGCTCACGTACTTTTGTATGAGGACTTTCGGGCATTTGTGTTGTGAAACTGTAGTCTAGCTAGCATGATTCGGGGCGACACCCCCACACAACGCCCCGATAAAACCCACAGAATCATTATAGGGCGTTATGTCATTATGAATCACAATCGTTCTTATCATATCCTCCTGTGACCCAGAAAAAAAAGTTTTGTGAATTTAGAATTTTTTCATGTCATTACATTTGTTTAGAGCATAAGAAAAAAATGGGAAAATAACATTTTTGAAAATTTATATTTTATTCATAAGTTATGCTATGTGCTCTGTAGAGGACACCAGGACTCAATTTAATAAATCAATCAATCAAAAAAAAATAATAAATAAATAAATAAAATGGCATGAATAGGCAAAAACAATGGATTTTTTAAAATCACCAATACATTTTTAGGTTTCAGGATATTTGTTTTGTACCAAACGTCGTATAAAGATGATTCTCAACCATGTTATGAAAGATGTAACAGAATGATTTGATATACCATTTTGCTTTATGCAATATGTGTGTAAAATTGCCATAAGAGTTTTTTCCCATTATATACAATGTATCTATACACTGTATCTAATTTGCATATGCTAATTTGCATAGTATTACACTTATATATTGCATATTAAAAGTGCCGATCTGAACGTTTCTTCAAAAATTGAGCATTTTTTTTCATGCTCGATAGTTTGTTGAGTTATTATGGTCCCCGCACAACCACCCTGAGAGCCTGAGAAAAGCGATTTTAGCAGAAAGAAACTTTTCAGATGCACTCTTTAAATCTGAAATCTTCAAGTGTAATAATAGGAGTAATAATTGGCAGGATTTTCATAATAATATCTAATATTTGATATATTGAAATATGACCCCCCCCCCCTAATGTCCTGTTTCATAACATAAATATTATTTATTACAATTAATAAAAAAAAATTAGTCAGATTGAAATGATAACAAAATGTTACCATATGCATAAGAGTGTTACATTTGATCACTACATTAACGTCAGACATTTTTAAAGACTAAGGAGAGGGAGTGGTCATAGTCAAACCTCCAAACATTTGGTATCTCTGAAAAGCCCTGAATTATGTGTTCTTTACAGGACATCTGTAAACTGTGCAGCAGAAGATCACAGAGACGCAATCACTGAAAACCTATAATGTCCATACCGCGGCGACACGGCGTATGGGTCCCAACAGGCCACACATTGTAAACGCGACCACGAATGAGACATTTGGTTTTATTTTTTGTATCCTTTTATTGTCTTTATGTATTTTCCTTCATTTTACGGTTTGGCATTAGTTATCGCAAGAATTTACATCTTCAACTGAATAACAACGTACAGACACTTTAAAGGTAACAATTCTGTGCACATTTTAGTCGAGGAGTTTTTCATAAATATTTTGTACTTTTAATCAAGTATAAGCTATACCATAATTTAAAAACAAGAGGCTTTTCTCAAAATTACTCGAAGTGGATGATTTCCAGATATCTGTAACATACATGGAAATAATTCTTACAATAATATACATTCACAGAATTGTGTCCATTTTAACGCACAACATTTGACTTCGGCACTTAGGATCCCCGTTAATACTTTTATGGTAAGACAATCATGTAACGTCAAATACTCTATATTCTAATGACAGGAATATTGTATTCAAACATCGTAACTTGACACGACCTTACTGTAAAACATTTATACAGTCAGAAAAATACATCCATCCTTCGTCTTTGGCAAATTACCAAAGAACATGAAAACAGCCTTCATTTTAGTCACATAATACTTTTCCTTGAGGCACAGTGCAACACTGAATCTTCGACATGCTGAGAACATAAACCCTCGTTTACTATTTACAAATAATAGTTTCTTTTATATGCAGTTCTTGGCGGAGTCCTTAAACGTACCACTCGCTAAAATTGGACGCTAAGCTGCCGTGGCCGCTGCTGTTGAGCGCGGCAGAGTCCGGCGACATGGTGCTGTGTGCTTCTGAACACGGAGAGATCAAACTGGAGGGAGTGGAGGACTCGTACCCGGAGCTTCCGGCAGGAGAGGAGTCGACCACCGGACTTTGATCCTCGTGAACCTACAAAAGGCATCAAACGCTTAGAATCAGTTCGTTCCGACTAAACTATGATATGCAAGGTGATGGATTGGAGAACAGAGAATAGCTGTCAGATGATTTGAATTCTCACCTTCATGTGTTTCCTTAAGGAGCTGGGGTGAGTGTAAGACTTGTCGCACAGTTTGCACAGGTATGGCTTGTCGGACGTGTGAACGTGCATGTGCTTCTTCCGGTCACTGCTGTTGGCGAAACGTCTGTCACAGCCGTCGAATTCACACTGGAACGGTTTTTCTCCTGAAAGACAAAATATTTTCTATTTAGATGTGTGTTTTACCACACTGGTTAGAACTTTACATACAGAGTCAATGAATGCTACTACTACAAGTACTCTCTCAGAAAAGTGGGCTGATCGTTGGCGCAATCGTACCAATTTACGCATTCAAATTTAAGAGCAATTCACACTTACAAAAGCATCTGTTTTTAATTATAAAACATCACTATAGGATTTCAAATCTTAAACTAACTAGTCTTGCGATTGTTGAGACACCAATGCGTAACAAACGTATGCAAAAAGTGTTGTTTGGCATTACTGAAGAACAAGGTTCAAGTTCTAGCTTTGAAACTGAAATGACCATTTAAACTCAAGTACTGCGCGATTCAATAAAAAGCCATGTTTAAAAGAACTTCAATAAATAATCACCTGTATGTGTCCGTTTGTGTATTTTGAGATTCTCTGAGCGCGCAAACACCTTGCCACATCCCGGGAAGGGGCACGCGAATGGCTTCTCTCCCGTGTGCACTCGGATATGATTCACCAGTTTGTATTTTGCCTTGAATGGCTTGCTCTCCCGTGGACAGTCCTCCCAAAAGCAGACGTGGTCACACTGTTCTGGGCCGCCGATATGCTCCGTGGACACATGCGTGACTAGCTCGTGCATGGTGCTGTAAGTTTTGCTGCAGCATTTTTTTGGGTCACCAAGCTCCGGGTCGATCCACTTACAAATGAGCTCTTGTTTGATGCACTGTTGTCGCATGTAGCGGTAGAATGCGCCGGGATGGTGCGCCATGTTCATACCCATATTTAGGCCATATTGACCGTAAGGATCGGCCCGTGCATTGGGCACTTGGTGATACTGCTCCGTTCGCCCGAAAACCTCACCGGGTAATCCAAGGCGCCCGTTTAGCATGTTTGGAGAGCCGTGATGGGACCCGTGCTGCTCGTGGATTCCAGGGAAAAGTAGGTGACCCTGACCTTCCGGGTGAGAGTGATGGAGAGGCCCTGCTGTGGAGCTGAAGATGGGGTGTTGTCCGCTGCCCGGAGTCGAATCCCCAAAGCCTCGGCTGCGCAAGAGAAACTCCCTGGTGGAGTTAAACGTGGAACTGGCGTACGAGGCAGCGTGCGCCGCCGCATGCGCTCCAAGAGCGGCCGCGGAATAGCTGGTTGCTTGGGGCGCAAAAGCTGCGCTCTGGCCCGGGGACAAATCGGGGTGGTTCAGTTTGAACGCGCCCATGTGTGCCGATTCCATGAAACTCATATCTCTGTCCTGCGTCTCGCTCACAGCCGAGTGATGCCTTGTGAACGTGCCAACCCCTAAACCAGAGATTTGGTGGCCGGCATCCAGTAACATCACCACGGTTTTTGATTACAAGATGCGACTACAAACCGCGTTTAAAAAGAAAACAAAAGTAGGATATAAATCAAATGAGTGGCTATTAATTGCCCGTAATACGGCTATAACTAAAACTCATACCAAGTGAGGAAGTAATAGTCAAATCAAATAAATCCTTTTGACACGATGGAAAAGCAATGTACACAATTTGTACATCGGAACAATTTTAGTGCGCCAAAGTGAAATTAGTAGCGGTTGCGCAGGTTCTCTGTGCGTCGTGTATCCAACTGAGTGTTTTTGCGCTCTGACTGCGCTTATCTCTGGGGTCTCTCCAGGGCACCCCACGCCCCCTCACGACAGTAACCCCGTTTCCCAAATCTAAGAATCTCATTGGTCTGTGTAACTCCCAAATCCTGTTCACTCGTCCAATCAAACGTTTACTCACCGTGAGTAATCAGGGCTGACGGTTCTTGTGGCTCCGCCCAGTTTTATGCGTTTACGAGGGAATAATCTGTGCTGGAAGCTTAGGGGAAAAATGAATGAAATGCAAAACACTGTATTACAATATTATTTATTATTAGGTCACTATTTGGTTTGAATGCAGTGACTGTATTAAACGCATCTGTTTAGTAAGTTATAAGATAAAAGTGTAGGTCTCTCTTGATTACTTCTGTAAAACATATTTCTTGACTGAACAGATTCGATAAATCGCTCACTGTTTTCCTGAGCGGAGGTTTCATTTGTGAGCTCATTCTATTTGAAGCTTTTACTATAAACGTTATAAAAGGGTTTTAATGTTTATATACTCGGTTTGGGTGCAGATTTGTGCAGTGCGCGCGATTGCGTTATGGTGACCTGCGCAACGAAGTGCTGACTTCGTCCTCGTTTTTGTAGTCTATAGCCTATATTTTGTTCATCGCCAAAATGCACGGCTGCATAAAACGTGATGTCTATAAATGAAATATTTAACGAAAATGTCTAAACCATTTTGGTCTCTATAGAGTCAAGCTGGGGAAGTTATTTTTTGCAATTTCACAAAATCGTTTTGTCCCCCAATGAACAATTATTTTGTGTGTTTTGTAAAGTCACGTTCTGGGCTGTGTTAAATAGAACACTTTTACGAAAGTATAGGCTAACATTTATTGCAAGTTATTAGGCTACATGTTACAAATTCTTTCTTAATTCGAATCCAGCACAGCGTTCACAGGAACTCAATGCAATAACATTTGATGTTTAATCTAACCTATTTTAAGAAGTATTGTTGTGTTATCATCTCTGACAGAATCAGAGTTAGTAGAAAAACACAGAGTCCTTTTCTCCAGCGCCTCCGAAAAGCAACACTTTTGTCAAAAGCATATTTGGACAAGAGCTCAAGCCTTAGGTCTCAGAATGAGCAGTCAAAGAGAAGGAAGGAAGGGACATGAGAGTGTTGTAAAGAGGTAAGTCACCGGCTTTGAACTGAAACTTATTATGGGCACGGATACCGCTCGAGTTGTCCTGACAACGGCGGTGAGATGGGAAGTCTCTCCATTGTGGATGAGTTGTTGCTCTTCAGAGGATTTCTAACCTTTAGACACACATTAACGTGGCCAGTCTTGAACTGGTGACATACACAGACGGAGAGACGCCGCTATGCCAGGAGTATAAAATCAACAATGTCAAGCGGTTAGAATGGAGCAACTGACCATTTTCACCTTTTCTAAAGAGCACAGAACAACTTCATGAATATTTCAAAAACATTTACTCCACTGGCCAATTAAAAGATTCAGAATTATGTGGCGCTGATCATTCCTCGATGGATGAGATTTATAAAGAAACGACCAATGTTAGGTTATATTTCATGTTTCAAAAAAAATGAAATGGACGCCCTTAAAATAAGATTTAAATGTCAGCCAACACATGGTCTTAACAACTGACCTGTAAATGAATTCATAATAGATTCATTAAATCAATTATCATGAGCACGTCATAATCTTTCACCCGTTTGAACATATTTCAAACTTTTCAAAAGGGAGGCTTGGCTACTAAATTGGATTATTCAATAAAAAAACTGCTGCATGACATCAGTCTGTCTTGAAGGACCATTTACATTTGAATATATTTTTATTTTTATGATTTAAAAATTAAAACCAGATTGTTTGGTTGTTTCAAAAATATTTGTTTACAAGGAGGTTATAACGCAATGTCGGTAATGGCAACTTGTTTTCAAACGAAAACACTTTTAGGTTTGGAAATATTGCTCTTACTGTTAGAGGTTTTTCAGCGCCCTGCAACAATTCACCGCTCACACAAAATCTGCTTAATCTAACATTTTTTACAGATGTGATTTATTGAAAGTATTTATTTAGGGACATATTTAGAGATATTTAGTATATTTTACCCACTGTGGCTCAATATTGTGAAATTAAATATGTAAAATAGCCTACCAGCGACGGGAGAGGGCGGTGAGCATTTAAAAAAATATATTAACTATTTTTTTTAATTATTTAATATTAAAATAGATTAACTTATTAGCCTATTACACATTTATTATTTGTATTTTATATTTATAGAGATATTTAAATACAGTCTTTCGCAATAAAATCTAACATAGTGAATATAATAATATATGAATACATGTATTTATTTAGAGACCAAATTAAAGGCTTTAAAATAGCCTAAAAGGAGAGAAAACTTTTTATGTTGAACAAAACATGTTCGATGTCATGAACAAGAACTTTGGAACAGGTGGTCAGTTTGTTTGTTTGTTTGTTTATTTATTTAAATTTCGCAAATCCTGGAAGGATGCCAGTTTTACGTGAACGGCTAGTCACCAGAAGTTTTAAAACAACTGTAGCATAAACTCAATTTCGAATAATTTCATTGATGTTCAAGGGCTATCTGTGTGTAAATGGTAAATTTGGGTAATGATCCCCAGATCTGTTAAACGTGTGTCTCGCGACCATCACTTTATATAGACGACTTCCTGATATTGAAAGTAAAGGTGCAAAATATGTGAACCCCACAAACATTTGCAAAGCTGCGTGCACAATTACTATAGGGCGTGTGTGTGTGTGTTGGTGTGTGTGTGTGTGTGGTGTGTTTGTAAATGAGCTCATCATTCAGTGAACTAGTCTGTACAACACAGCTATGCACTAATGAGCTGAATCATCCATATGCTGTTTAATGTTTCTGCACTGTCAACCAGATCTCCCTCTCTCAAAATCTGTGTGGGCAAAATCAGTGGGGGAACCTCAACTCTAAAGTTCTGAAATGCTGCCATTCAGAAATACAAAAGCCCTTTTTTTCATTCACTCCTGGGCTGGAGATTTCTTTCAAAGTGAGTGGCAGAAAATGAAGAGAGAGAAGAAGGGATGGAGCCCCTTATGACAGAGAACAAAACGGCTACAGACTTGTGCCGAAAAACAAACAAATCTTAGGTTTGACACATCTAGTTTGTGCAAACGAAAATAAGATGCAAAACTATTTGACTAAACATTGACTTGAGTGGTCAATCAAGAGGATAGAAAAGATGCCCAGTCAGCTGTAATTTGAGGGTTGGTTAGCCAAAAACAAAAAGAATGAACGTAACTAAATATATAGGCCTACACTTAAAATTAAAGGTGCTTCACGATGCCATAGAAGAACCCTTTTTGTCTAAATGGTTCCATAAAGAACCTTTAACATCTGAAGAACCTTTCTGTTTCACAAAAGGTTCTTTGGGGTGAAAGAAGGTTCTTCAGATTATAAAAAGGTAAGAAAGAGATGGGTTCTTTAAAGAACCTTTGACTAAAAGGTTCTTTGTGGAACCAAGAATGGTTCTTCTATGGCATCGCTTGAAGAACCTTTTGAAGCACCTTTATTTTTAAGAGTGTATAAAAAAAAGCATTCGGCAGAACTCTGACACTGTTCATGGGAAATCTGACACTTACACCTGACAAATTTGCATAAACACAATGAAAAGTGTTTCATGATCACAGTTCATCTCTTTTTTTCTCTGTCCCTTTTTCTCAAAGACACACATGCACACACATTTTTGAGGTTCGAACCCCAAAAGCCTCTACAATCATTTGAAGTTGCTACTCCCCAGGAATAATGCTGCTATGGCAACCATATATATAAAGGGTAGTTTGGAGGGCTTAGCATAAAATCAGCACTGATAGACAGGACAGCACAGAACCACTGCAGGGAGAAATAGGAAAGCGTGTTTGGTCCTATTGAAAACAGCAGCAGCAGGCGTCACCGCCTCGTCCCACCTGCATTTCTCAGGAGTGTATGAGCTATAATGCAGTCCACTATCTTTATTACAAGCTTAATGTGATAGAATGCCATCTATATGTTTTTTTCCCCCACATAATTTCAATTACACTTCCTTATATTTTTAAGTATTCATATTAAGTAAATGTATTTATTATTCATTAAACTTTAAAATATTAACAACTGTCTATTTAGAAGTCTAGAGAGAAGCGATACAATTTGTTCTCTTTATTAACACATTTTTAAAAAAAATTATCATATATAACCCAGGACCACTAAACCAGTCTTAAGTCGCTGGGGTATATTTGAAGAGTTTGGTTCCAAAACGCTATAAATCCATTTAGGCTAGATTAATTTGAGTAAAAATGTGTTTTCTTTACCAAGAAAGTGGCAAGATGAAAACCACTATTTTCTGTTTCAAGCTTTCACATAGCATCTTTAGGTTATAATAACATTACAAATTCAAATCCAGATTTAGATTTTCAAAGATTTATTATAAAATTGTATTATTGTTTTTTGCCAAAATGCAATAAATCCATGACACGTTTTTTTTTCAAAATACAATAAATCCATTAAATCAATATAAAAGTTATTTTCCATATTGAAACTGTTGAAAATACACAACATAGTAAGTTGATCCACATATGACTGCCTCTGAACTTGGTCAATACTAATCTTATATACAGGCACTGGACTAAAAATACATTCAATCAGTCATTGCTCCAAAAAGAATTCAACGGTTCATCTTGTTAATGCTATAAATTAATAACAACAATAAAAGAAAATGTCATCATGAACAACAATATCACATTAAACCATAGAAATTCCAAAATGACATTTCCCTTACATTCAACGTCCAAAAGTTCTTAACTCGTTCCATGGGCCCTTTTCGGTTAGTTGACTAGTGCTATACGCTGGATTAACAAAAACATTAATGGCATAAATAAAACCACACTGACAAGTTACGCAATATTGGGTTCATAATCGAATGCGACTCATCTGCGATTATGAACGCGATACAGCAGTGATCTACGGCTCTGTGTATTAAATGCCGAGCTGGAGATTTACTGTTCACGAGAACGCGGCTTTCTTCTCATACTGTCTAGAGTGCGTGGAATGGTGCGCTGTGATTGATTGTTACTGTTTACAGTGCGTGGAATGGTGTGCTGTGATTGGTTGAGTGGATATATTGCATTCTGCAGAAAAGGGAGATTGGCGTTTGTCGCGGTTTGGAAAAAAAGTGAGAAAACATGACAGAATAACTCTGCGGATATCGCATTTTGCGTAAAAGTAAAAATTGACTTTTCAATACCGACCAGATACAATACAGATTTTGGCGGAAACTCAAAAAAAAAAAAAAAGGCGTTTATCGCGTTTTGGAACCAAACTCTTCATTTATACAATATTCCAAACATATATTGTATGGGTCAAAATAATCGATTTTTCTTTTATGTCAAAAAACATTAGAATATTAAGTCAAGATATTTTGCAAATTCCCTACCGTGAATATATCAAAACTTAATTTTTGATTAGTAATAGGCATTGCTAAGGACTTAATTTGGACAAATTTAAAGGTGATTTTCTCAATCTTTTGATTTTTTTTTTTTTTGCACCCTCAGAATCCAGATATTCAAATAGTTGTATCTCAGCCAAATACTGTCCTCTCATCCTAACAAACCATACATCAATGTAAAGATTATTTATTCAGCTTTCAGGTGGTGTAGAAATCTCAATTTCGAAAAATTGACCCATATGACTTTTGGTTTTGTGGTCCAGGGTCACATTTGCTTTATCTCATGTTATTCTATAACAGACACTGCACCACTGCACATGAAGGGTAAAACAAACAAAACACAGCATCACATGACTCTGAGCAAGAATCACTCATGAAATACATTAAAGACTTCCATTAAAATTTTTTATGTTTTTGAAAGAGGCCTCTTATGCGCACCAAGGCTGCATTTATTTGAATCAAAAATACAGTTAAAACAGTATTATTGTGAAATATTTGAACAATTTAAATTCAACAGAGCGTTTCAAAGCAGATCTGCAGTGATCAAAAAGTGATTTAGTGATACAAAGAAAATTCAATTCTGCTGTAAAGCAGCTCTAAAGTAACTATCAATGATTTATGGGGAAGTCGTGGCCTTATGGTTAGAGAGTTGGACTCGTAACCTAAAGTTTGCGGGTTCGAGTCTCGTACCTGCTGGCAGGGATTGTAGGTGAGGGAGTGAATGTACAGCACTCTCTCGCACCTTCAATACCACGACTGAGGTGCCCTTGAAGGCACTGCTCCCCGGGCGCTGCTGCATAAATGGCTGCCCACTGCTCCAGGTGTGTGTTCACAGTGTGTGTGTTCACTGCTGTGTGTGCGCACTTTGGATGAGTTAAATGCAGAGCACAAATTCCAAGTATGGGTCACCTACTTGTCCACATGTCACGTCACTATATATGTCCAAATGTAATTTATTCTGTGATACAAAGCTGAATTTTCAGCATCATTACCCCAGACTTCAGTGTCACGTGATCCTTCAGAAATCATTATAATATGCTCATTTAGACACAATTTTTTTAATATAAATTCTGAAAGGCATCTGATATTTTCAGGATTCTTTTATAAATAGAAAGTTCAAAAGAACAGTCATTTATTTGAAATAGAAATATGTGTAATATAAATAAATAACATAACTGAATAAATGTATACATTTCAAAAAGTAATAAAACTAACAAATTAAACCTATAAAATGGTTAAAACGACAACCTTGCTAATTTTTATGCCCTTGGGGAACATCTAACTACTGTAGGTTAATCCAACTCACCCACCGTGTCTGTTTGTTCAACTTAAAATGATCTGAGATTGTATAAGTTATGTATTACAAATCTAAGCTGTTAGAACTTAAAAAAATTATATATTACCATATGTGACTCTGGACCACAAAACCAGCCATAAGGGTACATTTTTTTAAAAGATGTATACAGCTGAATAAATAAGATTTCCATTGATGTATGGTTTGTTAGGATAGTACAATATTTGGCCGAGATAAAACTATTTGAAAATCTGAAATCTGAGGGTGCAAAAAATCTAAATATTGAGAAAATCGTCTTTAAAGTTGTCCAAACGAAGTTCTTAGCAATGCATATTACAAATCAAATATTAAGTTTTGATATATTTACAGTAGGAAATTCACAAAATATCTTCATCGAACATTATCTTTACTTAATATCCTAATGATTTTTGGCATAAAAGAAAAATCTATAATTTTGACCCATACAATGTATTTTTGGCTATTGCTACAAATATACCCCAGCGATTTAAGACTGGTTTTGTGCTCCAGGGTCACATATTAAATACAAATCTCCTAAAGACAACATTAAAAAGACTTTTCATAAAATACAGTGTGAAATAGGCTGTACGCTTTTCCTTTTCTTACAGAAACAATCCAGCTTGAATCATTGTAATGCTGTGTGTCAACTGTGGCAACCGTGATCATCTGACCATAACCCTTCATAGCAGTGACCATAGGTGCGGGACCAGCTTCAATTAATGCTCTCTGCTGGAGACAGAGGCACACAGACTGAAGGGGACAGAGTAAATATTTTTAGATCTCAGGAGATCTTTTCACCATGAGAGGAGATCTGAGAGAGATTATGGAGAGACATCTAAATCAACATATGTAACATTAAATCAACATTATTGTCTAATAACATAATTTGGATCACTTTGTATCATTTTTGAGAATGTTATTATTCATTAAACAGTTTTTAACCATATTAAAAAAGTGTAATAGTGTTTGTTATAACATATATTTATGACCTATTTTGACTTAATGTAGGGTTTCTGCAGGTTTCACGAGGGTAAATTTAAGACATTTTTAAAACCATATAATGAAATTTTAAGAAACAAACTAAAAGTAACAAAATACATAAATGAAGAGTTCAGATGCAAAAGCCTCTAAGTGCCGTCTGAAATTTTCTTCGAAAATTTTTCTCAGGCTCCTATGTTCATTTTTCTTTTAATTTAATGGCAATGAAAAGAGCCTATTCACTGCCATTAAAGTGAAATGACTGAACCTACACATAGGAGCCTGAGAAAAATGCTCATTTTAGAAGAACATTTTAAATGGCACTTGGAGGCTTTTGCATCTGAACTCTTCAAATATTGTCTCTAAATGTAAATGTCTTGTATCAGCAATGCTTCAAAGTTTGAAATCTATATATAACAGATCTCTGATAGTTTTTAATTACTTTTACTAAAACAAAAGTTTAATTAATGAAAGTTTGAATAGCAGCTTCAAACCAATATGTGATGTTCTTCCTCTGTATTGTGCAAATGTCAAAAGATTCTTAAATCAAGATAAATTACTTGAGAAGCAAAGTGACAGAAAATAGTCTTGTTTTCTGTGAAATCAGTCAAAATGGAATTTAACAAATATCTGCAAATGGGCTAATAAATTTTTTTTAATTTAATTAACTTAATTCGAATACACCATACACCATTGACAGATATTTGTTCTTGTTTTAAGTATGAACTCACTTCATTTTGTTGAGTTTCTGCAAAAACAAGATTTCATTTGTTCTTTTTGCATCTCAAGTAAATATTTGAGGTGAATACAGGTAAACTGGGACAGTTTTAACCTGAATTCACCCCTACCAGAAAACAAGACAAAATGCATGTCTTGCAATGCATGCAACATTCAGTGCCATAACTTTATGAATTTAAGACTTTCTGCTCCGATTTAAAACCTTTGAATATCATAATAAACAACACACCAAATCACACAATATGAGTGCAGAATATGTCTCTTAAACGATTCAGTTACTGCGAATCACAAGTGGAGAATCAATTCTCCTCATAATTTTATCACCTGTTGCTAAATGACCAGGTCACAGCACCCACAGCAAGATATCTATGATGACCCCCGTCGGCTGAGTTTCAGCTAAAGAAGGGGGGCAGAAGAACTGATGAAGCTCTGAAGAGGCTAAAGGTCAGGGAACAATGCCTATAGAGAGAAGAGTTACCAAGATGGACGACACATGGCCTTAGGCCATCCACATCGGAGGAGGCTCTCACCCGCCGGGCATCTGTGGACAACAGGTGATGGAAGACAATACAATAGTGTTTCATAGCCTTTAGTTCAGCATAACCGCAAGTTAACACAGACTAATGCTGGAGCCACAGGCAAAGAGGACACTAATGGGGTCTCTAGCTGTGAAGATTGTATCAGGTCATAATGCAAATTTCTTTCCAGGTTATTATGGGTTCGCACAGTGGAAACTATATGGTATATAGTTTATGGTATATAGTGGTATATAGTCCCAGTGGAATCTAAATACCCAATATCGTCCAATGCAGATCAATTTAAACCTCTATAATATCATCTGATAACCGATATGGTATTAATATATTATGCATCACTACAGAACATTATGGAATAGAATAGAAATAGAATAGAATAGAATAGAACAGAACAGAATAGAACTGAGCTTTATTTCCACAATCAATTAAACGTTGTGTTGAAATCAACAGAGAACAGAGAATAGATAAACTACACTTAAGCTGGGATGGCAAAAGTGAAGGATGCGTGTCCTACAGCACTTAAGAAGCTTTAAATGAAGTAGTTGATAGCTGCTTCTCTTGAGGGTGTCAAGGATCCTCAGTGACTTCAATAGGGTCTAAATCCCATCATCCACGCTTCCAACCACCCTCCAGCGTCAATCAGAGGGAGACTTACTGGGACTCATTGCATAATTAACCTCAAGATAGAACAGAGAATAACTGTACATGCTGACCCCTATGACATTCCCATTCTTATTTACACTTCAGTGGCGCCATTTCAGTCAAGTCACAAAGTATTTGAATGGAAAACAAACCTCAAAACTACAAAACAATATCAGAGGACATGAAACAGGTCTTAGTGGAGTCATTAGAGAGGATTAAGGCAGTGTAGTGTATGAAACAGGATAAAGTGGGATTAATTAACTTCAGGAGTCTAATCTGATCTCTTCTAAAGGCCACTTCTACTTTACCAAAGGAACTACTACACACATCTGCAATTACTCAACATCATCAAGTATTATAATGTAGGGGAGAACAGTCGAATTTGGTCTAAATGTTCACCAAGAGATGATTCTACCAGGATGGTTTGCGCATGTAGTGGAACAAACATCCAAATCAACAGATGCAATGAGTCAGTCCTCTTAATTAGTGAATAACCGCCATCCATCCTTCTTCATAAATAAAGCAAGAGAACGCAAACGTGAGACGGGAGGGTCTGATTCCAGGAAAGACCTGTACAAGCTCTGGGAGGGGTTCGCAGGCTAGACGGGGTCATCTTTTCAAGGCCTTGCGTTTTTATTGACTCCTAGCAAACCAAATAACCAGATTGTGCGATCCGTTATAGACACAGGGGCATTGTGGGGTGAGTGAGGATTGGACACGGACACGCTGGCATTCCACGGCCCTATTGTGACTCGACTGAAAGAGGACAAAGAGACACCCCACTGATCAGAATCTGACGGGACGCCCCGCGAGACACAGGGTCACAACTGACCCTCTTTACCAGGTGAAAAGGGGATGAAAGAGTGAGAAAGAGGGGGACAAAAATAAGAAAGACAGCAAGAGAGAGGAAAAAAAGGGTTGAGGGGGTAAAAGGAGAAGGGGAGTGACGAACGTCTGCAGTGTGATGGAGGGACAAAGACTCCAGAAGAGCCGTGACGGGAAAAAGAGAGCGAGTGGTTGTAGTGGGCGGAGGAAAGAGAAAGAGAAAGATAAAAGAGAGACCAAAAGTGTTTGGTGAGGCAAAAAAGCAAAGACAATATATGCCAGTTGGTCATTTCCGGTGCTACCATGGACAATATCCATAATCTTGATTTACCATCATCATTGCTATTCCCTCATATTGTTTGTTATGTTTATATATTATATATATCTATAAGAATTAGTGCTGTCAAACGATTAATTGTGATTAATTGCATCCAAAATAAAAGTTTTTGTGTACAATGTGTGTGTACTGTGTATATTTGATTTGGCATATATAAATACACACACATACAGCACATATTTTGAAAATATTTACATGTATTTACATGTATGTATTTATATTCATATAATTTATTTCATATATAAATATATTTAATATATAAACGTAACATTTTTCTTAAATATATACATGCATGTGTTTTATTTATATATACATAATAAATATACCCAGTACACACACAAATATTATGTAAACACTTTCCATCTTTATTTGACCCTCTAACTCTAATACTCTATTCTAATTCTATTCTAAAAAAAAACACTTGTTTTCTATTAAAAAAAAAAACGAACACTAGCTTCTCTATTTTTTTTGTATTCTATCGTTTTCTTTTTATTTATTATACAATTAATAAAAGCAAAAAAGGCCTCTAACACTAGCTTGTTCTATTCTTTTTCTATTCTATCTGTTTTCTTTTTATTTATTATATCATTTAAAAAAACCTTGCCATGTGTGCTGCGTTAAGCTAACTGAGACTTGTAGCACTTGCATATCATTGCTCTTTTGTTGATTTCAATTGCTTCCATTGTCCTCATTTGTAAGTCGCTTTGGATAAAAGCATCTGCTAAATGACTAAATGTAATGTAATGTAAACAAAAACTTTTATTTTGGAAGCGATTAATCCTTTGACAGCACTAATATATTTATTTATATGTGTGTGTGTGTGTATAAGACACCTCAGTGTTTGAGTGAACATTGGCAAAATTATACACAAATAATCCTTTTTTCCACTCAAAAATGGAGGTCTGTGCTAACTGAATAAAAACAATTTGGGGAAAAAATTGTGAAAAATAGTTTTTTCATTACTGGTTTTGTGTATAATGCTTTGGCAATGTGTATGTAAACACAATCATTCCAGTAAAGTACTTTAAATTGAAACTGAATTGAATTGCAGACAAACAAAAAAAAGATCTGACGATGGGCTTAAAAACGGCATATATTTAAAGTATGATGGAGATTTGATGTTTTGGAATATGAAAATAATGAATTGTTATATTTGATTTGATATTATATTGAAAGATCAGAGTAGCACATCTGACGAATCACTGTTAAACAGACCATTTGTCATTTGTGTCATGGTTTCAGAGTTGCTGGATTTCAATTATTTATTATTCAATTCATGATGGAAGGATGTGGTCATAGTCAAAAAAAGAGAACTGAATTAGTGTTATAAATGTACTATTTTTTGTGACAAAAAAGATTAAACGGACTCCAGCAAATCACTTCATCAAAGCTGAGGTACCACAAAAAGAAAGTGAGAACAACATAAGGAAAGGAGGAGACAAAAGAGAGCGAGGGAGAGAGAGAGAAAGAGAGAGAAAGAGAAAGTCTTGGTGTCTCTGGGTGACCGACATTCTTTGCATTTTATGCCCTCATCAAAGAGTCCGTAGCGCTACGAACCATGACAAACTCCATTATTTCATTTGGATTGATTTTCTCAGGACACACTCAAAAAGCTCAATGAAAAAGTCAAGTGTGATTTATCAATTTATGTGCCTTTGTAATAAAAAATGATCATTGATGATTTTTTCAAAAGACGTCTCTTCTGTTCATCAAAGCTGTATTTATTTGTTAAAAATACTGTTCTATGGCAATATTTTTCAAAATGTAATTGTCACATTATTGTCACATGATCTACAAAAATGGTAAACGTTACTAACAAAGCTTATGATATGCTGATGTGAAAAAGGAATTTGAAATGATGATTGCTTGTGACAAACTGAAGTGTACCACGTGACTATATTGGCTTATGCACAAACTAAACAAATTTCCATGGCCAACAGGCAGAATAAAAATGGAAATTTGCACATCAGCCATCATAAAACTCTGCATAGCCACCAGGGGGTGATGTATAAATACTTGAAGATATCAAAGTTTATGAAGTATAATAAAGTAAGACTGAAAATTTCACTGCACTGTCCAACGAGAATAAAGATGGACAACTTTTCACTGCTCAGACTTCAGGAACCTTATGAGAAGTTTAGGTTTACTTACAGCTTCTTGATTCTTGATGCTATCTACGTTTGCAAGAAAACCCCCACAAAGACTCTTTATCGTGCTGAATGTGTTCATTAAACAAAAGAGACTGGTGTTATTCACTCTTAAAGCCGACAACACAGATGACTAACACTGAGCTGTCCAGCAGACACACTCTCAGGAGTTTTTATTTCGTCCTTAAAGGAAACCACTCAAGCCTTTGATCCAATGAATAGGCTTTCCCTCATTTGGGTGTCTGAATACGCACAAGAGCCCCAAAATGTAGCGTTTAGCAAGCAGGATTAGAATAGAGAGTGATTCAGCCGTGAAAATCCCCCCGGTTTAATGGCTGTTGGGAGAAGTTGCACTTTATAGCTGATTTGAGAGCATCTGAGAACCTGTGTGACCAAGTTAAAAGTTTGAATTTGGAAAGCATCAGCTGATCTCAGATCAGGACCCTGATGGAAGCCAGAAAGTGATCATTCATATGAAGTGAGTTTGAAAGAGAAAGGCTGTCCACCCACACTATTTACGAACCACTGCCACAGTCAGCCATTGTTCAGAGAAACACGTTAACAAGAAAGAATGATGGAGAGGAAGGATCACAGAGAATCTTGAAAGGAAAAATATATTACTGCTGATAAAGCCACTTCACTACCATATATATATACATATATATATATGTGTGTGTGTGTGTGTGTATACACTTATATATATGTACACAAAAAAACAAGTAGAGAGATACCAAACTGTTTAAATGCATAATGTACCCTATAGAGCAATTATTTCACTGGTTTTAGATGCAACTTAAAAAGCGGGGCCAGAAGTAGTGTTTTATTGTAAGCTGTATTCGTCATTAACATAATCTAGTCTATAAATATAGGCTTAACCTGTGTCTTGTAGTGTTTTTGGATGATGCTATCACTCTTCCGTGTGAAAATGTGCTTCCAAAAAGGAAAACATCACGAAAAAGAAATGAATAAAATGTGTTTTGCTCAGAATAATACATAAAAACACACAAAAACATTAATATAAATATGTTTTTGTTTGAAATAAGCTAACTACATGTCCTATTTTTGAGAGAGAGTTATATCAGTGAAGTTCTCCGTAAACCTTAGCTGTGTATGACTCAACGCAGCTAAACACTGTATGATGCCAGGAAATGGCTGTTATTCATCAAAGTCTTCATTGTGTTAATAATAGTATGAAAGTTAACAGAAAATGACAGGAATAATTCAGCCAGCAATCTGTCACTATAGAAATGTCAAGGTACTGTCTGACTTGCCTTTCCTGTAGGATACGTCTTTCCCTCAAAGCTGGTTGCCATTTTTTCAGGTGTGGAATATAGGCCAGACCCATTACAAGAAGCCATAAAACTCTGGTCTCCTCCAAAATAAAGGAGCACAACAAAAGAGTGACTGAAGCAGCCATCTGGAAGAGATAAACAAACAAGGCTCACACACACAAACACGTATGCACACACAGCATTAACCTTGCAAATTTTCATATTACTGATGTGGTGAGTCACATCAGAAAAAATGCAATGATTAATTACACACACACTCAAAACCAAAACCAAAAAAAATAAAAAAAAGAAAAAACAATCTATATCCTCCTGAGACCCAGGCCATTATATTTGAGTGAATTTCTCTGAGACCTCACATGTCACAGTTTTAAGTCTGGATGTCCTGTACAGAGCACATTCAGGGGTTTCCAGAGATACCAAATGATTGGATGTTTCACCGAGACCACTCCCTCTCCTTGGTTTTTAAAAATGGCCGACATTAATTTAGTGGTACAATTGCACATCCTTATGGAAATATGATCATATTTTGTAATTATAATTTAAATCTGATTAATTTTCAAATTGTTTGTCATAAAACAACATCTCAGAAAAAATGTTATGGGGTTTCAAATCAAAATATGTCTTCCTGTTATGAAACAGGATATAATTTCATACATGTCCACTGTAGAGGACACCAGGACTAAAAGCATGTTTATTATACATTTTGGGAGACACAACAAATGAATAGAGAAAAAAAAATATGTATCATTATTCCTATTAAATATTAGATATTATGAAAATCTGGCCAATTACTACTCCCATTATTACACTTCTTTTTTCAACATGCTGTCCCAACAGCACTTTAATATGCAAATTAGATACAGTGTATAGATAACATTGTGCTTAATGGGAAAACCAGTTTATGGAATTATTACACACAAACGGTATATCAAATCATTTTGTTATATAATTTATAACATAGTTGAGAACCATCCTTAAACAAAGGTTAGGCATTAAAAAAAATCCCGAAACATAAAAATTGATTGGTGATTTAAAAACAATTCCCATTGTTTTTGCCTTTTCATGTCTACTCGTCATTTTATTTTTTAGAAAAACTGAGTCCTGGTGTCCTCTACAGAGGACATAGCATAACTTATGACTAAAATATAATTTTTCATGCTCTAAACAATGTAATGACATGAAAAAATACTAAATTCACGAAGCTGTTTATTTCTGGTTCTCAGGAGGATATGTACATGGCAAATTAGGGCCTCGACTATCTACAAATCCTAATTGAACACAGTGACACCTGCTGGTCATTCTAACGCATTTTGATTTACTTCCACTTTTATATTAAACACAAAAGGTTTGTTTATTTTCGACATTTTCTGTGACTTACATCAGTCTTGGCCCTCTGCAGCTGTACTGGGTGCTGGACGGAAAAATGTGATTCAGCAAAGCTCATGTACTCACAACTGTAATGATATTCAAAATAAACAGGACGACTGCGAGTGTGATATTCCTTATTACGCAACAGTTAAAATAGAACTTGAATTTTAAACAATATTTACAGTTTATCCATTTAATTTCGCCAATGAAGCGATTTTCTCCGTGGCCGCCTTTTCTGAACGCACTGCGCACGCGCTGATATTTTGCGCACACCTATTATGGCTTTAGGACTCCATTTGTTTTGATTGACAAAAAAATCAGCGCACACAGTAGCATTCCTGATTAAAACGTTTTTAATAGAATCTGTTGAGTGGATGACTCGCTCACTAAAACCTTTTACTCCAGTAAAAATTCTGAACTGAAAAGATTGGAACTATCTGCTACAAAAAGCTACATAATTTCTGGAAATAGACATTTTTCTGAAGTGAAATAGATAAAGATGTTGTGCTGATGGTCTCAAGGTTGTACTTGTACAGATTGCTACCCTTTTACTAGTCATTTAACAATAAAAGTGTTTGACATTATGGAAGAGCAAGATACAAAAAGCATTGTTTGAGGGAACAAAGGTAAATCATCAACACAGAGAACAACTTCAAACATTAAAACAAGTGAACTGATGTTTTGGAGACAAGGAGGTTTTATTTCTAATATTTTTTATGTTTTTCTTGTAATCTCGTTACCTCAAAATCAAAGACGACAAAATCAAAACTGAGTGGCCAACCAAGCTAATGTAGTTTATGGATACACGTTTAAATGCTGTGCATATACAGAAAATCATTTCACTCCAGTACCCCTGTGTCTTGATTTTCCTGTGATAATGAGGCACGCAATGTGTTGAGGCATGAACAGAAACAACAAGAAAGAAAATGACCAAACAAAAAGTTAAATAGACATTCCCCCCACTGGTTATACACAAGTATTAACACGGTGGAAAGAAATTTCACACAGCCTCACTCTTAAATCAACTCATAACGAAGTCTTTCCATTTTTAATCTCTAGTTTCTTTTTTGATGCATTTAAGGAAAAAAATGCTATTTACAAAAATCATACTTCTGACACCATGAAGATTCAATAACCGGAGCTATTTTTCTTTGTAATTTATGCATCACCCTTTCATTTCAATGTTAGCAAAAGAAAAAAAGTAAGTAATATTTACAAGGGAAATCTTAATTACTCGTCGCAGTGGACAAGGTGCGTGTTTGCTGTAATCCGTTCCAACTAAAGAAGCAGATGTGTCGATTTCTACAAATGGTTTAATATGCACTACTAATGCACACACGCAGCAAAGTAAATGGAATTTGTTGATTCAGAGTTGTTGGTGTAAAGCGAAGTCGCCGTGGCAACAGATAAAGTTAAACAGCGCTCAGGTCCCTCCCTACGGGACCTCACATTGGGCGGAGAAGGGTTCAGTCTCATATGAGATTGCTTTCATTTAATCCACTTTGACCACACTGTAGATCTTGGTGACAAACCAAAAGCAGGCAAAGAATCCAATTGTGCCTGGAGGCAAAAATACACAAGAGATCCAGATTATTAAAACACTACACAATATGAATATGAAATGAAAGCATTACTGAAATGCATTAATGAATATGAAACCTGAAGCATTACTGTTTTTCTGCAGTCAAAACAGCACATAAAGACTGTCTACAAACATCATATGTTTGGAATCAAAACTTCCCACAATTTTACCCACCATTATATCCATCTCAATAATAACTATTGTTTTTATTGAAGAACATACAGGTCTTGAACTTTCTGGAATCATTCATGTTAAATCAATTCTGGTTAATTCATTTAAATGTATTGATACTTCCACTTTCCGTAAAAAAAAAAGTCTGAAAATAAGCAATGTTTTCATAACTACAACTGAAATACAGGGAAAAGAAATATATGGAAATACAAAAAATACTTAGAAGTGGATGATATGACAAATCTTGTTCCACAAGATTTTCTATTATGGCAATGACATATATCATGATCTATTAATATAATCTGTAAAGCTAGTTTCAAGTTTTGTCTATTGAAAGTGCTGTGCAATTTTCCATGGAAACTGTGTGACAAAATTCTATGATTCCAGTTTACAAAAAAATTGTGCGCCAAAATTCAGTCATTCTAATAGGAATTTGTGTGATTGGGATTTTCACTCATTTTCAAGTTTGTCACATGAATTGGCAGCGTTGACCAACAGAAAGCTGCTTGGTTTGAAAGTGACGTCTGTGTGAGCTGTGCTTCTAACAATGGACCTCTTCGGCCCACTAAATTCAGCTGCAGTTTCGCTAGTGACTGCACCTTAACTCTACACACATACAGACCTGTGAAGAGGAAGAAGATGAGTGCCATGATCATGGTGTAGCCGAAGTAAAGAATGGTGCTGGCGAGTCCACTGATCTGCAGCTTAGAGAAGAAGTAATGGATGGCATAGACCAGGAAATAAACAGCTGTGAATCCGCTGGTGAGGAAGGAGCGCCACTGCCAGTGATAGTCCTAAGAGACGGCATATACACAAAACAAATGGAAAAAACAAAAAACGACGATTCTCCAAAATATGCATACTGTCACACGTGTGCATATGTAATATGGATTTTGCTGTGTGTACTCTTACCTCAGCACACAGGTGGAAATAGCAGAGGAGGATGGTGGCCTCAGAGCAGGTGATGAGCAGGATGATGAAAACCAGGAAGAGGAAGCCAAACATATAGTACATCTGATGAGACCTGCAATATCAATGGTTTACACAATATTTCAATAAAACTAAGTGCTTTTAAAGAGGTTTGATTTGATTTGGGTTCGAACCCTAAACCTGAACTTTATCATTTGCTTTTGTAATCATTGGAATCATAGCAACCGTTAATCATCAGCACTAACCAAATGCTGTTGAGGATGAAGAACAGCTGGATGAAGATGCAGCCGAATGGCAGGATTCCACCCATGACGATGCCAGGAAGAGGTTTGGTGTAGAAGGACTGCTCTGGAATCTGTCTGGGGATCTGATTGGTCCGCACAGGATGTTCAATGCCCTGAAATTGAACCAAAATTGCACACATATATAACTATAAAAAAAGAGTAACAGGGATAATTGGATTTTTTGACACCAGAAGTTTTAAAAAAAAAAAGGCTTTTGCGAAATAATCTGAAAGTAAAGAAAGCTTACACTCTTCTTAAAACCGAAGTATGCTCCGATAAAGGTGAGGGGCACTGAGATACAGAACCACAGAGCCAGGATGGCCACCAGAGTGCCAAAGGGCATGGCAGCTGATGAACCCTCGCCCCACAAAATCAGATTCATTACGAAAAAATCAGCAAACACCACTCTGAAAAAGCATGTAAATGTATTATTCACAACAAGCCATATTTAAGGTACACGTCAATGCACAAGATTTCAAAGTGCAAAATGGTCCAAATATTCCATTAAAGGAACACTCCACTATTTTTGAAAACAGGCAAATTTTCCAACTCCCCTAGAGTTAAACAGTTGAGTTTTACCATTTTCGAATCCATTCAGCCGATCTCCGGGTCTGGAGGTAGCACTTTTAGCTTAGCATAGATCATTGAATCTGATTAGACCGTTAGCATCTCGCTCAAAAATGACCAAAGAGTTTCTATATGTTTCCTATTTAAAACTTGACTCTTCTGTAATTACATCGTGTACTAAGACCGACGGAAAATAAAAAGTTGATATGGCTAGGAACTACACTCCCCATTCTGCGTAATTAATCCAGGAAGCTTTGCTGCCGTACTATGGGTTCAGCGCAGGCGCCATGATATTATGCAGCGCCTGAAAATAGTCCCCAGCACTCTCTCTGTGCAAGCAGGTGGTCACGTTGTTTATGTTGACGGAAGTTAGCCTATTTTCTGGCGCTGCGTAATATCATTGCACCTGTTGCACCCATGGTACGTCAGCAAAGTTCCTTGATTATTACGCCGGAATGAGAGTATAGCTCCTAGCCATATCGGCCTAGAAAATCGCAACTTTTCATTTTCCGTCGGTCTTAGTACACGATGTGTAACTACAGAAGAGTCAAGTTTTAAATAGGAAAAATATAGAAACTCTTTGGTCATTTTTGAGCGAGATGCTACGGTCTAATCAGATTCAATGATCTATGCTAAGCTACAGCTAAAAGTGCTACCGCCAACCCCGGAGATCGGCTGAATGGATTAGAAAACATTAGAAATCAACTGTTTAACTCTAGGGGAGTTTGAAAATGAGCCTATTTTCAAAAATAGTGGAGTGTTCCTTTAACTGTTACATTTAACTGCTTAAAGGGTTAGTTCACCCAAAAATGGGTGAAGTTAACTTAAAATTAACGTATTTTGGACTGAAGCACTGCACAGCCCTGACTGCAATGATAATGTTTGGAATAGCCAGGACAATTTTTTATATAACTCCGACTGGATTCGTCTGAAAGAAGAAAGTCATATACACCTACGATGCCTCTGGGGTGAGTAAAACACAGCCTAATTTTCATTTTTGGTGAACTAACCCTTTAATTTACTGAAATTTCAATTCAAAGGAATGATGTATTTCTTCATTTACCCACCCTGGACAGAGAAATGCTGTCAACAGAACATTGGTCTTCCACTTCTCCCCACCGAAGGCTGGAATGAGAGAGAGAGATAGACCAGTTCACCTCACATTTCAACAAGGATACAAAAAAAAAAACATTAAACCACAAATAGAAAATGCAGTCAATATAATACAGTTGTAATACATCAATATATCAGAATCAGACTCTACAGTGAGATATTTAAAAAAAGTTATATTATTTGTAATGTGTTTTGTTTTTTATTACTGACTTCAAAGCAGTTGTTGGAATTCATTAAACTCATTAGCATTCTTTCAGTTACCCCCTCTAGATTCTAACACTTAAAAACGGTCACATTCTTCATTATTACGTTTTTTTGGTCAAAAGAGAACAGTCACAATTTCCTCTTCCATTGCACAAGGTCCTGTGGATAATATTAGATAAAAATGCATGCACACACACAGAGGATTTAATTTTTTTTTAACTCAAAGTACACCATCTATTTCACATTTAACATACCGTGTTTAACATATTATTTTATAAGATTTTTAGAGCACTAATGATAATCTCATTTAGGATTTGCATTGCAATGTATGTCCTCTCTTCTGACTGATTCTGTGAGATGGTTGCACTATTGTAAGCCAAGTAATGAGAAGCATAGAAGCCATTAGGCACTGAGATACTGCCTAGGATTTACCACGATCCTGTGCATCAAGACTGGTGGTTGATGGACGACAAAAAAAAAAGGCTGTTGTAACAATTGAAAGTAAACTCATAAATGTCCATTATGATTCAGTTTCTAATCAGAGAAGAAAAACAGAGAAGATCAAAGGGGACAATTACACTTCTGTCATACGAACAATGTTAAAACAGAGCTCAGCAGATGGATCTACAACTGATATCATAGTAAATAGAAGAAGAGTAAGCTCTTATTGTATTCTGCACGAGCTGTAGAACACAGCTAAAGCAAAAAAGCAGCAGGGGTGTGTAGCCTGCCTGCTCATGTAAAGGGCTCCTCTGACACTAATTAAATCTAACGAACTGCAGACAACCCTAATGAAGGGAGGATAAGAGATCAAAGGTCAATCCTCTGCTGTGCACTTACATTTGTAGTAGCGGGCAGCCACATAACCAGCTGGAGTACCCAGGAGCACCCACAGCACCACTGCACACGTCATCAGAGCCCCACGATTAGCAGGTGACAGGAAACCCAAACAGGCAAAAACTACAGGGAGAAAACATGTTGTCAAGTTCAGGGTTACACGAGTTCAGAATCGAAAACTCAACAAAATCCATATCATATTTTAGATGTAGCAAATGCAAAACTGTCCAGGTTCACACACTGATTCACCTATCAAAAATTAATGCAAGTAAAAATAGTAGTATTTTTGGTAACATTTACCATAAAATTAATGTCCAAAAATCTGACTATATTGGTCAAACTGCATTTTATAAGGATGTCTTGATTTTTCCATTCTCACCATTTCTCTCTCCACAACACTCACATGACATAAACATTTTTTTTTTTATACACTGCTATTTTTAAACCGTTTTTTAATGCCAATTTATGTCTAATTTTCACTACTAGTTAAAATTTTGGGTTGGTAAGATCTTTTTTAAATGATGTTGAACGGTCTCTTTTATTTAACAAGGCTGCATCTAATTAATTAAAAATACAGTAAAAACAGTAAAATTGTGAAATATTATTATAAGTTAAAAACTCATTTCTATGTGCGTACAAGATACAAAGATTAATTTTAAGCATCATTACTTCAGTGTCACATGATCCTTCAGAAACATTCTAATATGCTGATTTGCTGCTCAAGAAACTTTCCTTACTATCATCAATGTCGAAAACACTTGTGCTGCTTAATATTTTTGTGAAAATCAATTTTTCAGGATTATTTGATGAAAAAAAACTTGTTCTCTAAACTTGTTGCTTTTGATCAAATGAATGTTTCCTTGCTGAATAAAATACAACGTTCTTTAAAAAGCTTTACAATTTCTGAGTCTGACCCCAAACTTTTGAATTGTAGTGTACATTTATATGACATATTTGTCTTTTTTATGCTAAAGACAAATTTCTAAAGCAAACAAATAAAACTATGTTTTGATCTGCTACTGGTCTTTTTCTATCAATCAGGGCTTGAATTTTCCTGTTTTGCTATATTGCTCAGCTGCCTATACACTTACAGAGAGTAACAAACGTCATGATGAAGATCTGAGTCCCAGACCCCAGGAACACAGACAACAGCATGCCTTTCCTGGGAGGCCTGAAGACGTCTCCGTGAACAAGCTTCCAGCCAAATTCCTCCTGGGCATCCTCCTGGAAAAGATTGAGTGGAAAAGCGAGGTTTTAACAATAGCAGGAACTAACGGAACCCCGTTCAGGCGTGGGTTTGGGTCTACAGCCCAATTACAGCTAACAGAGATCAAAGGAAAGACACCGGCTGCTGCTCAGACCAATGATACACTGTGTCACTCTCGGTCTGTCCTTAATGAGTATGATGTGAGAGGACGGGGGAGGGGCCACGGTGAAACACAGGAAAGAGAGAACACGTAAAAGCAACAGATGTGTGTATCACGCCTGAGCCTGTCTGACCTCTAACCCCGGATGGGAGGGACCAAATATACGATATATAAAGAGATCTGAATGCGAAGTGTGTATTTAGGGTGACTCATATCAAGGGTGTGTGTGCACTTGTCTCTCCTCATCAGTGTGACCGTCATTGTTGGCAGTAGACAATCCAGACCACAAACACAAGTGACATACAGTACATTAACACGCATTCTGTAAGTTACGCTCATTAGCTTACAAACCAAACACTGCTATACTTTTATACACGCATACAAACATAAAAATGGTCTATTATGTGAGAGACAAAACTTGGCTGTACTAAACCATAAGTATGTGTTAAAATATAAGCTCACAAGAGAGGATCGATCATGTGGACAGTGACATGTGACAGTTAAGCAGAACTCACCACAGAGTCCATCTGGTTGTATCTGGCGATATCTTTATGGAGCGTTCGGAGCATAATCATAGCAACCATCCCCGAGAGGAAGAGTACGATGACCAAAGAGTTCATGATACTGGCGGCAGAAAACAGAACATCTTAGCTAAACATATTAGGACATATTCGCTAAAATACATCATGGGTTTATTAGGATATGGACCCTGGGCCAAATGACAATCTCAGTCCCTGCAATCCAACTTTTGTGATTATTAACCATCATCAATATTATTATTACAAATAAGTATTTTGTTTTATTATTTGAATGATAAAAATATATACATTACTATATTAATTGTAATAAAACTATTGTACTGTAAATTTAAAATGAGTATTTAATATAACAACAATTATTGTTATTATTCAATGTATATTTATATTTAAATGTTAATTAAAACAATAAAGAAAAATTACTACAGCAATAATACTATTTACTTTTACGCTACTAGTACTGTATGAATATAATTACAATAAAAAACTATAGAAAATTAGCATTTAATAAGAATAATAATAACAATAAATTAATTTAACAAAACAACAGGAATATTACTGATATTTAATTAAATAAATATAAATAGCCTTTTTTTGTACTCGGCAGGAAACAACTGGGAGGTCTTAAAGCTTCTCATTTGTTGACAACATATTTATAAACGGTTCTCATTACAAATTTGGGAAGATGGTTGGCATGCTGTGTTTTAGAATGCACATTCCAAGACACTGAACACAAAAAAAAGGTCATGCATAACTTTGCTACTATCAATGCTCAGTTATTGGCCAGCTGGTAATCATCACAGTTTCATATACACGCCAACTCAATTTTTTACTTGAATTTTTACTCGAGTGATTTTGGACCCCGTCTGAGGGTGTTCTGTAGACAGCCACATGATGCCGCCGCTAGCTCATATAGTGTTGTTTGAAGCTATGGTATCCATTCATGGAATACATGGATTTTAAATATTTGTGGAAAAGATTTATTTATTTTAATTTATGGACTTCACATGGGTCATACTTTAGTTTGCTGTAAAGCCCAAACCAAGGTGGGCTTTGCAAAGGATGCATGAACAGTGCTTCGCAAATGCATATGAGAACACATGTCCACTTTGAGTGTGTCATTTGGGACAGGGCCATATATGTGTAATATGCGCCCTCACCTAAACCACTGAATGTTGGTGTGTGGCATAGACTCAAGAATGTAATCCCATCTAGAGGCCCAGCGAATCAGTTTGTCCTCCTGCAAACACCAAACCAGCAGTTATCCACAAAAACCAAGAGCTCTGCGGAAATACTGATATAATAAATCACTTTACAGCAGGAGTCTACAATCTCTTACAGAATAAAAGAAGCCCCTGGTTGATAGAGGGACAGAGCACAGACACTTACATATTGTATCAAATTGATTCATGCATTGTAGACTTGGTCTATAACAACATGCATATAAAGTGAAATGAACATAATTACATAGTTTGTGATGATGATTAGATTGCAAAGTCCTTCAAATGATAATTTTAAATGTAATGATCATTTTATTTCTCATCCATCTAGTATGAGATGAACAGTGACACTTTTAGCTGAACTTAAGCTTTGGTTGAAGTTCATGTAACACTGTATTTTTGCATATTTCACAAAACTGAGTTATACATTTATTAGACAATAATTGGAAAATCTCCTGCTTTACAGAAAACATGTGGCATGATACCAGTATGCCTCCTTGTGGAAAAACACAGAACAACACTTCTCAATTTAAAGGTCCCATATTGTCAAAACTGAAATTTCCTGGCTTTTTTTTCACGATTACTGAGGTCTAGGGGCTATTTACCTACCATATAAGTTTCAAAACAGTCAGTCCACAGTCAAATTCACACAGCCTGCTTAAAGTTCTAGCTATTTTTCACGAACCGCTGTGACTTCCGTTAAAAAGTGATGTAAGAACTCCACGTCACCGCCTTCAGTCACCACCACGAGCACCGCCCACCATCCCACTCTCCTTTAGCCACACCCCCAGACAACACCACGTCCATGCCATTGCTGAGCAAGGACAACAGGGAAACATGTCGAAAAGGTTAACTTTAACCACGAAACCAGATCGGCCGACCTGTAACGTTACACTCTCACTCAAAGGATGGACGATCTGACAGGATTGTTACTATGAGGTGGATCACATCTAACGTGTATAGTTAAGACAAACTCACCGTGTCCATCTAGTCATGATGAAGATCTATATACATTTCAATTTCAGCAGTCAACAATTTTTACAGCTACATTATTGTTCCAGCCACAATTAATCACAACAATGTGTATACAATTACAAATGATTACATATAAATTGTCAGTTTGTTGTTTTACACACATGCACACAGATATTATTTCATACACGACATAGTCGTGAGATGCAAGAAACATAGACAAATGGCAAGGAATCTGTAGATGCGCCCATAACAACAAAACACAATACTTTATTGAACCTTTTCTGAAAAGAAGTGTGCTGCAAAGCGAGCATTTTTGACGATCGTTTCTGACCAGTCCGCTCGTTTTATCGCGTTTAACCACAGCTGTTGTCAGTTTTTTGTCTGGCAATGGCAGCAAGAATGCGATAAAATTTCAAATTGGAGCTTGTACTCCATCGATTCTGACACTCAACAACACAACAAGATGATATTTTAAGCTCCTTATGTAGCCGAATCTGCGCTGGTTTGAATGGGCCGCCTCCAGTTTCCCCTTTGTTTTGCTGCCTCCAGCTAGCGCTGTGACGTCGGCTGACCCTAGTTACCTGTGGTTGTCCTGGCCATGCGTCACTCAGAAAACAACAGGCCAATCAGAAGAGAGGCTCATGAATATTAATTAGACAGACCAAAATCGAACTGTTCTCAGCAGAGCTCCTGAGAAAGGAGCTGTAAAAATATATTGAGATGGTTTTTGGTACTTATACCGCAAATATATATTCTTAAGGACATCAAAACCTAAAATAAAACTCCAGAAAGGTGTACAATATGGGACCTTTAAACGAAGAGGAAAAGAGATGAAAATGATTTAAGTTATGTATATAAACTACTAGGGGTGTGACGAGACACTTATCCCATGAGACGAGACACGAAACTGGGTTCATGAGAACGAGACGAGATTTTTAGACTTTTTTAAAGAAATCCTCAATGATGAAATATATAGGGAAAAATAGTCTTTTATTCAAACTGAAAAACAAAAAATGCAAAGAAGGTTCATTTTGAAATCAACTTTTTATAAAATATATAATAAACACGATTAATGTATCTATTTAAAAGAATAAAGCAGTGGTTCCCAAACTGGGTGGCGCGGCAAGGCTGAGGGATAGTTGGGGCCCTATGAAATCATTTTATTTTTTTTCCAAATTCCGTTTTTTTTCCATTTAAATTTTTCTGGATTCAGTTTTTTTTTTCGTTTAAATTTTTCTCGACTCCTTTTAATAGAATATTAAATTAAATTGTATTAATTAAAAAGCATGTCTAATTAATTAAAATCATGAAACTATACATTTTTACATCAATGTATTAAAAGTTTAACAAAAATTACATGTTTAGGGCCCTATGAAATGTTTTCTTTTTTCTCACCATATTATTTATATTTTTTTATTGTTACCAAATTCTGTGTTTTAGCATGTCTACTTATTTGAATGCATAAAATAACTTGATTTATTCATTTTTTCCTTAAAGTAGCCTAATGACATTTTTTTCCCTCAGATATTCTGTGTTGTGTATTTACATTTTCCTGGTTAACAAATGAAGGCATAAAACATTAATTTAATTTATCTTTTAATTAATGAAAATTAAACAAACTTTATTTTTGGCAAACAAATGGGTTTACTATTAAAATTAAAACATGGAAGAAATGTTTTGTGTGATTATTCCTTAAAAAAATAATGTTTGTTTCATTTTAGTAGTAGTAGTAGGCTATGTACATTCTACTGGAAAAACAGTAATAGGCACAATGTCTTCAAATCAAACCGGACTTTATTTTGACGGGTTGCCGTGAATACCTTTACAGTTCTGTGTACGAGATATGATGCTAGTTTTACTCAAATCAAATGCTAAAATGTTCATGAAGTGACTCTCAGAGCAGTTCTGGAAATGTTGTTCATGTGTTTACGTCCTCATTTAGTGAGACGGCAGAAGCTGAAATCACCGCGAGTGTCACGACTTTAAATCGACTTTTGCGGCTTAATATTTACAGATACTAATCCATATCGTGATTTGATTTAAGTGTAATGACCTACTTTTGATTAATTAATTCAAAATTTGACAAATTCCGTGACATTCCGCGTTAAACTGTGAATTCTGTTTTTATGACTGAATAAAGACTACACTGCGTAATTTTCTGTTCCAAAAATGAACGAAAGTCTAATGGGTTCGGAATGACATGTGGTGATGTAATGATTGACCGATGTTCCATTTAAGGTAAACAAACCCTTTAAGGCTGATATGGAAGTATCTTAACCACTGACCACAAACTTGACGGAGTAAGTGTAGGGAATCTTGATATCTCCATTGAACTTGTTGCCCAGACTCATGGGAGGTCCTGTGCAGTCTGGTTTCTCCAAGTTGGTGTGCTTATAGCTTTAAAAAGAGACAAGAAACAGTCCATATTTACATATTAAATCAAATACCCTATTGTTACGCTTAATTTTGACAATTAAATATTTAAATATATTGTTGCTTTTTGTTAGATCTTAATTGGCTAAATTGCACCCTTCTCTGCTGCCTTATTATTGGTTAGAAGAGCTTCAAATACCTTTTGGGCTCTAATTTAGCCGCAACCAGTCTGGCACCAGCAGCCTCGTTCTCCACAATGTGGTAGAAAATGGTGATGTCCACATGGTTGAAGATGTAAAAGGTGTCTTTGTCATTGAAGTCAGCCTGCATGAAAATGAAACCACTGCGTGAACAATTTGCATTAAACAGAACAATCATATGGCCTATGAAAAGACTGGTAAGTGTTACTTACATTGACCACACAGGCATCTTTGGCCCGTCCCGTATCTGTGACATAGCAACCAATGGGGAAGCCTGGATTACAGAACTTCTGATTGTCCTCCACATCGTAACACCAGGTCACTGGCATATTATCGACAATCCTGAGAGAGTCAAGTAAGTGATGAGAAGCTATGCTTCGTTACAGTGCTGTGTTTCAGCACAGAGAGATACTGAGCGACTAACTCACCAGTGGTGTTGGTAATTGAGGAGCATTCCCTTCTTGAGAAACTCCAGCTTGGCCTTATCCTCAGTTTTCTCTGTGTTGTAAGATTTAAGACAGACACTCTGGCACTCCAAATTCTTCTTGAAGGAAAACTAGAAGAAAAACAAACAAACTCATATTACAGAATAAAATGCTATAATAAAAAAAACATTTCAATAAAGACAAAGACAGAGGCTGCATATGACAGAGACTTTTATCCAAGGTGATAATGTGAACACATGGGAAATAGGCAATATTTCATTATTAAGGTGTATTAGCACCATTTGCCTTGAATATAGCTTCCATCCTTAAAACAGATTCATACAACTTTTGAATGTACAGATGAATGATGTCCATCAGAACATCAACCGGATTCAATTTGCTTCTCACTCTTCTCTCCAAAACTGCCCATTGTGGTTTGATAATATTCATGTGCAAAAAGGGGAATTTTTGCTGGTCAAAAAGGGTTTCATTTTTCCTTGGTGCTTCAACTCTCCAGGTTTTATGATCATGACACCACATTTTAGCATTTGTGTCTGTAATTAAAGTTTTATTAACTGCAGCTCTTTCATGGATGTCGGCTTTGTGAAATTCTTGGTGATTTCTTTTTGTGGAAACAGAGTCTTCAAGGTGAATACTGAGGTTTGCTGTTTGCAGTAATTCTGTGTTGTTTGGACACCTTCGTTTTCACCGACTACTCTTCTTCACTGGTGAAGTCTTGCCATGCTTTGTGTACACAATAATAATCGTATCTTTGTTCTTAGAACACCAAAGAATTGGGCTGTTGCAAGCTTTCATGATTTGTCCTTTTTGGAAGACAATCGCAACATTTGTTTTTCCCACTGTACACAAATTATATGAACCCCTATAGTATAATGTGTTCACATTATTTATTATGTTACACTCACTTTATCAGTTTATGCATTCCCAAGGCATTGAACCCACGGCCTTGGCATTGCTAGTGCCAAGCTCTGAGCTACAAGAACATTGTGTAATATACCTTGTACGGGGATGGCTCGATTCTTTCTCCAAACAGCACCTGACCCAAGTTCTCAGATGGACGCTTCTCGGACTGATCAGCACAAAAATCAAACCTGAAAGAATAAAAAGAATCAAGTTGTAATCAGAAAAAAAAAAGCTCAGCTCAATCAAAACAGCACTTCAAATACAGGTTTCTTGCTTAATCATTTATCAGGTGACATGATTAAATGCTTAAATTGAGTGAAAAAATAGTGTCAATATCTGATCGGCCTATTCTTAATACTAGAGTCCGACCGATATATCGTTTAGCCGATATTATCGGCCGATATATCTGTATCGGCGAATATGCCGCCGATATGAATTTTTTTTTACAGAACATACAGGAGCATCTCAAATTAGAATGTTGTGGAAAAGTTCATTTCAGTAATTCAA
Source organism: Sinocyclocheilus anophthalmus (assembly GCA_018155175.1). Lineage (NCBI taxonomy): Eukaryota > Metazoa > Chordata > Actinopteri > Cypriniformes > Cyprinidae > Sinocyclocheilus > Sinocyclocheilus anophthalmus. Next base: position 145,788 of record JADLZN010001102.1, on the reverse strand, counting down.
CTCAAATTGTGAAACTCGTGTATTAAATAAATTCAATGCACACAGACTGAAGTAGTTTAAGTCTTTGGTTCTTTTAATTGTGATGATTTTGGCTCACATTTAACAAAAACCCACCAATTCACTATCTCAACAAATTAGAATATGGTGACATGCCAATCAGCTATTCAACTCAAAACACCTGCAAAGGTTTTCCTGAGCCTTCAAATGGTCTCTCCGTTTGGTTCACTAGGCTACACAATCATTGGGAAGACTGCTGATCTGACAGTTGTCCAGAAGACAATCATTGACACCCTTCACAAGGAGGGTAAGCCACAAACATTCATTGCCAAAGAAGCTGGCTGTTCACAGAGTGCTGTATCCAAGCATGTTAACAGAAAGTTGAGTGGAAGGAAAAAGTGTGGAAGAAAAATATGCACAACCAACCGAGAGAACCGCAGCCTTATGAGGATTGTCAAGCAAAATCGATTCAAGAATTTGAGTGAACTTCACAAGGAATGGACTGAGGCTGGGGTCAAGGCATCAAGAGCCACCACACACAGACGTGTCAAGGAATTTGGCTACAGTTGTCGTATTCCTCTTTTTAAGCCACTCCTGAACCACAGACAATGTCAGAGGTGCCTTACCTGGGCTAAGGAGAAGAACTGGACTGTTGCCCAGTGGTCCAAAGTCCTCTTTTCAGATGAGAGCAAGTTTTGTATTTCATTTGGAAACCAAGGTCCTAGAGTCTGGAGGAAGGGTGGAGAAGCTCATAGCCCAAGTTGCTTGAAGTCCAGTGTGAAGTTTCCACAGTCTGTGATGATTTGTGCAAATGTCATCTGCTGGTGTTGGTCCTTTTTTGAAAACCAACGTCACTGCACCCGTTTACCAAGAAATTTTGGAGCACTTCATGCTTCCTTCTGCTGACCAGCTTTTTGAAGATTTCTGATTTCATTTTCCAGCAGGATTTTTTGGCACCTGCCCACACTGCCAAAAGCACCCAAAGTTTGGTTAAATGACCATGTTGTTGGTGTGCTTGACTGGCCAGCAAACTCACCAGACCTGAACCCCATAGAGAATCTATGGGATATTGTCAAGAGGAAAATGAGAATCAAGAGACCAAAATATGCAGATGAGCTGAAGGCCACTGTCAAAGAAACCTGGGCTTCCATACCACCTTAGATGTGCCACAAACTGATCACCTCCATGCACGCCGAATTGAGGCAGTAGTTAAAGCAAAAGGAGCCCCTACCAAATACTGAGTACATGTACAGTAAATGAACATAATTTCCAGAAGGCCAACAATTCACTAAAAAAATTTTTTTTATTGGTCTTATGAAGTATTCTAATTTGTTGAGATAGTGAATTGGTGGGTTTTTGTTAAATGTGAGCCAAAATCATCACAATTAAAATAACCAAAGACTTAAACTACTTCAGTCTGTGTGCATTGAATTTATTTAATACACGAGTTTCACAATTTGAGTTGAATTACTGAAATAAATGAACTTTTCCACGACATTCTAATTTATTAAAATGCACCTGTATGCATCAGATAAAAAAATGCTTGAAATGGTGTGATTACTTAGTTTGTCCAGCAAGGCACGCTCCATTGTTTGCTACTGGCGACTTGGATGAAACGCTTTAAAGCTTAAGTCTATGGAAAACCATTGAAACTTTGAACGCCCATATCTCCGTAACGGCGCGGCAGATCCGCACCAAATTCGGGGGATCCCTTCAGCTCGAGGAACCCTCTCGAACGCGAATCGAGTGTATGTCTCAAGGCCCTCTTTCGAATGAGACCACCCCCGCGTCGATAGCCCCAGGTGTTCGGGAGTTACGGGCGGTTAAAATCGTGGTCCGGCGCCGACCGATCTAGCGATCCTGGGGGCTACCGATGCGCGGAGGGTGGCTTTCGAGAGGGCTCCTCGAGCTGAAGGGATCACCCGATTTGGTGGAGATCCTCTGGCGCGTTCGCGAGATAGTGACACCAGTCAACACTTTCACTTCAGTAAGGAGGTTTCTTGTTCAGGTAGCAGCATTCAAGCGTTGTCTTATTCGACCGTAAGTGCCCTGCGAAGTGGACTTCACGTGATATTCCGCCATGATTCCAGTTCCAAGAGAATGTACACGTTGCATTCAAAGGGCATTAAAGTGCGCGAGACGTGAATTTATATTTATTTACAGAGGTAAATTGTCACACTTAACACTTCTCTAGTAAGTTCCATCTGTGTGTGAAGACAGTAGCGTAAATCCGTGAATGTATGTTCCAAAGTGAAATAAACTTCAACGGAATAAAGTTGAATGGAACTGAATTTAAATAAAGTTGAATAAACTTCAACTTTACTGTTCAGTGAGTGCACTGATGTCAGACTCATTTTGAATAAAGTTTTGTTAAATGCCCTGCCTCCATTACATATCTCCTTCACGTCATTATAAGTGTTTGATCACCACATTTGAGTGATCATTGCAAAAAATGTGTTTATGTGTATATATTCTGTTTATGTATATACTGTATTCTATATATAGTACCAGTCAAATGTTTGGACACATGAATGGGAAAGTGTCCAAACTTTTGACTGGTACTGTACTATAATATAGCCTACAAATAAAGAATATCAGCAGATATATCGATATCGGCCTTTTTTTACTCCCAAATATCGGTATCGGCCCCAAAAAACCCATATCGGTTGGGCTCTACTTCAAATGTTACTAATGGGTGTGTGTGGGCATTAAAAGTATGCACAGGTTAACAAATAATTTAACTGTTATTAACCTAAACATTAAACAACAAACATTCATGGACTACAGAGGGTTTTTAGTATCACTCAAACATAATAGGACGTGTATAGTTTGCAGCAAAGAGGCTTCTGTAACCTCTCAAGAGCTTCTCTGTGAGCATATTCTTACATACGTCTAGAAACCTTAATTTTGAAGCCTCAGAATTCAGTCTTAAAAGGATAGTCCAACCAAAAATGACAATTATTATTTCTGTGGAACTTGAAGTTATTCTGAGAAATGTCTCAACGGGATTCCTTTTTACATACAATAGGAGCCAATGGCAACCCTGGTCCCTGGACCACAAAACCAGTCATAATTCGCACGGGTATATTTGTAGCAATAGCAAAATACAGTGTAGGTTCAAATTTATCTATTTTTCTTTTAGCCAAAATCATTAATACATAGTAAACATCATGATTCAATTGAGATATTTTTTGTAAATTCCCTACTGTAAAAAAAATTAACAAAAGTTAATTTTTTATTAGTAATATGCATTGCTAAGAACTTCATTTGGACAACTTTAAAGGCAATTTTCTCAATGTTTAGATTCTTTTTGCACCCTCAGATTCCAGATTTTCAAATAGTTGTATCTCAGCAAGTCCTGTCCTAACAAACCATACATCAATGGAAAGCTTAATTATTCAGCATTCAGATGATGTATAAATCTACATTTCTAAATTTTTTACTGGTCCTGGGTCACATTTTTAAAAATATATTATTTTGTGCTCTGCAGAAGAAAGAAATGCATACATGTTTGGAATGACATGAGGATGTAACATCCCTTTAATTGTATAATATAATAGTAGAATATATATGGTGAGCAGAAAACCTTTGATAAATGGCTGGAAGCTCAGGAGTCACCAATTAAAACAAGCTCTGAAGAACAAGGAACCGGAAGGAGGATTGATTTTGTGATAATGACTAACCAACAGTACATTATTCCTTACACATACACAATACATTTATCTATTTGGTTACACCTGCAGCTAGCCCAATACATTATGGTTTTATTAAATACCAGAGACAAGGAGACGTCTGCCTAGTTTCCTTGAGCTAAACATTTTTACATTTGTTGTTTGTTTTTGCTGTTTTGGATGTATTATATTAAAAGAAAACTGCCATATGTGTACTCATGTTAATTCAGATAGAACACCCTTGGGAGCTTCAGCACACAGTAAGTGCAAGGCAGATTAATAATGCAAAGCTTATGTCATATTGAATGTCTTGTGAGGAAGACTATGTCATTCCTGCCTCCATTCGATTATACAGCGGGTGGTGTGACTGAAAGGCCTCTGTGTTAACATAACGGCACTCCCTCCTCAGTGTGCAGACCGTCTGAGCACAAGTCTCTACATTCAAACTTTCCTCCCCTCCCTCTCCAGCGTCTCTCTGGTGTATCCGCGACACCCTCGCTACATTTCATTCTCCTCAGGTTTTCCCTCAAAGAGTTACTAAAGCAAAACTGGTTAGCCATGCAAAAAGCATAGCAAATCTTGAGCAAAACCATGTTAAAAGGGCAATTTATTCAGCATTGTCCATTACAATGTTGATATAACTAACTAAAACTCAAAACAATTAAAAGTTGTTTTTGGTAAAAAAAACAGTTAAGTATTTCTACTAGGGATGTAACGATTACCGGTTTTATGATAAATCACGATAAAATGCCCTGACGGTTAGTATTACCGTTTAAAATTTAATTATCATCAAAACCGTGTTTGATTATCGCAATTTTGAAAACTCGCGGTAAATCCTGTCCAGCCAACATCAGTCTGACGCAGAAGCAGCATGCAGTGTTGTTGTTTGCACGAGACGAAATGGCGGAAGGCAGTGACAGCGCTCGGGAGATTTTTCAGCCATCTAAGAGGACCAAATCGGTGGTCTGGTCGTATTTTGGCTTTTACAAGAGTCCTGAAGGCAATTTAATCGAGGACGGTCACCCTGTCTGGTGATCTTGCAAGAAGAAAGTCGCTGCAAAAGGGGGAAACGTGTCAAATTTGTTCCGTCATCTTCGTGACCACCCCCCACTGTTATATAGCGAATGCAAGGTCACTTTTACCTTTATACCAAAATTAACGTGCAAATAATTGGACAAAAAATATTGATTAGAGATGAAATATTTCGTTATCTCACTTGTTTAACGCAAAGCTTCCGCGAAGAAAAGTTCTCAGCAAGTGGCTTTGAGCCAAGACGAACGAACGTTCAAACTATCAAGATTGACATTTAAGGGATAATGTATTGTATGTTAGTAGTTAATTTATTACACTGATTTTTTTTGTTTACCTAAAATAATATATAAATACGGGGATATGAAATATTGAATTGAGATTACTGTTTTGAAATCTTACCTATTTATAAATCCATTATGAACAGTGTACAAAACAATCGTCAGGACAATATGATCACTACAGCAAAATTATAGTAGTATTAATACTAAATTCCTCTGATTTCATTTTCAATACAATCAAAAACTGAGGCGCAAGACGGCAAGCTGCATTTGAATGAAACGAGAGAGCACGTCCCGCGCCTCTGCTGTGATACAAGAGACATGAGGGCGACTTCCAAACTTATGCCCTACTCCCTTCGAAGGGCAGAGCCCTTGAAGTGTGTTCTTTGAAGGGTGCAGGGTATTACTGTCTCGTATAAGCGTTTGAAACTCCCTCGGCGAAGGGAATGACTGACCAAATGTTACCTTGACAATGCTGCGCGTGCGTGCAGCATTCAGTACTCCATCAGTTGTTGCAAATAAATATTTATTATTATTATTATTTTATTCAAATATTGTATAATTGTCTTATTTACTATTAAACGTTTTCAAACTAAACTTGCTTACACTACAATCTTAAATCATATTTCTATCACTGACGAAAAATATGTTGTCTTAAATTAAAATAGACAAATGTAATTAGCCTATTCTACTTATGTTTGTATGTGAACTCGAAATCAACCCCAACTTTGCTTTAACAAAACAGCATCACAGATCTCCTGAACCGAAGATCACATGATCATTAAACGGAAATCCACATGTGTGTGTGTGTATATATATATATATATATATTATATATATACACACACACACAAGTGTTATTATTTTTAGGGCTTCATGTTAATGTTAATTTAATGTTTTTGCTAAAAAAAAAAAGTGCATATAGCTGCTAATTGTATTTGTTGTTTGTTGATTTTCAAATATAAAACTTATTGAAATGTTTTCAGTGTGTGTATCAGTTCTTTTTTAACATTTTCATCTAAATTTAACAAAACTGTGATAGTATTGATAATCGTGATATGAAATTTTCATACCGTTACACCCTAATTTTATACTAATGTCAATCTCAAATAAAAAAAAATAGAAATAAAAAATTAGGGGGTGACAAATTAGAAACTTTCTTTGGCTACTAACATGACATAAAATCCAGTCGAACGACTAAAATGACTTAAAACACAAAAAATAACCAAAATAGATTTTTTAACAGAATATTAAAAAATTTAAAAATAATAAAAAATGGCAAGGCATATCACAAATTGACCAAAACAAATAAAAATAATTAATAGTAGTTTTTACCAATAAAATTAATATAGTAAATACTATAACATACAGTATAATTCATACTCACGCTGTGTATTCATAGGGCAAAACAGACTCCACAGAATCCAGCCTGTTCACAAACAGCTCTATTGTTGACTGTCAAAAAGAGAAGCATCAAAGGTTATGGCAATGTTAATGTCCACAGTAATCCCTTCTTTCAGTAAAAAAAAAGTGTGTCACTCTTAGTTTAATAATTACTGCTGTGAGGTCAATCTTTAAAATAACTGTTATAAATGTTTAGGAACAAAGGGCTCCCCCCCCCCCCAGAAAAACAACTTCAATGTAAAACCACAGTCCCCCAACAAAAATGTCATAGGCTATAAGTTGTTTACTATTGTCATAAATAAAGAAATAAAAAATTAATATAATATATAATATATAGGATTAGATGTGGAAACGGAGTAAAAAGGTTTCAGAAATTATCTCGAGGATGATGGTAGTAATACATTTTCCACAGTTTCAAGCAATCAAATATATTGTTGATATGACATATGATACTTCAGTATGAAAATATGAGTAGTAAATTTTGCACGCTTGTTAATGGAGTATAATGAGAATATGGAAATAAAGGGGAAAACATGTCACACCTGTTGAACCAGTTTACGTGTCTACATTGTTACCAACTACCTGCTATTCCCCTCAAGTACAGAGATAAACAGATCGTATTTAACATATTACATTACACTATTCAAAAACACTAAAAAGAATATGACGCCATGACATGAGATCCATGGGATTTATCCAATTCATTCGTGAACCACTTTTAATTCATAACCATGCGTGTGAAGGTACTTTAATTATTAATTGTTGTGCGCTCACGCTGCTTTATCTCGGTAATATTACAATGAAAAGTGAATTAGGACTGAAGCTGTCAGTCCCTAACATTATTCCTAACGTCTCCTTTAGTGTTCTTTTAGTGTAATACGTTATTTGATTTTTTTAGAGAACCAAGTTATTCCTTTACAGTCAAGGTCCGGTTTGAGAGAGTGACATGTGAATGAACGGAACAGCTACACTTGCATGTTCACAGACCTGCGAAAGTCAGTTTTATGGAAATACAAAATTTTTGAACGCGACCAAATGAGCAGGTTTAGCGGTTATCTTTATCAAGGCAACAGCGTTTCCACAACTGACACCCAGCAATAGCATTTCGAGCTAGCATCACGCAGCATAGACCCCATTACAGAGAAACACGCCACATCTCATGCATTTTAATCAAATCATTTATCATTTATATTAGCGCTTTAGTATGAACATTTACCTTGCAGTCAGGCACGTCGCTGTTTTTATCGCCCTCTTCTTTCTCACAGAAGCTAACCGGGGCCAACCCAGGAAGATAGAAACTCAACGCGTCCCGCAGCGACCCGCACACAAAAAGCAACACAATTACAACACGGACACGGTGGAACACGACCATTTTGCCTCGACCGACTAGTTAAGGATTCGGTAGATGTATTTACATGCGTGAAATGTCGATTTGCGTGTCAGAATTCAGACATTGGTGATATCCAAGCACAAGCGCTAGCGAAACTGCTGCCTGCGTAGCAGCATCTGACTCCGTCCTCAGACACGTCATCCGTCACGAACAGCATGATGGGATAGTGGAGGACTTCGAAGCGGAAGACGATGGCAACATCATACAAATCTTCAAAATGAGGTCCTTTTTAAATTAAAACTACTTGAATCTCTCCTTTGGCTCCTATTTTAAATGTAACCAATATTTTAATAACCCCACTTGCATGTTTACTACTAATGTAAACCTAAAATAGATTTTTAGATGTATTTTTTTTATTTACACATATTATGGATGTAATAAAGCAACATCCTGCGTCTGTAATACATTTTTATAGGTTTATAATACGGATACCACTTTAAAGCAACAAGGTTGATACACTAAACCACCTTTTCCTGTTGAATCGTGTTTTAATAAAACAGGGTATCACTGAGAACAAGAGTGCCGAGACTGATCACAAATGTTTGAAAACAAAACTGAAAAACAAGCGGAACAGAAGTTAGATGCACATCACAAATACAGTCATTTTACTGTACATCTTCAGTACCCACTGTATAACCTACAAACATTCAGCACCCGTTGTTCACACATCTGACGTTACAAAAGATCTTCTCTAAAACAAATGTAAATGACAAAAGTTCTTACGCAGTACATGGTTATCACACTTCTGGTTCAAGGTTCAAAGTTCAAGGGCTGTGAAACCTTAGATCCTAGCATCTCCACAGGCTAGTATGTCCAGTCTCTGCGGTTCTTCTGAGCTTTAGGGCAGCAATCCTCCATCAGCACTGACTTGAACAGTTTCAGTATGTGAAATGAATGGGGTTGACGGTGATCGGAGATCAGTACTTTCAGACCGAGCACAATCAGGAGACGCACAGCTCTGCTGGTGTGCTGAGCTGTTGGGCTGCAGGGGCTGAATCAGGCTTCTCCTGTCCACTGGACAGGCTGGAGGCCATTTTCTTTTTAAAGAGACGTAAACTCAGTTGCACAAGTTCATTATCCACCACTGGAGCGCTGGTGTAGATCTGCTTGGTTGTGCCCTACAGGATGAGGAACACAGAAGCATTAAACCAAATACTGAATCATGCACTCCTTATTCAATTTAAGTAAAAAAATGAGTACATAAAACTGATAAATTCTAGACAAATATCACTCCTCACATGATTTTTTTTTGTAAGAAATGAATACTTCATACAATAGAAAAGGATGCACTAAACGGATCAAAAGTGATAGTAAAGACTTTAGCAAAAATATTTCAAATAAATGCATTTCTTTTGATTTCCTATTCATCCAAAAAAAAAAATGAGTTGAATTTATAATTTCTACAAATATATGAAGCAGCTGTTTTCAACATGAATAAATGTTTCTTGAGCAGCATACTGAATCATTTGACACGACAAATTAGCTTTGCTATCACAGGAATAAATTACATTTACAGTTATTTTAAATTGTAATATTTCTACTGTTATTACTGTTTTTGAGTGAATAATTGCAGCCCTGGTGAGCTTAAAATATTTATTTTAAATCTATCTAACGCAAGATATATCTATATCTATAAGTATGATTAATCGCATCCAAAATTAAAGTTTTTGTTTGCATAATATATGTTTGTGTACTGTGTTTATTTATTATGTAGATATAAATGCACACACATACAGTATACATTTAGAAAATATTTACATGTATTAACATGTCTATATTTATATTCATATAAATTATATAATATATAAATATATAAACTAACATCTTCTTCTTAATATACACATGCATGGGTGTTTGTATTTAGTCACCTAATACATATACAAACCAGGGGGTTTTCAAAAAAAAAACAAAATACACATTCTGTAAACAAACTTTAATATCGCTATTTACTCGTTTGACAAGCCCTAATTATATAAATATAATTAAAGCAATATATCTATATATATCTATTATTAGGGCGGTCCGTCATTAATATTTTTTTAATACCTAATTAGATGATGGTTGATTAATCTAATTAATCGCAAAAGGAAATTCACTGAAAATACTTCAAAATATTATTTAAAGCTATTTTTTTAAATCAAGTATCAAGTATACCTTACAATTGTAGCTTTATAAAGAAATAGTTTTTGATTCACATTTAGTACAACAAACATTTAGGCCCAGGGGGAGCATTCAGTCCTAGAGATCCCAGTCCCCTGCAGAGTTTAGCTCTAACCCTAATCAGACACACCTGAACAAGTTAATCAATGTCTTCATGATTACTAAGGCTATAGGCCGGATTTTTTGTTTTCATGGTTGGAGCTGAACTCTGCAGCCTGTGGGCTCTCTGGACCGACTTGCTACCCTGATTTAGCTATATAAACGGCTACTTAACTATGGAACACAAAGAAATCCTTTGGGAGCCTCTCATATTTTTGTTCATACAATGAAAGTCATTAACCAAAACAGCTCTGTATCAACTGTCTTCAAAATAGCTTCTTCTATGTTCCACAAAAGAAAGATTTGAAATGACATGAAGGGGAGTAAATGATAACAGAATTAAAAAATTTTGGGTGAACTATCCCCTTTAAATGTTTTTTTAAATTTTTATGTATTATGATTTATTAATTTTTTAATTAATGATAATCTAAATAACTAATCTGCCAGCAGGTGGCGGTAAATATCTTCATTCCATTCGTTCACAATGGCCGATCTTCAGTGAATCAGTAACTCTCGTTTTATGAATGGGTCTTGGAATCATTGGTTCACACAATTCGTTCAAAACGCGGATTCATTCCGAAACGAAACACAGCTGTTTCCGCAACAATTCTTCTATGGCTTTAAAGGTAATTATGTTCTCTGCAAAATTGAGCAAGAACACATAATATTGTGTTTAAAATATAACACAATATCAACTTATTTACTGAACTGTTGTATAAAATCACATTTAAACTGGTGATATAAACTCGGGACAAAATCAGTAGTGTTGGGGTCGAGTCCGAGTCTTTAACCAATCGAGTCCGAGACAAGTCATAGTCCAAAATGGGCCCAAACAGCCGAGTCAGAGTCCAACGAATCTCTATTATTTATTAGTATCTTAACATTGTTTTAACCTTTACAACTAGAAAAACGCAATGTCCATTTAAATGTAACAAAAGCAAACCTCTATTGCATCTTGCCATTTAGATTTTTGATTCATAATTAGTGTCCTGCTTTGCTTTGCAAACTTAAAGTAATGTAACAGAAGTTATAGCTGAATTGATTTATGTACTGTGACATATTTCAGAGTGAAACAGGTTTAAGAATGTGAAAAATTAAAGACTTGACTTTATTCATCGTTAAAATAAATGAATAAATTCAAGGGTGGGGGAATCTTAGTGAATGGAACCTTAAGAGCAGGAAATGCACCTTTTATCTCAATAAAAAAAACAAGCTTTATATCATTTTTACAATTTTTATTAAATATGAATTTTGAATAATTAAAATTAGTTTGTGTCTGCTTATTCTACTCATCAGTGTTTGAACCATTAAAGAAGAAACCGCATTTTAATTTCTGGGTTAGACAGGGCACACACTGTGTATAAAAGCCCTACATATACTTTTCATAAGTCACAGCCAACTCACACCTGTTTTATTTTTGAATGCATTTATAGTTACATTAATTACAATAAATTACATTATGTAAGGAATAGGCTAACTGATGAAGGGCCATTGAATTATTAGAAAATAATACGGACAAAGATGATAGAAAAATTATTTTTCTTTGAAGCTAGAAACTGCCACTATGTTTAAAAAAAATTCAATACAAAAGCAAAAAATAATAAACTAATGTAATAAAACATTCTCAAGCTTACTGAAGGCAAGTAAACAGGCTTCTACAGAAAGTAAAGGCTTCTACAGAAATAGCCTACTACAGACATTTCATGATGCAATAAATGTAAAAATAATCTTCACTGTATACATTAAATATAGATGATTCTTATTAAAGTTAATAAGTGATTCAGTCAAGAGCAGAGAGTGATTTTCTCTTTTTCTTTAGTTTGATTAACATTTATGACGCAGTTGGCGGCTGCAGGTTTACGCTGTTGCTTTAAGATCCGACGAATAGATCAAATATTTTGACACATCCATATTTCTCCCAACTGTTCAAGTGCACATAAGACAAAACCGACTGCATTTAAATTAATAGTCTCCAAGATGGGCATTTTGACATAACTTTTCGTGTAAGTGTGTAGCAATAACAGAACTTAAGAGAACTCGACATTCGCACACTGACTGAGAGGCGCGTTCTGTGACCGTGCTTTCGGTGTGTGAACACAGAAACCCATCGGCTTTCAAGTACTGGACAAGGCTTAAAAACACATGCAAATACTGAAAATCACTTTCGTGATAATGCATTGAGTCAGTGACATTTCTGTCAACTGTCCCTGGACTCTGACATATTTTTCGAGTCCGAAAGGCTCGAGTCCGAGTCAAATCCGAGTAAAAATGCATCCGAGTCCGTGACAAGTCTAAGTCCTTTAAAAATTGTACTCGAGACCGGTCTCGAGTCAGAGTACCCCAACTCTAAAAATCAGCACTCATGTGATATTGCTCTCCCTGCTCGTTTAATATCGTATGATATAAATATGAGACAAAACTCATACAGGGGCATTTTTGCACCAATATCTCGAATTTTAGGAGCATTTCTGCATTTATGGAGTTGTTGCCCTGTCATCAATGATAACAGTTCTGGACCAGTGCGTTAACTGCATTAAAATATTTTAATTGCGTTATTTTTTTATAACTAATTAATTAAGTTAACACGTTAAACTGACAGCCCTAATATATATATATATATATAATATAATATATATATATATATTATCGATATAGGTATAAGTATGTTATACTAATTTATATTTATATCATCCCACACACACACAGTGAGGAAACACTTTTTAATTAAACAGTTCCAATGCAGCAATTCCCATTAAATTTTGACCATATGCTGGTATTAACTGAAATCTACAAACACAGATAATAAATCTCGTATTAACCGTCCATGAAAAGTTTGTGTAGTAAAGTGAAATGACAAGGAAAAAAGTATTGAACACGCTGTTGAAACTGTATTAATTAATTAGTGGAAAAGTCTTTATTTGCTATGACAGCTTGAAAGTCGCTTCCTGTATGAACAAACCATAAATCTTAAATATTCTGGGGGACCCTCTTGTGAATCTTGATCTTTAGTTTCTTCCACAAATATGCTCTATTGGGTTTAAATCTGGTGATTGCCTGGGACATTCCAAAAACGTTATTTTCTTCCTCTGGGACCAATTCAGTCTCCTTATCTTATTCTAATCATCCTGGTAGATGGCAATAGATTCATCTGAAGAATTTCCCAGTACATGGCTCCATTCATCTTTCCTCAATAATATGGATTATGCCTGTACCATGTGAAGAGAAACAGCCCCATACCATGATGCTTCCACCTCCAAACTTCACTGTTGGCATGGTATTTTTAGCCATCTCTGCTCCAGACACGGTTTGTGGTATTTTTGCCAAATGTTTAATTTTTGTCTTGTCAGAGCAGACTATATTCTCCCAGTAGTTCAATTTTGTGTATCAAACTTAAAATTTGCTTCAACATAGCTTATCTTCAATATTGGAGCCTTTCAGATTGAGTTTGCATGGAGGCCGTGGTGATGTAATGCATTGCCTATTGTTTTCTCTGCGACAACTGTATCTGCCTCCTAATTTTACAGGAGTGTTTTCCAAGTGGTCCTCAGCTCTTGGGCTTCTCTTCTGACTAACCATCTTGACTCCCTGATCAGAAATCCTGCGAGAAGCTCCTGTGCATAGCCAATTGATGGTGGAGTGATGTTCCTTCTACTTGCGGAAAATGGCCCCAATCATGCTTTCAGGAATATTTAGTAGTAGTGAAATCCATCGGTAGCCAGTGCATTTTTATGCAGCACAACAATTTTGTTGCACAAGAGCTCTTTGCATCATGAGATGTTTGTATACTTGCATTCAGAATAAGCCTTTTTCGAACCTATCAACATGCACTAACCAAGCTGATTCTAATTTCCCGCGGTAAGAGGTAGAACTACTTAGTGAAATCAGCTGCTGTCTTGTCTTGCCTGACCATGCCGTACTGCTTTTTCTTAGTGTATTCAATACTTTCTTCCGGTGTCATTCCACATACATTTTATTATGGATTGTAATATTAAAATGTCTTTATCTGTGTAGATTTCTTGTGTTAATACCAACATCTAGTAAGCATTTCTCAGGCAGCTTATCACATTCCAGAATAGAGCTCAATATATACAGTTTCGGAAAGCCCAGGTTATACAAAAGAAGTGCCTGTGATTAAAGACCATAAAAGCACCTTGTCGTTTTTCAGGAGCTGTCTGCGTATGGCAATGTCTCTGCGAGCACACAGCGCCTTGCAGCAAGGGCCCAGGCTCCTCAGTAGGTTGGCCCTCTCCATTCTCCTGTTGTATGCAGCCATGTTCAGAGCACCCAGATCATGCTCTAAGAGTTTATCAGCATCTAAGGATAAATATGAGATTCAAGTCACTTGTTTACTAATCATGTTTGTATAACTACACTGATCATCAAAAATTAGGTAATCGATACATATGTAGACACTAATTTGTAACGAAACTTTGCTGAAAATATTCTCACGTCTTGTGAAGTCAAAAGATGTGTTTCTAAGTAACAAACCCATTATTAAGATGATTTTAACTTCAAACCATTCCCTTAGGCTAAAATATGAGTCCTTAATCCATGATAACACTTCCTCCAGTGAAAAAGCCCATCCCCTGGTGTCCTCTCACATCAAAATTGACCCTCATATTTGTTTATAACTTGGCTTATAAATGATGCTTAATCCGAGCATATTTCTCTCCTGATTTGGACATATTATTACAGCAATATTATGGATAGTGGACTCATAGTTTAGCCAGAAGCAGCAGTTTGGAGATAACATCATGATGGATTTGTTTCTTAGAAACACACATCTTTTTGCTTCTCAGGATGTTAATTGATGCACTGGAGCTGTGTGGATTACTTGTGGAATTTTGATGTTTTTATCAGCTGTTTGGACATTCACTGCAGTGCAGAGAATCCATTGGTAAGCAAGCGTTGTAATGCTCAAGTTCTCCAAAGCTGTTCCCATGAATTAAACTCATCTACAACTTGGATAGCCTGAGGGTATGTTTGTGTGACCTGTTTGTTTCAAACTGGAGCATTCCTTCAAAGGTAGATTTGCACATTTACCTTTAGGGTCTTCCAACTCTCTGGAACACACTTCTTTAACTCTGGCAAGCAGCTGAGGCCCAGCTAAGCGTCTGGACACTCCTGCTCTGAGCAATACAGCCCCTGGGGTGAATCGGAGCAGCGCTGCCCCAGGAGTTCTAGGCTCCTGTTTTTGCTTGGGCATCAAACTGGACCAATCTACATCAATCACATCTAGAGGCCCTGAAACAGAACATGCAAATGGCATATTATAAACAACTGGAATATGGGATAGAGGAATTTTAAGACTATGATTATATTCCTGCTTATGTCAGATTTGTTAGTGTGTGTATTATTCTGTAAAAATGAATTTAATAGAATGTACAAAAAGTTACTTATGGCCAGAGCTTTTTTTTTTTTTGGCTAGATTGTCCACATTCATGGTTATAGTCACAGTGCAAACTTGATCTCCGATTATATTTTTCACAAGGGCAGTATACAAATCTGAACACATACTTAATGCAGACAACAATGAAAAACATGACAAAGGGTGGCATATGCAAATTTGCTGCCTTTGTCACTGCAGACACATGTGTTTGAAGTGTTCTTGACTTGAAATTACAAAATATTCTGATTTTGTAAGACAATGGTGGGTAGACCTCAGGAGTTATGCTCCCCCAGAAGAACATTGTGTACATTTTTTAATTTAAATGCATCAATCTTGTGCACTGTGATAGCAAAGTTAGGAATTAAGAGCCAAATTAAGAGCTTTTGAATGGAGTAGTAAAGAAGTCTTTTCATTGATCTGAAAAGTAGAATTAGTTGTGATAAGTGTCTCAGTCCATATTGTTGTTGCTATTAAAGGGCACCTATTATGCAAAATCCACTTTTACATGGTGTTTGGACATAAATGTGTGTTGGCAGTGTCTGAACACAACCATCTTACAATGATAAAAATTTACCCACTCCTCATTTTTTAATCCCCTTTAAACCAAGTTAGTCTCACTAGGCCTGCCGTTTTGATTCTCATGCAGTGTGACGTCACATTGTATAGGGCCGGGCCACGGGGGTTGATTGACAGCTCTGTATTCCTATAGTTTCTCCATGCTCGAGCAGCTGTAACGTCAACAATGTCTCGCAAGCAATCTCAATGCTCTGTGTTTGGATGTAAGAATGAACATAAGAGTCTTCATTTTCTCCCATTATCTGAGCTGCTAAGGATT
The DNA here is from genome assembly GCA_018155175.1 of Sinocyclocheilus anophthalmus. NCBI lineage: Eukaryota > Metazoa > Chordata > Actinopteri > Cypriniformes > Cyprinidae > Sinocyclocheilus > Sinocyclocheilus anophthalmus. The sequence continues at coordinate 129,533 of JADLZN010001102.1, read as the reverse complement.
ACTGGATTACTTTCATTTTTCAAGGTAATGCGCTTCAAAATCGACATAAATATGTGTATCACTCCAGACTCATTTGTGAATGTAATGTTCTTATAGTACTTAGTGTTTTAACTGTATGTGTGTGCGTACATTAAGTATTTTTTAACTGATCAGTGCCACGCTTGTGAGATTAGTTTGTGCTGTTCGTAGCACGAGATTTGTTCGGTAGCGCGGTTGTGCGCATCAGTCAACTGAGCTCTGTAACATCACGCTTTCGTCCCACTTTCAGTGCATTTGGCTTCTCATATGTACGGCTAAACACTGGTTCTCTCGCTCGGTCATGTTGCTTCTACCGGCTGTTTATTGCTGTAGATATGCAATGCAGAGAGACGTATACGCGGTGCCCTCTTCTGGAGATGGGGCGGGAATATGCAGCTCATTTGCATTTAAAGTGATACACTCCAAAACAGCTCTTTTTTAGACACACCCCAAAAATGAAATTTTCCAGCTGTTATAATAAATTATCTGTTTGCTATTTTGGGCTGAAACTTCACAGACACATTCTGGGGACACCCAAGACCAATATTACATCTTGTAAAATGAGGCATAATAGGTGCCCTTTGAAGAAAAAAAATTCATGGTAAGTATATTAATTATTTTACAGTAGTAAAATTACAATATGTATGTTTTTCTTCACATTAAATCTGCAAGTTTTTGTTTTGGTGTAAAACTGCCCTTTTAAGTTTCTCTGACAACAGGTTTACAAACACTTTTCTTCACAAATGTTGCAAAATGCTTTTGCAAATATTGCCAATTTGAAAGTTCCTGGTGCACATTGCATTCATAAAAGCGTATTAAACTCACAGCTCATGCAGAGATGGAGTTCACTGTATTTACTCCAGAACTGACTATATATTTAAATCGCAGCCTTTTAAAAAAAGCTGTTTTATAAGCGCTCTAAGCCAAATCAAGATTTCAATTTTTGTTTGATTGACAGATGTTTTGCCAAAGCAATGGTGCAAAACACAAAGTAGCAGATCCTATATTATTATTATTATAAGAAGTGTAAAAATATTTTCAGTTCACTGTGAAATTGTGGTGGGACAAATTAGACGGTGGCAGGCCGTTTGATTGTGGTCTAAGTGTGTCTTCATGGGATTCTGTTTTAAATAATGTTATGTACCAGAAATCTTTTCATCATCTTGCTGTTCGTCCCTCTTTTGACTGTCAGCCAGAATCTCGTCCAGTTCATCATCACTGATTGGCTCATACTCCTCACCACCTGAGACAGCAGACTGCGCATCATCCCCCTTTCCATCCTCCTCTTCTGAGAGACAGAACAAACACACAGTAAATTTAAACAAAATCATCTTACACATCAGGCAATAGTTTGAGAAATGGCGAGAAAAATGTCCTACCATCAAGACTATCCATTTTCGGTTCAGATGCTTCCACTTGCAGTTGTGAGTTGTCTGTTGGCTTATCTACATCCATGACGGCTTCTCTGGGCAACAGAGGCTCATACTCTCCCCTCTCCATCTTAGTTTCAGATCTGCTCTTTGGTTCCCTGTGAGCCTGAAGGTCAAACGGAAGCATCCTTTCTCGTTCACGCTCACGCTCCCTTTCACTACGCTCACGATCCATTCGCTCATGTGCCAGCAGCCCTTCAGGTAAGAGTCGTTCCCTTTCACGCATCTCCCGCAAGTCTCTCTCTCTAATTGGCTCACGGTTGCCACGGAGGAGGGGCTCTCTGCCCCGCCCACTCCACTCACGAGGTTCTGGGTCCCAGTCTCGCTGTTGAGTTTGTTGATTTTGCATCTGACGGTGATCCTTTTTCTCACGCTCTCGATCCAACTGATCGCGATCTCGCTCCCGGTCACGCTCGCGGCTATCGTAGGAGCCGGCTCTGGAGCGAGCCTGAAGCTCAGACTCTGGTGAACTACGACGAGAACTGTGACTCCGGGAGTCCTGCCGGTCTGTGGAAGCCGATAAAAGTTTACGTTATGGAGAATTCAAAACTTGAAAATTACAAAAGTTACAAAAAAAAAGTGACAACAACAACTGGTTAGGAATTATTCAACACATTATCCAGAGCACCAGAGTAAAGACACAAATATATATTTAATGGACTTATTGCATTTTGCGTTCATATTGCATTTTGAATCTTTTTTTTGTCTTGGGTGTTTCCGTGATTACAAATCTTAATGTTTAAGCATTTAATGATATTAAAGGGAATTGTGCGCTTCTAATTTTATAGCAACAGTTTGGACAGGACCCTTTTCTATTCTAACATGACAATGCCTCTGTGTATAAGGCAAGGTTCAAAAAGAAATTATTGATTCAGCCAGTGTGGAAGAACTTGACTGTAGGGGTGGGACAATATATCGATAGGGCGATATAACGTTATCCTTCTCCATCCGATACGAGAATCGATATCTGGTGCCAAATATCAATATTTTACTACAATACAATACTACAATAAGGCGCTCTAAATAGATTTCCCTGCTCCCAGCATCTAAAAATGCGTGGAAATCGCAGCTGCACCATTTCCACCTTCTTTCCAAACTGCTCTGAGCAACCATGAACCGTGTTCTCTATGAAGATGGGGAACGCACGAGGAACAGAAGGATAAACCGTTTTCCAGCCACTGTATTAGCTTTACTGCTATATAAGCCTATATACGTTTATGGTAATGAGAACTAAAAAACCGGAACAGCTATTGGCGTGGACCATAGGCACCGATCACGTTACTGCAGAGCGCATAATCAGTCCATGAGTAGCCTAACCTCTACGCTCAGATCGCAGGTGGATTTCCCTCATATGAGTGAGAGAGAACGCCACCGGCATGTCCAGTTTTACGTGACAAAACTGTGCTCTCCCTCGCTCCCGATATTACAAGTGCGCGTTTTGCAGTGGGCACAGACCGGCAGAAAAATAAACCTGCACCTTGGCATGGACGACGAAAACAAAACCTGTCAGAGCCGAAGGCTTGAGCAGGAAGTGGGCAGTGTGTGGCTGGCCCCGCGTCTACATTTGAAATAAACAAGACTGGAGAGCAAACGAGGCAATGTGAATGGCCCCTATTTTCCCCAGGAATGTAATGTGTGGGGGCTCCGGTTTTATGAGAGAGAGAGGAATAGGTTGAGAAACAACAGGTAAATTTTGAAAATTTACCCAGGTATATATAAGCTATAGATAAAGTTGATAGAGAGCTAAAATGTTTGGTTTAAAACCAAAAGGAAAAGTGTAAGATTTTAATAAGTCAATGATAAATAAATTTACTTAGAATGTTAATTTGTTTACAGACTTGTGTGACGTTTTATAACCGATTTGGACTTGAATGTTTTAATAGGTTAGACGATATTGTTATGTATCATTATAGAATTATCTAGACCAATATATCGATATCGCAGAATCGCTGTATTGTGATATTATCGTTATCGTGAGCCATGTATTGTGATTCATATCGTATCATGAGGTACCCTGCGATTCCCACCCCTACTTGACTGTCGCAGACCAGCCTAGTCCTGCTCCAGCACAATTGTGTGACTTTACATGCAGACCTTGAGCCAAAAACTCCCATCACCAAACACCAATGATTTGTACATACACTATATGGACAAAAGTATTGGGACACCCCCTTCTTCAGAACAGAAAAAGGCACTTCCAAAAAAAATGTGGCAACAATGATGGAAAACAATTACTCATGTATTAAAGAAATGTATTCTCATTTCAAAATATCATTCTGATAATTACTGCGCAGAATTTGAATAGGGAGATAAATGCAATAATGGGATTGAATCATGAGTGTGACTTTAAAACAATACACCTGGGACTGTCCTCTTCAAAAATAACAAAGAAGGATATATATCTCTTTAATATATTATTAGCAACCAGTAAGAAGGTCATTACAAGGAAATGGCTTAAGGAAGATTCCACATATGTATGTGAATGGCAAGAAATTGTACATGATGTCTACAGTATGGAAGTGCTGATCCTTTCCTTAAGACAACAATCTACCACAATCTCATCATACTGGGGGAGGTGGTTGAAAAGAGAATATTTAATAGATGACCTATGTGTTTTTTTTCCTTCCCTCTCTCTCTCTGTTTTGCCAATTATATGAGTTTGAATATAATTGGCATATCCCCCCCCCCAAAAAAAGGGATCCTTCATTTTGACTCCTAATCCATAAACTGTCAGATGTGTAACCCTTAACATAACTTTGTATGGCAGAATCTGATCAAAATCTGAATACTCATGAATGTAGTATAAGTTATATTTGGTGACCGCTGTATGTCTATGTCTGTTATGTGTATAGGTTGTTCTTTAGAATGTATCCTTTTGATCTGTATTTGTTTGAAAAAAAGGACGAAAAAAAGAAAGTAACAAAAAAAAAATATTTTATTTCCATCTTGGTTGCAACAGTTTTGGAAGTGTGTAAAATGACCCAAACGTACAAGTACAGCATTATTTTATAGGGGTGCTTCGATTGATCGGCTACCGGTCACTATCGGCCGATAATCACGTTGGGATGATTGATCGGCGGTCTCTTAAAAGGCCGATCTCAAAAAAACAATCTCAAGCTGATGACGCTGCCGTGAGAGGTTTGGAACGACATGCAGCGGCACCGTCTCAGTCCGGCACTGGTGAAATAATTATAATGCTGACGGTGAGGTACTCTTATAAAGGTAACTTATAAAGTAATTTGAAAACCACGTGTGAGACGTAATTTCACAAACTGCGTGAGTGAATCACCGCACGCGCTCTCTCTTTCTCTCTCAAAATACGCAAATTGGCATTAAAATCACCACACATCGCGTCTGTCTATAAGTGAGCTGCACGCTGCACAGCTGACACAGGAATTGTCACTTGCACAGTTGAGGCAGTGTCACATCGTCACTAAAAAGTAAAAAAAACTTTTTTATTCTTTCCAGTGTTTAACCATTCAGCGCTTGCGCGCTCTCCTGGAGACTGAGCGCTCATGCACACTGGCAGCGCACACACATAATGGCAAGTTCACACACACTCCGTTTGCAGTGCGAATGTGGTGCGTATTTTTTCCGCGCTCATGTTAACGGATTAATAAAGCGTGCACACGGTTACGGTCCGGCAATGCATTCCAGTAGTGGCGCGTCTACTCTGCAGCAGTGCAGAGATCGTTTCCACACAGAGTCTATTTTTGCTGCACTGAATTAAAGTAACAGCGCATTTTTTACAGTAAATATGAACATGGATTGACACGAAAATGTAGTAATCACCATAAATGCATATTATTAAAGTACATATGGCGTTGGCTAGTTTAAAGGAAAAGAGCACTTTTAGATAAACAAGGCAATAATAGATGGCGCTTGTGGAGGTAGAAAAACAAAGTTCTTTATGAACCGCAGAATTACTCGTAATAAAGATCTAAATGCAAAAGAAAGGCAGTAGAGCTGACTGTTTCTGTCAATGGTAAGTTTGTGATAACGTAAGAAAGGGTAGTTAAATGTTCTGCCAATTGCTTTGAGCAACTCATATATAATCTAGAAGTAAAATGAAAAGTAAAAAGCTTGAACGATTGTGTGCTTATATTTATGATGGAAACATGTGGTGGAAAGAGGTATTACTTTACTGTGTAAAAAAAGAATCACAATGCTGAAAAAGCATATTCAGTTTGGATTTAAAATCAAAATAATGGATAAATGTTGTTTGTGGTAAACAGCCACGGATCAGTAGCGGACTCCTGTGTGAAAGCTGCTTCTCCTCTCACAAGAGTCACCTAAGAGGAGAATTCCCCCCCTTTTCAAAAATGAAATTCAGGCCCTGAATAAATGTATAAAAATCCTGATTGGAGTATCAATAGAAATAGTTATAAATTATAAAAAGAAGGCTTTAAAAAGATCGGTATCAGTATCGGCAGATACTGCTTTCTGTGATCGGCCTCAAAAATCCTGATCGGAGCACCCCTAATTATTATTAGTTCTTATATACACCATTAAACTTAAAAGTAATATAAAATAATATATTTCTCAACAATACTAACAAAAAAGTTTCTTTGAAACACCAAGCTTTTATGAGGGGTCTCACCTGAGGAAGTACTTCGACTGGGTTCTCCTCTGCGGAGCTGATCAATCCTTGACTTCCTCTCTCCTCCCATCTGTTCACTGGTCACTGCCCTGTCCCGGTCTCTCTCCCTCTCTCGTTCTCGTTCCCTCTCTCGCTCTCTCTCCCGAGAATTGCCACCTTGCATGAGTCCTCTGCGGGACCTGAGTCCCTGAGGACCTTCATCACGGTGGGCCGACTCATTGGAGGGTGAGCGAAGTCTTCTCGAAGAAGCGCGGCTTTGGTTGCTGCCCATGCTACTGCTGCGCTGCTGCTGCTGCTGCTGCATGTCTGCTTGCTGTGGTTTACGCAGCATGTGTTGCGGGAGTAACGGTTGTAAAGGAAGAGACTGTATCAGCATTGGAGGGTCAGGGAGCAGGGGGGCGATGGGGGGGTCCGTACGGTCCCGACCGCCACCGCGTGCACCCCTTCTAGGGGCACGTTCAGAGGGAAGCAGCCGCTCCGGAGGTCTATCGGATGGCAGGGAGGCAGAGGAGGTCTCGCCTCGCTCTGGTACATCCTCATCAGACCAGTCGCTGAAGTTGGCATCCATTTTAGCAGAGAGGGAACTCTGTCCAGCCGTTAAAGCCCTCTGGGAGGGAAGGTCATCCTTGTTGATGGGCGGAGGTGTGCGTGGACCTCGTCGCCTCTTGCTGAGGGGACGCTGGGCGACCAGCTCGTCCTCAGAAACATCTGACTCAGGACCTCGTGAGCGCTTGCACTTCCTTTCTAAGGCTTTCTTCTTGGCCGTCTTGCGAGGTGAGAGGAGAGCCTGGGGGGCTTCAGCTACAGAGGAAGAGGACGGGGGTTCAGGGTTACTCCTCTCCCTTACGCCAGATTACTCCTCTTTACGGTTCTTCTTCAGATTTTTCTTCTGAGATTTAGCCTTTTTCTTCCCCTCTTCATGAACAGCTGATAAAGAGTCTCTGTCCTCTATGGAAGAAGGAGGAAGGAGGAGGAGGAGGAGGAGGAGGAGGCGGCGTGTGGGCAGCAGTAGGGATGTCCCTCTGCTCTTTTCCTCTTCTGGAGTCAGAAATGCCTGTAGCAGAAATGTCTGGAGCGTGTTCTCCACGTCGCTCTGCTCCTCTTCCTGCTGCTCTCTCACCGCGGGAATCCACCTCCTCGTGTCGGCCACGGCTTTCTTTTTTATCCCCACTACGGTCATCATCTTTCCAGCGGTTGTGTTTATCATCAGTTAAGGAGCGGACAGGCGAGCGGACAGGCGAGCGGGCCGTCTCTTGAGGACGAACCACTTGACTCAACAGGCGGTGCTTATCACCTGAAACAAAACCATACATGTTACGTCCGAATATTCTACATATGTGAACAATAGATCTATGAGGAGTGCTACGGAGTCTAAACATAACCTTGCACTTACCAGGGTTCGTACACATTTTTACCAATAAATTTCCATGACTTTTGAGACAATATTCATGACCTAATGTTCCATTATTTTACAATAAAAATCTGTTCAGCTTATCATAGCATATGTTAACTAAAATTAATGGCTATTAATGCTAATTGTTTGCTTTATGCTATATTTGTTTTAGTAATAAGTAGGATGCACCAGTATCGGGCCCGATACTGAGGTCCTGTACTCGTACTCATTAAAATGCCCCGATACCAAACGCCGATTCCACACAGCATGGATAAGTGCATATCAGACAAAAGAAACACCGACAACAGAACAACAGAAAGGAGTCATTAGAGATTAAGGATGTCTATGAAGTATGTGTATGCAATGAAGATAATGTTAAACATTCAGTATTAACGCCTATATAGCTGATGTGCGCGAGCTGATAAACAAAGTGGCGAGCTTGTCGAGTGAATATACCTTTCTCACAGACATCACTGGAAAGTTTGTAGTTCGGTCAGATGTTTCAAAAACAAGTAAAACAATGCACGTTACTTAACGAGGGGGAGGGAGGGGGAGAGAGGGAGAGAGAGAGAGAGCGAGAAAGAGCGAGAGAGAGAGAGAGCGCACGAGAGGGACGGGGAGGTTGAGAGAGATGAGAGGAGAGAGAGAGACCGAGGATGAGCGAAGAGAGAGACGAGAATGAGAGAGACGAGAGAGAGAGAGAAAATTCTGTTGTGTGATCTTTGATGTTCACTCACTTAGCACACGCATCATTTGGATTAAAACTAAATCGTAAAAATAAGACCATTCACTATAAACAATTTATTTTCAAACTTAGGCATACACGACTTTCTGGCTAAAGTGAAACTAACAGCCTGTGTGAAATGCGCAAGGAAGGGGGCTGTACTATTCTGCACCAGTACAAATACGTGTGCGTGTTGTGCGTGTTTTGCTTGCTTCATGAGCGTTTCTGTATTATATGAGTGGTTTTGGAATATAAATCGCAGCACGTTTCAAATGAAAAAAAAACGACTTCTATTTCTGAAAATATCACAGTTAGGAGATTTATAACGAGTGGTTCCCTGCATTATTACAGCAAAGCGCGTGATTACAGCCGCTGCAATGGAGCAGCTCTAATGCTATTAAATTAAAGATGATGTACCATAGAGCAAAAACAGTGAAAGTAACAAAAAACTTGTAAAATACATTTTAATGATCATAATTAAGTGTGAAAATAACCAAAGGATATACAGTCAAACCAAAAAATATTCAGAGACCAGATATAATTTTTTTTACTATGGGTGCAGGACACTATAGTTCATTTAAGTAAAGTGAGGATAGCAAAATAAACTAAAATGTGATATATTATACCCAAAAATTATTCATACAGTGGACTACCAGTAAAACTGATACAAATTTGGGTCCAAAAATGATTCAGACCGAGTCTGGGGAAAAAAATGAAGTTCAGGTTTGCATGAAGCTGGATGACAGCATGCCCAGGAGACTACAGGCTGTCATTAAGGCTAAGGGTTGCCCGACAAAGTATTCATAGTTGTGTAAATAATACTGTCATACTAACTGAATTATTTTTGGTTGATTGTAATCCATTACATACCTTTCAATAAATATTATCTGACATTATCTAGATGAATTTGTTCTGACACAGTTTAATTCTGAGTTCTTGTCATATTTTATTACCATTTTCTAAACTATAGCAAATAAACTGTGATAATGTGAGAAATGTTGAAGGTGTCTGAATAAATTTTGGTTTGACTATCTATTTGATAAATGAAGTTAACCAACTAACATTATACATACCCTTTTGGTTTCTGTACCCAATATTTAAAAAATTTACAAATGCAATAAAAATATTGGTATCGGTACTCAGTATCGGCAAGTACAAAAAATAAAAGTATTGTATCGGGCGAGTACTGGAAAAAGTGGTATCGGTGCATCCCTAGTAATAAGTACAAGCTGCAACTGTGCCAGACCTTACTCCACATTTCACATATTACATCACTGAATATTATCATTTATTTAACTAATTTTAAAGTCGAAAGCAGCGGGAATGAGTAAAACTATGCAGCTTATGCACAATCCCGCACCGAAACTCCTGACCCGATTAAACAATTCTATTATACAGAGATTTGTGAAATGGATTTCCATGACTTTTCCAAAACTTTCTGGGTTTATTTATTTTTCCAAAACTTTTCCAGGCCTGGAAATTGCCGTTTTAAAATACCATGACTTTTCCAGGTTTATCATGATTACAAACCCCGACTAGCTCAAGTTGAACAACTCCTACCTTTCTCCTCAGTGCTGTTGTAACCATCACTGTCTGCAGGGCTCACATCTCGCCCTCTTTTAGGAGATGGCCGTGGACTGGGAGTGTTCTCAGCACGATGTCTCTTACGACTGTAAACAAAGCGAAAGGTAAACATTGTTGAACACCTGAGAAAATTTCTAATTTCTAATGTTTTTGATTCGTATCAAAAAACGAATGATCGAAAAAGATAACCCCAACGGAAATTTTCTCTTGTTTTTGTGGAAACTGATATTAATTTTGGATTAATGGAATAACATTTTTTAAAGAAATTTATTTGAAATATAAATCTTTTGTAACCTTATAAATGCCCCCCACCCCTCAAATTATCCCTCACCCCCCCAAAGTTTTGAACATCAGTGTAAGGCCCAATCCCATTTCTACCCTTTACCCCTACACTTACCCCTACCCCTCCGTTTCGCGCATTCACGTGAAAGGGTAGGGGTGTCTCGATTCTCTTTTGGTTGGAGGGGTATGGGGAAGGGGAAGGGCCAGATAGCCCTTCAAACAAAGATTTTTAGGACCACACTTCAAACGAAGGAGTATGAATTATCTCAGCGTAAACCGGTCCTATAAAGTGGCAAAATGGCTGCAAACGAGCGGACAAAGCACAAAATTTAAGCATTACTGGGACATAAATGAGAAGATTTAATGAAAGAAATAATATTTGTGAATCGTGGAAGGAGTTCAAGAGTTTACAGTCAGGTTATTCAAAGAACTGTTGCAAAGAATCACTAAAGGTTTGCTAAACAGATATTAATGATACACACAGGGTGCCCATACTCGGTGCCTGGAGTGCGGTGTCCTGCAGCAGTCTAGACAATCCAACACCTAAAGGTCAAACCCACACTGAAGCAGCTAATCAGATTACGAGGCATACTAGAAACTGCCAGTCAGGTGTGATGAGGCAAGTGGAGCTAAACTCTGCAGGACACCGGCCCTCCAGGACCGAGGATGGGGACCCCCGGACCTACACGATAGTGCCACAACATAGTTTCATGTCTGATCAGGGCGATAACCAAATTAACACATTGAGGGGGGGACTAGGTTCCTCCCACTATATTGAGAATCACTTCTAAACTGTTTTCCTCCAATATGCAAAGATAGAAAAAGTAGAGGAGAAGAGAGAGAGATGAAAGTTGCGTGTATGTGCACCTGTGCATCTCTCTTTACACGAGTACGTTTACTCAAAAAACAGCTATGCTATCCTCTCGTTGCTGAATACAGTATAATGTAAGGAGATTACAATAAAAGGTCGGAGGCTAAGCCACCCCGTTATTAATAAAAATCGTGGGGCAGCTGGTTGGTTGAACAAGTTTCTTTGCTCCTGGATGTGTGAGCTGCGCGATCTCTGATATGTGTGTGTGTGTGTGTCAATAAGAAGCTTCATTAGTATAGAACGGTAAGGCTCTAATGCACACCAGTATAGGTGTGTGTATTGTAGGAGCTAGACGACATATGATGACGTGTAATGGTATAGTAGTGGTGTCAAAATTCTTAGGGGAGTATTTTCACCCCTACCCCTTGACACTCTGTTTCAAGGGACAAGGGGAAGGAAGGGATAGGCGGAGGGGTAGGGGAAGGAGTATAAAATAGAATTGGGATTTGGCCTAAATGTATGGCCAGCTGAACAATATCATGAAATATCCTGCTTTATTAGGTGATTTCAGAGCTTCTAGCTTTCAATCTATGGGTATACATCTAGCTCTCTATCACCATATATATTAAAATGAATACTGAAATCCATAGAACAATCTTTTATACACTCTACAGCTAAGTTGCGAGACAGCGCTGTGTTTAATGGTGTTTAAGAGATTTAATTTATTGGTCCCAATTGATATTGTATACATGCATGCTTAGTATGTCCCATAGTTTTACATTTCAGTTAACTTTGGAGTCAATTGCTCAGTGCTTTAAAGTTATTCTTTAAAAAGAGTAAAGGCACTATTGCCTACAGTACATTGCAATGTACAAATGACTGATTTTAGTTTTAGTGTTTTATTTTTTTAATGTACTCAAAATATACAAATTTAAATTAAAAAGAGATTGTCCGTAAAAATGACCAACAACACTGGAGCACTTACGTGTTCTTTCTCTCTTCATGAGCATCTCGAGCGGAGCGGTCATCTCTTGAATCATCTTTTCTTTCCCGCCTCTCTTCCCTCCCTTTTTCTCTCTCATCCCACTCCCTCTGCCGTTCTCTCTCTCTTTGCTCCCGTTCCCTCTCCTTCCTCTCTCGTTCCCTTTCTTTCTCCCGCTCTTCTCGCTCCCTTTCCCGCTCCTCTCTTTCTCTTTCCCGCTCTCTTTCTCTCTCCTCCCTCTCCCTCTCTCGTTCTCTTTCACGCTCTCTCTCCCGCTCCCTCTCCCTGGCTCTTTCACGCTCTCTTTCAGCCTCTCTTTCCCGTTCTTTCTCCCTCTCTCTCTCCTTCTCTCTTTCCCGTTCCCGCTCTCTTTCTCTATCCCTGTCCTTCTCTCTCTCACGGGTCCGGTCATCTCGTCTGTCATCCCCCCGATCATTCCTTCGATCATCTCTTCTCTCTTCACGCTCAAGGTCCTCACTGCGGTTTTGCTGGCGGACAGGAGAAGGCGCTCTTTGTTCTGTTGAACAAAAATAGATCAATAACACCAAACGTTGCTCTCTATGTCCTGTGATGTGAAACAAATTGTTCACAGGCTTGTGCATCCCGTTTAAAGTTTCCTGAAGTGAAACAATGTAAATTTCTGTCTGTTTCTTAGACAAAGCTACTGAATGGCTTCAGAAGACTTGAACTATCACAAACAAGTCATAGTTACTATTTTTAATGGTACTTTTTGTGGCTTTTTGGTCATTTTAGGAGCTTGACAGACAAACTGTATTTCTATACTTGGAGCTACATGAGCATTTCTCACAAATCTCCTTTAGAATCTCACAGAAAATATAACAGCAGGCAGGTTTGAAGCAACATTAGGGAGAGAAACATTTTTTTTTTTTTTTTTAAATCACAATTCATTTAATTTCAGGAAAAAAAGCATAATGCTGTGGTATACTGGGGAGAAGACAAAAGACAGTTTTTGAATGGATGCCATGGAGGAGATTCTTCAGTACGCTGAAAAAAACCTGCTTTTGTGAGGAACCTAATCTTCAATATATTTGTCACTAAAAATCATTTTAAATTGATCTATTTTTGGAGTTTACACACACATAAAACAAGTGTTTTGTGAGAAGTCACAGACAATTGACCTTACGATAAATGATTGACAGCCCAAACAGCCAATCAAATTGCTGTGCTGTTGCTATCTGCCATTTTGTCTTTCAAGCTTACCGGACACAAATCCTTTTTTTTTTTACAAGATTGCTTTACTATGGTAAAAAGTTGTTGCGGCAAATGCAATTTGGATATGTAATTTCATTCATTGCATTCCAGAAATCTTATATTAAAAAAAGACTATATTAATGACGTTTGTGTGTGTTTGGGCAGTTTTCATTAACACTAGATCCAATTTAGGCGATTACATGGAGTTTTATATGGCAGTATGCCTCACCGCCAGAATATTTAAGGAGGAAATTTGGTTTATTTTCTCTGTAAATCTCTATCTGCCATTAGAGAGAACATCTGTGTATTAAAATGCCAAAAGGCAAATGAAAAATGAAAAGCCAAAAAAGCTTCATCCAAGATATATGTGCGTCTGTTAATTTCATTTTATGCCTGGATTTATTTTTATCTGACACACAGAAGCATGCTGAACAGATAGACCTGTTGTGAACATCTCTGTGCTCTTTTTTATAGTATCCATGAACGGTGATTGACTGTCATACTCAGTCATCTCTGACAGTACTTTAATGGCATCAAGGCATGATTGGTTTGGTTATAAAGGCACAGGTGATCCAAGTTGCGGGTTACTCTAGATTTGAGGTCTGCTACCCGACCCGAGCCCGACGGGTCCCGAAATACTTCCGGGTTTCGGGTCCGGGTTAGCGTTTAATGAATAGCTTTGGGTTCGGGTCGGGCTTATAACTAAACTAAAACTATATGCAGTAGCCTAGGCTACGCTGCTTTCATAGACGCACGCACACACACATTATAGCACACGACAACACAGCAAGGAAACTTTTATTAGTAAAATAGCTTCGACAGGCACTGACTCGCAACTTTATATTTCTCTGCAATGAGGGGGTCGCTGTTTTTGAAGTAACTAAGCCTCATTGCTTGTAGAGAGAGGCAACTTTCATCCCTCTCTCTCTCGCTCGCTAATTCAAATAAATAATATAATTAATTAATTTAAATAAATGCGATCTTACCGCACTGCATCTCTGTGTCTGATTTAAAACAGGCCGAATGCTAACGAGCCTAACTGACGAAAATGACCATAATTTGCACAATGGAAGAATTATCGTCTTGTCGTATACAACATTCAAAAACTCGGCAGAATTTATGTGACTGAGGCACCTGATGTTCATAAACTTTCAGAACTGGCAATTGTTTTTTCTTTTGCCTTGTGAACTGGCCGAGCCTTAATGATTCTGTTTCTTTACATGTATTTGTTTACTGACCATTGCATGCAATCGTGAAATACAGCATTTTTAAAATTTTTTAAATGGCTATTCGTTGTGGGGAAAAAAAAAAAGAGATTTCGGGTTCGGGCTCTAAATTTAACTGTGCCGCTCGGGTCAGGCTGGGTCAGACGATCTCGGGTACGGGTCGGGTTCGGGCTTCAGTTTAAAGCCTGTGCAGACCTCTACTCTGGAGACACTAAGGTGCTAATCTGCTTTTGTCCAATAATAAGAACACCTCTTGCTTATCAGTCACCTCTTTCTCTATTGTCACGGCGGTCTCTCTCTGCATGTCCTCCCCGTCGTTCATCTCTGGGCTGTTCTCCTCTCTGTCTGTCATTATCGTAGCGATCACGATCAGTGTTTCTCTCTGAGCTCCTCTCTCTCAGACCACTGCTGCGGGACTCCCAGCTGTCATGCCCACTAGCACTGCTAGTGTCAGCCTGTGACGCTCTACCACCACGAGCAGAAACTGAAACACAAAATTCATCACAAATTTCCCAAAATTTTTAATTCATGTTTCAAGCTCTTATATTATAGCAATCCTCCTAAGATGCAATTAATAAATGATACATTTTATGAAAAGTACAATTTGCTTTGATTTTTACTAGCATTTTCCAAGTTTCCTCTAGCTTTTTATGCTTTAAAGTGGTATTTTTGATGTTCTGAATTTTTAAACAGCAAAAGTAAATCAGCAACAGATAGTGCTGATTAGGGCTGTGCGATTAATCGAAATCGCAATTTGAGACGTTGCGATTTAATCGCAATTTGAGACGTTGCGATTTAATCGCAAAGCCTGTGATATGGACGCGATATTACTCTGTTCCAGAGCATATGCATGACTGCCAGCTTGGTTGCAGTTTACTTGGCCTGGGCAAGAGTGAGCGCACATCGTTCTCCCCAATCACACTGCTCTAGTCAACGCGTAACACACACATTAAAAAAAAAAAAAAAACTGAAACCGGGAGAGAGACAGAGTGGGATTATGGCGTCTACTGGGTCAGATCGATAGTTAGGCAAATTAAAACGAAAGAAAACCGTATGCAACTTAAGCTTCGAAATGACAGACAATGAACAAAAAAAGGTAATTTGCAAGAGCTGCGTCACAGCGCATATCAAAAGCTCCATTATCGGTTCTGTTTTCAGTACTGGAGAATAAAAGATACATTCTTAGATGTTTTTGTTAGTACGTGAACACTATCTTACACATTTTATCTCCCCAACACGTTAATTTGAAATAAGTTTATAATGCACGTTGGCCCAATTCAGAAGAGAGCGCACACAGCCTGTGTCTGTGAATGCTTATCATACTCGCTCCTCTCTGCCCCACGAGACGAGCCGTTCATGCTTGCCGCACTCACGCAGCCTGTCTCATAATGCTCGTTTATACTCGCACCCGGCTCCGCACCGCAAGTCTTCACGAGCGCATCTGGCAGTATGGATGAGGCTTGACGCACGCACGCAACCTGTGTCGACTCGCCTGGCTCTGCATTAAAAACGAATGTAAATTCAGTCTAACTGCTTGCTAATTTCACTTCCTTTTTTTTTTGTATTTTTTTGGATGAATTAAACATCAGCACATTTTACACTGCATCTTAAAATGAATAATCAATGTATGCTTTAATACTGACTTAAAGAAATACAGTTCTTTATATAAAAAAATAACAAATATTTCTGTGAAATTCAGTAACTAAGTTAATTCTGTAAAAGTAGTTATATCATTTATAATCTTGCCTGCTGAAAAAAAACAATATAACTCCTCCCAAAACACAATAAAACATTTTATGGATTTCAGGGTTATAATTGGAATTGTATTGGTTTTAATGTAAATGATAATGGTGTCTATTTGATGGATTCTATTGGTTGGGATGTAATCTGGCAGATGGCAACCAATAGAACAACAGTAATTCCTATTGGAATAATGCCCAAAACAAAAATTTTGTAATGGTTTAATGGAAACTATAAGAATTTCTGTGATAGTTTTCTATTCTTCAGCAGGGTAATGATACCCATACTGTGCTGCACATTATTGGCAATATTAAGCTGAAGCTTGACTTTGCAAAATCAAATCGCAATATCCGTCAAAAAAAATCGCAATTTGATATTTTCCACCAAATCGCACCGCCCTAGTGCTGATCAGAAGTTATTTCTATGTTTTTGTACAGTTATGGCCACTAATTCCCTACACTGCATTTGTAGTGACCTTCATTGGCCAAAAAAACTAAAACACAAACTAAAAGTTCTCAATTTTCCATTGATAATCACATTACTATTGGTTACTGTGAATTTCTTTGACCATGAGTAGTGAAATTTTGATAATATTGTGATAGCCTTTTGTAGATGTAGCTGACGAAGAATATGGCTCATCGTTATCTTCTCACCTTTGTCTGTGGCATCCCCACGGCCCCTTCCTCTGCCTGTTCTTTCAGCTCGAGATTCGTTCCTGTTGTCCACTCTACTGTCATTTCTCAATTCCTCCCTTCCATGTCCTCTTCCATAATTCCTTTCCTCCTGGGCTGTCATTTCCTCCTTTCTATGGGTTTCGTTTCGTTCTCTCTCTCTTTCTCTCTCCCGGTCTCTCTCTCTGTGCTCCAGGGATTCTCGTCCTGAGCGGTCTCGAGTTTCTCCTGCACGGGTATCCCGAGTGTCTTTGACCTCCCCGCGGTGCTGGCGCTCTTCCCGGACATCTCTTCTATCCCGTTCACCGTGCCGGTCTCGGCCATCCCTGGCATCACGGTCATCTCGAGAAGAGCTCTGCTCGATCTCATAGTCGCGCTCGTCACGGCTGCTGTCTTTCTCACGCTTTCCGCGGCTCTCTAAGGCAGAGAGGAAATTAAGTGCGCAGGAGATTTAAAAGTCTGTCAGTGACTAAATTATTCAATAGCTGCAGCCTGCACATGGCTAAAAGTATGGTGGAAACCAAACACAACACCCATACAGGGCTACATGACAATTAAAAAATTAATGTGAAGTTTAGCTGTTAAGCTGTGTTATGGTTCCAACTAGGGATGCACCGATAAGATTTTTTGGGGCCGATACCGATTTTAACAAACACTTATTGGCCGATTCCGATACTGATATTTTGTCACTTTCTCTCTTATTTGAAATTTTGGCATCAAAATAGATAGTATTTTGATCATGTTTTAAATCAGCAAAGTTCAAAAACACCTGCATTAAATTATACTATAAATATTGCTGCATCATCAAATAATTTCTAATGAACATGGATTGGATCTATTTAACATTCAGCAGGCCTACATAAATACAACAGAACAAAGATACATATTAAATAAACAGTGCTTTTTATGTAGGTTTAACAGTTTTCAGGTACAGAAATAAAGTAAACAAATGTAAAAGAACACTTCACTATATAAATTAAATACATATTAATCCTTCTTTATTGTAACAGACTTTATTATGATTAATCTTCTAATTTGTTTTTGTATACATTTTAATATTTTTTTTTAAAGTTCAAATATGTATGAGATCTCCTTTACCAAGGCGGGACTCTTATTTTGACGGGTTTTCTAGTCTAAGGAGCAGCTATACGGGTAATGAAAGCATGCAGTTCTTCGGATTTAAAGTTTGTCCGTTTATTAAGCACCCCCCGAAAAGGCATGAGATCTGTATATATTTGTTTACTGTTAGTTGTAATAAGTGTTTTGTGTAATTCGCTGTATGTTGATGATGATGCAACTGAGAGAGACTTTAATGTGCACTTCTCGTGCTGTGTTTTGTTTAGCTCTTATGGTGATTTTTGGAGTGGAAAACGAGCCGAAAATTTAATAAAACATCAGTAAAGTTTTGGTTATCATTCAGATGAGGTCCGCTACACTTATGATATTTACAAAAGTTATTTAGTCAAGAATAGTGTGCGATCTTTTGTTATTTGATTAGCATTAAAGTGCAGACAGCAGCGCTAGGATTATGCAACAGCTCAGTGCCTTCACGCAGTTAATTAATAAACCATTGCAGTTAATTATTAAACCTTATATAGCCGACATGCCGATGGTTGTAAATTGATGAAAAATCTGCCGATAAATATCGGCGGCCGATACATCGGTGCATCCCTAATTCCAACACGTAAATTACTACTTTTTAACAAAGACTAGAATACCCCAAGACATGTCACTCGTATAGTTTTGAATGGGGAAAAATGCAACGGTCAATATGGCCGCTCAATCGCAGGAAGCCCCGAATGAAAGAGCCAATTGCTAATCAGTAAAGTCAGCGCGTCACTGCAGCTGCCGTTAGAAGTCCCAGTTGCTATAGAAACAGTCATCGTTCTGAGACGTGCGCTTAGGACTGCGCATGCGCACTGGCTGATCTAGCCTGAAAAATACGCTTTTTATAACGCTATTTGAGCAAAATAAAAAACATTTATGATACAGTTGTTGTCAGACTTCATTGTTGATTTCAAATATTAAATTTAATCGAAAGCTTAGTGAACAGTTTTGGAGAACTTGATGTTTCCCCATTCAAAGAGATAGGAGTTGCACTTGCATGCCCGAGAGGCGTTTCAAAGATGGCCGCCGAGTGACATGACTTGTCTTAAAGAGAGTTTGTTTTTAATAACACCACTACTGAGTCATTACAACAAAACTATGTGTATGTGGACTAGTGTTCAAAAGTGTGGAGCCAGTTGTTTTTTTTTGGAAAGAAATTAATAATTTCATTAAGCAACGATGCATTAAATTGAATCAAAAAATCCAGAAAAATGTATGATTGTTTCCACAAAATATAAAACAGCACAACGGTTTTCAACATTGATACAACATGTCTTTAAACATAAGTAATAGCTGCTGAAAATTAGGCTTTTCCATAACTGGAATAAATTAATTTAAAACATTCAAAGGGGGGGGGGGGGGGGGGGGACTATCACACCAGTTCAGACGTTTGAACCGTATTTGTACTGCATTGTCATATGAACAACCAGTCAAACAGAATAATGCATGTCATGAACCTAAATTGTACATCACATAATTAAGACTACATAAATGTGTCATGGGTGGGTCAGTGAAGACTCAGTTGTGGGTCTGAACAAGTCTCTAACTGGGTGTTTTAATGGACTCAAAAATTGGTTTAAAACAGACACCGAGTGGGACATGTCCCTCTCGATATTTAGAAATGACCAAATTGTTGACCCCAGTTTAAGATGGCCAATCAAATCAAAGAAGTTGGGCTTTACTGATCATTGATACCGAACACAAATTCCAGCACAACACTTCAGTTTTTAAATTATTAATGAAGTAACTAAATATCAAAATATCTAACAACTGTTTTACAACAGAAATTTTAAACTTCTTACTGTTTTTCTTTTGTCTTCATTCCCTTAAATCCATTTAAGTTCTTTATTTAAAGCTGCAGTCCGTAAGTTTTGCCTCTTTGTCGCCATCTCTGTTTGAAAACCTGGAATTGCAGCTGTGTGTGGAATTTATCTAGCTTGTGTGGGCTGTGAGTCGGGACGGCTCCTGCGCGGATGAATCTAATGTTCTGAAGAGTATGTGTGGCAGTCAGTGACCGCACCGGTGTGGATATTTACTGTACTACGCAATCACAGATTCTAGCCTACGTCATGGAATACATGACCCAAATAAGAATTTTCACCGTATATTGCCATCTGAACAAGTAAGTAACAAGTCTGCCACGTTTGTTCTGACCAACTGAGGAAAAAAGCATTACCATAAATCTTGCTACCAATGGTGATTAAATCTAAAGATCGGTTAGCTCATATCACATCAAACCGTTCAAATTATTATTATTGTTATCCTTTATTCTCAAATTATTAATGTAAACAACATCAGCATTGGTGACTATGAGTATAGTGTGTATTAGCGTGTAGATTTCAATTTCTGCACAGTCTAATCTAATTGTCATACTCTTCGAATTTCATATTAAGAAATGATTTTAACCCAAAAAGCAAAATATCCTCCCTTCGAACGGGATATTTTTAAAATACAAATCTTGTGTAATCCCAGGCTATCTGTAATCAGAAGCACATTTATAACTGGAATATAATTTCATTTCATTTACATGTGTTTCATGAACACATAATCCTTTCTGGATTACAATCCGCCATCAACATGATAAATTTAATTATTCTGGCTGCTGTGATAAAAGGCTATAAACGATCCGCCACCTGCAGGATCCTCACATGCGATAGCCTACTAGCCGAGACAACTTCTTTATGTTTACAGAAGTGATGTAATAACGCAGCAGCATGCTCGAATTTCCCGCAAAAACCTACCCGTACCACTCAAATTAGAAAACATTATGATAAGATAACCGTTGTGAATCGGGCTAAAGGCGATAGTTTCGAACACTGGTTGGTTATGTACTTGCTCTAATATTGATTTCGGAACATTTTTAACCAAAAAAAGTTAAGGACTTCAGCTTTAAAGAAAAAAAATTGGTCCCCCTCACAATGTTCAAGACATGGTTATAGCCCTTCTCAGTAATTACTCTGTGATGTGTGTCTCTCACCGTCTCTGCGCTCATGCCGTCTCTCTTGCAATGCGGGACTCCTGTCCCGCTCTGATCTCCCCCTCTCCCTTTCTCTGCCCTGGGAGCGGTGACAAGCACTGGGGCTGGACCTGCGAGGAGCGGGTGATGGTGAAGGGTCTCTCTGCGGGGTGAGCGGAGAGCGGGAGCGGCGTGAGCTTTGAGTGGGAGGTGGTGAGGATGAAGATGGAGGAGGAAGGTCTCGGTAAAGAGGAGAGATAGAACCCCGTCTGTGGCGAGGAGATGGGGAGTGTCTCTGGGCCGAGGAGCCAGAGCGTGAAGATGGGGAGTGGTGCTGTCGGGAGGGAGGGGAGGGGCTGCGGCGGTGACGGGGTGGAGTTCTAGACCTGAGAACGGAAAACACATTAGATGAAGATGGAACTGATAGTTCCTCTCACAATATCTCTGAAGCAAACTACTGATGCAAGTTAAATGTCAGGATAAGCATTTGACTGATATCTGTAGGTCATGATTTTCAGAATCATTCTAATATTGATGAATAGAATGTTCAAAAGAATAATTTTTTGTCACAAATGTAAAAGAACAAATAAATAGTTGTTAAAGCATTTTTGAAAAAAAAAAAAAGGGTTGTCAAGCAGGATGTGTTAAATGAGTGATTTATAAAATATGACATATACATATACATATACACAGAGGCGCGACAAAGTACTCAACTCCCTTACTTGAGTGAAGTACAAGCTATGCTGGTCACATATTACTGCCCTTACAAGAAAAGTGTAAAGACAAATTTTACTAAGTAAAGACAGAAGTACTTGCTTTTAAAAGTACATAAGTACCAAAAGTAAATTTCCTTTTATATGTCTATGCACTGTTTTATTGTTGTACGTAATACTTGCAATACTTTCTGAAGCAACTTAGAATACATTACACCTACTATTACACCTACTAGCTTGTCGTATCTTTGGAATAAAGAGCTTTTAGAATGTTAAAAAACCTATGGGTGAAAAAAAATGAACACCCCTACCCACCCCCACAAAAAACAGGATGGTAGTGATCTCACACAGCTCAAACAGTGAGTGCACACATCTATGTGCAGCAATTCATCCACATTTGAACAGAGTGGACATCCTATAAATACAGAGTGATAAGGAAGAAAATAAAAAATCAAACCTGCTTTAAAAACCCAGCAACACAACTGTAGCTGTACAAATTTACAGCAGCAACACTGCTTAACAGCAAGACTTATTTAACATCAAAACAAAAATTTTAAAAATGCTGTCAAATCACTCTCGCGGTACTTTGATGTCACACACATAATGGTACTGTGCAGTGCTGCTTCAAGTCCAACACATATTGTGTTTTATTAGGAGACGCACAACAATTCTTATGTGGCTTTATAGGTAATATTTTCACTTACACAATTTAGCAAAATCCGACAATATTGTGTCTAATATAAACCACAACATTAACTTCTTATTATTGAATTGTTATAAATAAATATCACATCTGCAGCTGGTCAGTGTTCAAAAAATGCTGGAAAATCACTTAATGTAGCCCTACAAGAATGATTACTGATAAACTGTCTGAAAAAAAGAAAGTCACGTTTAAGAGAAGAAAAAAATCACCCACTGACTTTCAAAGCTGATACATAGTAACGACTTTCTACTTTGAGGACATCATAGAAATGTAGTGTTTTTTTTTTTTTTGTTTTTTTTTTTTTTTTTTTTTTTTTTTTTTTTTGTGGAGTGAAAAGTACAATATTTGTCTTTAAAATGTAGTGAAGTTAAAGTCATAAGTTTCCAGAAAAATTAATACTCAAGTAAAGTACAGATACTCAAAAAAATGTACTTAAGTACAATACTCAAGTAAATGTATTTAGTTACTGTCCGCCTCTGATCGACACACATAGAATTATATATATACTATGTATATACAGTAGTCAACATTTGAATTGGATCAAAAAAGTTAATCAAAGTTGTCCTAAAACCAAAACAATACCTATTCTTGTCTTAGGACAACTTTGATTAACTTTGGGATCCATTTTAAATGGGTGACTACGTGGTGTGTGTGTGTGTGTTGTGTGTGTGTGTGGGTGTGTGTGTATGTAGTAGTGTATATATATATATATAATATATATATACACACACACACACTCTCAGAGTTTTAGAATTGAATAATTTATTTTAAAAATGTATTTGACTAATGATTTGGTGACTTGGCCCTTTAACTCATATCAAATTCTTTCAAAACTCATGGATATCTTAAAGATATGTCAAAAGTGACTTTGCCCTAATCTGTGAGATACTGGATTAACATATAATCATTTCAGCGCAGTTCTTCTCACCTCTGCTGCGAGGACTGTTTTTGGGAAGTGGGTTTAGGGGAGGATGACCTCCTTCTGGCTGGGGGTGACACTTCCCTGGAGGGTGGGGAAAGACTTCCAGAACGTTCCTCTGATGTTATTGAGCGTTTGGCTTTATGGGAACTATCAGACCGGTCCCTGCATTAAAAGAAAGGTTAAAAGATTATTATGTTGTTTTGTTATTCGTTTTCACATACACTGATAAAACAGGGATGATCAAATGTATCTGGGCCAGCACCACCAATATTAGCAAATACAATACATTATGACAATAATCTATTAGTCTTGTCGTGATTCCAAAATCTCAGTAGTTGGCACCAGTAGTCTCTGTACTAAATTTCAGTACCAGAGCAAAAAGTAGTGGAACACACTCCCTCTCAATCTCAGATTGGCCAAAATTCTCAGCCCTGCAAAAACACATCTTAAATAGAAACCTCTGACACTTCAGCACAAACATAAACATGCAGGGGAACATTTCAAAGTAGCCGTCTCTTAACGGGTACCGATCAGACCAGAAAGTCTGGTATAGTCACATTTAGGCAAAAGTACACAATTTGTACCAAATTTCACTAGTTTATGATACTTTATGTTTTATGGATTTTTTTTTAAGTTGACTATACCTGCGTTTTTCCTTTTTCTCTTTGTGTTTCTCCGTATCTCGTCCTCGTTCTTTGCCTTCTTTAGGTTTGTCCTCACATTTCTCCTTGTTCTTGTGTTTATTTTTGTGCTTCTTGACAGTCACTGGGATCTCCACAGGGACAGGTGGAGGAGGACTGGGCGTTCGTGGCCCTTTTCTTTTGCCATGGCCACTCTTAGATGACCTGGTCGAAAAATTAAAGATCAGTCAAGTATTTCAATTGATAAACATCTGTTTAAACTACATGCTGATTTTTCATTTTCCAACCTGCTGTCTGTTTCCTCTGCCCTGGTCTGATCAGAAACTGGAGAGGAAATGACTGAGGAAGTAGAGGACTTCTTCTCTTTCTTGCTGGAGTTGCCACCCTTCCCTGCTCTATGTTTGGGTGAGCTGGATTTACGGGACGAGGGTGACCCCTTAGAACTGCTGTGCTCAGGGGAAGCCTAAAACAGATCAAGACCACACCAAAATAAAACCCCAGAGATAACAGTTTGCATTAAAAGCCTACATAATACATAAAGTCTCAATTAATGTTCACTTTAGTATGTCCTTGTTAAAATAACCTACCCGGTCCTTTGAAGTATTACTGGTCCTGGTCTTAGGGACTGGGTCCTGTTGAGAACATGCATGCCATTACTATACGAGTTAATAAATTCAGGTTAACCAACATTCACTTTCGTTCAATATTTGGAGTTTATGCAGCAAAACCTATTATAATTTTATGCAATATACCTCCTTCTTGATGACGATCTCCTCTCGTTTGTCCATGTTTTCCTGTTCCAGCTTCATCAGCTCACGCTGAATCTTCTGTCTCTTCATCTCAAGAGATAACTCGTAATCGTAGTCCCCGTTATCAGAATCTAGTAAAATCAATGACAAAAATAAAACTGCAGGACTAAAACTGACAGGGAGACAACATAAGAAAGAGAGAGGAAAAGACTGATATGCATTCAATCAAAACCCAAACATCAATCATCCTTGTTTGCTTTTAAACACAAATTAAAAATGATAGTTCACCCAAAAATAACAATTCCGTCATCATTTACTCACCTGCATGTAGTTCCAAATGTATAACTTTCATTCATCTTCAAAATGCAAATTAAGATATCTTTAATTTTGAAATGGGAATGAGCACAGTTAATTCTTGTGCATCAACCAAGTACGGTTAAGATACCGTTGACCATATTTGATGTGCTCTATGTATGCGAGTTGATCAGTGTTTATATCTGAATAAAAGCCTAAATAATTTTTTTTTTTATATAAACTTGGATTACAATAGGATTCACTTTTTAAAGCATCAAAGTTTTGGTGGAATGAACTTTCAATGGAGGGATAGAAATCTCAAAGGTTTCATTAAAAAGAAAGATTTCATTTGTGCTTAACATTAAATAATAACATTCTGGATTTGGAACAACATTAGGGCGAGTTATTAATGACAGAATTAAAACTTTTGGGGAAACTGTTTTTAAAGTGCTCCTATTATGCCATTTCAAATATTGCCTTTCATGCAGTGTGTAATGTAGCTGTATGTGAATGTAAACGATCTGCAAAGTTGTAAAGCCGGAAATGCATGATAAATGTAGTTATTGTCTCCCAAAAGAAAAAAAATTGGCTCAGGACAGCTGAAATGAGTCTTTAGTAATTCGAATCCCACAGTGTCATCAGTAGAATGACGTGTTTGTCGGCCGGCCAACGTAGAACATAGGTGCGCGTTATGCAAATGTGCATAATACTCATCTGCATAATACGCGCCTATGTTCTACATTGAACGGCCCCACGAAAAAAATTGACCGCCCACAAACAGTCATTCTATTGACGACTGCTTCTCTAATCTTGGGGAGTTCAACGCGGGATTCACAAAACGCTTGCTGTTGAAAGATGGCTCAGTACCCAGTTTATTTGGACCAGCTGCTCCACTGTATCACAACCTGTAAGTATGATAAATAATAGATGTTTATATTTTCTATCGAGCATTCAAAATACAGAACTATTGAAATAGGCGTATCGTTTCCGACACGCGCTGTACGCCGTAGACCAATCACAACAGACTAGGCCATCTGACCAATCAGAGGAGAGCAGGCTCACGGAAAGGAGGGGTTTAGAGAGACTGAATCTTTGAACTGCTTCGAACGAATCGTTTGAGAATCGCTGGAAAATCAGGTGATATTAAATGCATATTTTGAGAAAACTATTGTAGGAGACTCCCAAAACAATATTAGGAACCGTAAAAATGGCATAATGGGGCACTTTAAATGATTTCTAATCACATGCATCAATTTTATGGGTACTTTGGAGAATCTTTTACCTTCACGACTGGCTTCCCAATCTGCGGTCTCCTCCTCACTAGCTGGAGTCCGTTCCTTTGTGATTTTAATATCCTCTTTCTCTCTGCGTCTGGCTCGGGATGAATCGCGCTGCTAATGAGAAAAATAAATTTTTTCAACGTCAAAGAACTTCCAAATTTTATCAACAAAATGCAAAACGAATGAAATTTGAACTCCAAGCTGTTAAAGCGTCGTACTCTGGTTGTGGGTGATGTGGGCTCGTCTGTATCTCTTTTCTGTGTGTCACCATCTACATCCTGTCTCTTATTCTTCATCCTCTCCCGGAGATCCCCAGTGGGCCTCTCGGCTGACCTGCACAGCAAACACACGTCAAAAGTCAAGCATTTAGCCAGGTATTGGAGCATGCACACTTATAAAAGAGCATCTCTTCAATAGATTCGCACCTGTTGAATGTTCCAGAGAAGCCTTTTCCTCGTGATGGGGTTCCATGTGTGTATCGACACGTGTTACCGTAACTGCAGTTCCCAGTCTTTAACCAGTTTCTACAATGAGTCTGCAGGGAAGGCAAATGGGGCTCATTCTTTTTTACTCATACACTTTACAGAAGCACTTGATCAAAAACAAAGTGAGCTACCTAGACACAGGTAATACTGTCTAGTTAGGCAGCACACTAGGTTTTTAAAGCACAACAGTGGGTGACCAGTATCACTACCTCTGCTGCATTACTGGCCGTGCTGGGCCCGAGTCTCTCAAACACGCTGGGCCTGCGGGAGGGGGTGGTTGTGGTCGTGCTACTGCTGCTGTCCGATATGGTCTTCGAATTCTCCACTGTAACCTTCCGCCTGATTTTGGACATTCTGCAGGGCTGCGTTAGAAAAACAGCAAGGCACCCGCATTATGAAGCTGAATGCAGTGTTGTACTCATTTGAGTCAAAGTCAAGACCGAGACCAAAACAGCATTGAGTTTGAGTCAAGAAGACCAATTTCATGACAAGAACAAGAAAATATGGTCTTGGACTCTGTCTCAACCAAGACATTTACATTTTTGCATTTGGCAGATGCATTGCATTTTTAAG
Organism: Sinocyclocheilus anophthalmus; assembly: GCA_018155175.1. Classification (NCBI taxonomy): domain Eukaryota; kingdom Metazoa; phylum Chordata; class Actinopteri; order Cypriniformes; family Cyprinidae; genus Sinocyclocheilus; species Sinocyclocheilus anophthalmus. The sequence goes on along the minus strand of JADLZN010001102.1, from coordinate 102,437 downwards.
GTATATAACATTTCTATCAGACAATATGATCTTGGACTTGGTCACGACCTCAGCCTACAGCATAAAATACAGATTATGTATTTAATGTTCTTCAATGAGTAGGTTTCCACACTTTTCACCTGACCAATGAATGTCCATTACTTTTCCAGTCATTCATTGACTACTGCATATGCATTTTTTTAAAAATAGTAGGCTATAAAGAGATTTCTGAGGAAGATTTATATACAATAACTACAATAAAAAACACACACACACACACACAATGATATTCTACTTATTTGTGCACAAAAGTATCAAAACAGCCTGAGATTTATATGCAGCCCAATGGATGATTATGCTTTCTGATCCTCCATGCAGAGCTATTTACTACCACCACACAAGTTCCCATGTTTTAAATTGTACTACATTTCCGTGACTTTTCCAAACAAAAACAAAAAAACGAATTCCCTGATATTTCCTGGTTTCTCATGGCCGCGGGACCCCGAACATTGTAAACATTAGCACAAGCACTAACGTTACATTATTCACATTTGTACAAACGCGATTATACCAGCCACTCTCTATAACGCGCATTAACAGTACCACAGTTATAGCTACTAGTACGGCATACGAGATTTCACCAATAAAGGAGAATACTAATAATTGGCGTGTTTTAAGCTGTCATTTATTTGTAGAGAGCCGCGAGTCGTATGAGTGCCGCGCGGCCTACACTGATAACACAAGCCTCCACAAAGACCCCGCTGAAACTGCTGCTGAAGAAGCCGTGAACAAATACAAACAAGCGCTTTACCCGAATATGAATGATGCGTCAAGTCCAGTTTCACAGACTATTGGGGATAACCTCCTAATCACATGCAAAACTCTTGCAAAGCGGTCTTCCTCTTAGCCGCCGTCATGATGCTTGCGAGACAGCGCAAACTCCACACACTGCCACTGAGGAGAGGAGGATTATGGGAAACTGGAGGTCTGGTCTTCAGCTTGTTTAGAATATCGGTAACACTTTACAATAAGGTTCATTAGTTAACTACATTAGTTAACATGAACTAATAATGAACTGCACTTATACAGCGTTTATTAATCTTTGTTAATGTTAATTTCAACATTTACTAATACATTATTAAAATCTTGTTAACATTAGTTAATGCACTGTGAACTAACATGAACATCTGTATTTTTAACTTAACTTGAAGTTAACTCTTCCGTTCATAATAATAATAGTATTTTTTTCCGACTGTTATTTTCATATCAGGCATTAAAGGATTAATGATGGGGAAAAAATGAAACAATTTGATTCTTTTAACAAAATAAAATGGTTGAGCTCATCATCCTAAACTGCATGTAGGCTATATAAAATGGAATTGTCTCTGTGTTAGTCATCAATGATAAATAACATTACTGACTAGTTTTAGATAGACTATTGTTTGTGAATTAAGAAATAAATATTGGCTTTACAGAAATTACTTTACGCTAAAAATGTTGATCTGAAACCGCGCTTCGTGTGGTAACATCTAAATTATTTTATTAAAGCCAAAAACATTATTTATCACTTAATCAACCTATGATAAAATTACAATGATAAAATCGATTAAGATAACAATGGTTAAGAGATATAATAGCTGGTTACCACTTCTCAATAACATCATTTTTTAAGTTAATTTGGGAGGCCACCCTTTTTTGAGGTATAGTGCTGGACATCAGTTTATATATACAGACTAAGGAATCATCTTTTAAATGAAGCTGATCATTTAAGGTAAATTAAGGCTATGTTCAACTACACAACTTGTACAATTTAGTAAATTTTCCAGTACTGGATATGTAATATTGGCAATGTATCTAACTCTGTTCTTTTGCAGAATAAAAGACAAAGATTGGACGATTTGTTTCATCTTTTAAAGAGCTGTTTATACATTTCCAGTTCAAACTCTAAATGAAATGTTATATGAAATATTATCAAAATAAAAAATCTTGCACAGAGATTGATGATATTTAAGTTACTACATCACTGCAGTCACGATTCTGGTACGATTTGGTGTAATATTTGTGTGATATGACACAGAATTAAATTGCACATAAATAGGTTAAGCAAAACAAATGTGTATATGTCTGAAAACCTTTTATACACCTTTAATACACATACGTAACTGCAGACATTGAATACGTTGGCAACCCACAGTGTAATGGAGAGTTTGCAAATAAACTTTTATTGAAAGATGAAGCAGTAAACTGTATCACAAACCGTACATAATTTCATAGTGTATGTATGTTTTCTATGTTGTATGTTTTTATATAGATAATGTTTCAGAACTCTTATGTGCAAAGGAAACTAAAAGTATTAACTCGAAAAATTTATATCAAGATGTGTTTTACTCTGGTACAAATAGCTGTGTATTAAACTACTCGACACATTTGGATACACCTACACGCACACAAAACAATAACCTCACTCTCAAATTTTTTGTTTTGTTTATTATTATTATTATTATTTGTTACATACATGGCATTTTTGTCTATTGACTAACTGTTGCTGTTTAAGTTTTTAAGTACACATTTTGTTTAGTCAAGAGTAAAAGTTATAGTGTGCTCAGGTTGTTTATGGAAGCTCTTCATTGAGTTTCTTGATCACATGTAAGGCTATGATCTTTGTTGCCAGCAGAGCCTCATTACAGGCCTGAGGGATAAAGCTAGGAGGAAGAAGAAACCCATATCGACCACGATCCTGAAGCTCAAAGGTGAAGGAATACTTTATCCCAAAATTATACGCCCAGTCATCAGAACCTCCTGGGGCTAAATCTAGTAAAAGAAAAACACAGAATATTTATACAACATAGAAACAGGGAAACGGTCAAATACAGATTGTTGTATTCTAAAAACAGACAGAAAGCTTACAAATGGTTTTTGCACCAGGACCATATTTATAGTTAGTCCTGTAATATCTGCGTATCTTTGTTGAGGCCTCCTTAACAACTTCAAACTGTCAGAAAGAAACACAAATATGCTTATCAATTTTATTTTTACTTTGATTATTTACTAGTATGGTCTGCAACAAATGCTCCTGCATTAACTTCACGCACTAGCTCATTGTGGTTTGGAATCTCATCATAGGAACAGGAGTAAGGAAACAGGAGCATCTGAGAGTAGGAGTGAATGGAGAGGTACAGCTTGACTGTATCCTTATGAGAGCGCAGGAACCGTGCCACAGCCTGGGTCTCTGGTTCAGACTCCGGGAACTGACCGCAATATGTAGGATCACATGGATTATCGGAGGCTCCCTTTGCTGTAGAACACAGTGGATGAATTAAACCAGGAGAAATATCAGTTCTAAACTAAAATGTCCTCTAAAGTAAAATGATAACTGTATTGCTGCGTCCCAATTTGAATACTACTTGTCCTAAATAATATTTAAAATTAGAACTGGACTGTTCCAATTCGTGAAGTCCCCAAAGCGTGCCTATACTATTGTGCTACACACGCAAAAGTATGCACTTTTTCTTCACAAAAAGTACATAAACAAATTAGGACACAGCTTTTTTTCATTCTTTCTTTTTTTTTTTAAATGAAGGTCCAGTATTTGGCACCTACTGCACCAGTTTGCATCAAAATTTCTGTTCAGATCGGCTCCAAAACAGTCGCTGTCTTTGTTACTTGAGCGGTTTTTCCTCCACATACGATCCTGTTTGGGTAAATAATAAATAAAAGCCATGAAGACTCTTTTAGAATTATTTTTAGAATAAGTACTGTGCTAAATTTGGATCAAGCTCAAGTCTGTATTTTTTATTTTTTTTTACATTTCAGGGAAATGTGAAATGCACAACTACATGTACTACTACAATTCCAACACTTCAATAATAATAATAATAATAGTTTTATCATATTACTGTTGTCCATGTGTACTTGTATCCATCTGGGTTCATGACTGTCAAGATGTAAACGTCCATATTGTTCAAAATCTCTGTGATTTCCGTGTTCTGGTTGTAAAATGCTAGTGCCTGAAGAAAAAAACAAAAAAAACAAAACAAAACAAATCCAAACTGAATTAAATTTCTAACAAGGCCAAAGCTATGCTATGCGGCCACTCTAGTGCACTAACCAAGATCTTGAAATCTGCATCTAAGATACAGATACAGTTAATATACAGTTTAATCATGCAAGCTCAAACAGATGTAGGACACTTCAACACACGTGCAAATGGAAAATAGAGATTTGCAAAATGAAATGGGTTAAGTTGGAGAAGAAGTTGAGTATGAAGAAAGTGTGGTTTAAAGCACACCGTATGACAGCTTACGATAATGCTAAAAGGAGATTAAACACTTTATACTTACGTAATTGACAAACCACATGCAAAAGGCCGGAGCGATCCACTCCCGTGCATGAATACCACAGTCTATCCACATGGCCCTCTTCACCTCATCCCTCCTGCCGGAAAGCTGCAGCATGATGACAGACAAACAGACATTTTATCTGTGAATGTGTCTGTAATGTGTTCTAAAAACAGACATTCAAGCAACGCTCAGATATCTAGTATATAAATCCACCTTAAATGAGAGTACCTTCAGAACATAGAGTGGTCGTTTTTCAGAAGATGACCCAATAAGAATAACTTTCACCATGTCTGAATGGTCTTGCTTGGTCTTGTTTATCCAGTAATAGATCTGAGACAAAAGTTTGGTCAAATTGTGTATGATTTTAAAAAGAACAATTTTCAGTTAAACGAATGGAAAAGTTGAGGTGAATTTTCTCATTTTTGTCAGCTTACATCTTCTAAAGAATGATATCTCTCATAAAACACGCCTCCACTCCGGGGATCCGATGAATCATTTTTGGTCTGCATCTCAATTAGTGCTGGTGTGTTTTCTAAAAGCATTCTGCAAAAATATCAAAAGCACAAATTGAGTCTTATGAATCAAGGAGTTGCTTGTCAACATATGCATCTTTTAGGTAATAAAAGTAGTAAATATAAATGTGAATAGACATTTAAATAATCATAACACTTGTTCTAAAAAAGTTATCTTAACCCTCCTGTTGTGTTGACATCCGGGTGCTACTTTTATGTTGGAATCAAATTGACCCCCGCCCCCCTCCAATTAGTTTTCATGCAAAAGATCACCAAATCTTCAAATATTTACACTAAAAAAACTAAAGATTCATGTAAACAAAAAATAAACTAAAAAACTCTATTGTAGCTTGTCAAAGACTAATGTAATATGTGAGTTATATAATAAATCCCATCTATTTTTATCGTGTTATTTATTGTTACAATTTGATCCACATATTTTTATGTCCAAAATTAGTTAGTTAGTTACTTAGTTATGACTATTTAGTGACTGAGGTACAAATAAGTGCAAGTAAGAATGAATAGTAGCTAACGTTAAATACCAATACCACTGGTACTGAATTAAATCCTTCAGTGCTGTATTTTGGCAAACTGCATAGAAAACAATGGGGGTCAAAGGGGGTGGGTGGTGTTAAAGTAACCCCAACACAAAAGGTGTAACAAAACACATATATGTGTCAAAACTCAACATTCATAACCCTTAATGAAAAAAAGTCACAAAATATAAAAAATAAATAAATAGTATATCAAATTTTCAAGCAATTGGTCAATGAAATCAATTGTGGGTCAAATTGACCCCAACACAACAAGATTGTTAAAAGTTCCTACAGTCTTCATTCCACCAAATTAACCAGCTTTACTTGCCTATAAGTAATGCCATGTTTGCGTAGGAGTTCAGTGACAAACTCCACACTTGTTGACTGAATGTAAAGGTGAACTTCAGAGTTTGTTGTAATGTAAATGGGTGAAGCAGGCTGCCACAATTCTGTCTGAAAAAGAACAGAATATGATATTACATGTTAGCCGAAAAACTCACAGGACCAGCCTGAGGGTCAGTTCAATAAATCAAATCAATGAACAGCAAATATTGTGAAGGCTATTTGTACTCAGAACCTAGAGTATTACATCTCTTAGCAAATTTGATATTCACAATCATGCTCTGACAGAATGCCAGTCAATAAATGTCAACAAATAACCTCTTACTTCATTGTGACTTGTTAAGTTTTGCACTGTGTCCACATGTTCCTGTGTGAATACGGTGATGGACAAAACCTGGTCACTGTGTGTGAAGAGAGAAACAGCTGCAATCATTTACTGTAGTATAATCTACATCTAAAAAAACATCAGTTCTTATTTCTAGTTTACATTTTGCAATTTTATTTATCTATTTATTTATCTATTTTTTTTCTAAGAAAAATTCTCATCATATGCAAATATTTTTGGTACATAACTACTACTAACAGTACTACATAATTGCACATAATTATTCACAATAAACACTTCAGCAGAGAATGTACAATTTTCTGTTTATTTCAAACGTTTGGCTGTCATAACATCTCAACTATTAACAACATGTGCTATTCTACTTGTAGTAATTATGAAGCTATATGTTATATTTCCACATTTAATAGATGGAGATACAAACACTGTATCTATTATTATTCTTTTACCCAAGAAAATAGTTTTAAATGTTAAATAAAAAAACAAATCATACCGTGAGATCCCATTTTTCTACAGCAGGTAACGTTTTTCACCTTTTATTGTTTAAAGTGAGGTTTTACATTGATTACAATAAGTTAATGCTGACATACAACAGAGATCTGATTTCAGTCTTGGGTGTTTACAGCATCAACTTAAATATATGATTGCATAATGCATAATTTTAGGAAAAATATGACTTACTGTTCCGATTTGCAGATACACTTCTCAAGGAAGATGTTAAAACATATTAAGTAAACCAGTTGTATTGGGGGCCTCATGTTTTTGTTCTGTCTCCCAATAGTTTGTGCAATAATGTGGACAAGGTACGAGGCCAGTATTGATCTAGAACTGTTTGTTTGCTGGTTAAACTTTACTTTGAATTAGCTCTGTGTATATTATATTTAAAACATTCCAAATGGTTGTTTATAAAATATACATATATATGAGAACTGCTGTATAATTTTTTTAAAAATTAAGTATAATCAGAAAACAAATGGTGTCATTTCATCTCAACTGTTAAGAACATTCTTTTTCTGCGATTAGCAAAACACATAGGCTAGAACTCAACCATAAATTAAACCTTAACACTAGGTGGCAGCCAATGGCAAGTGTTATTAATTAATTAATTAATTAATTTTTTAAACCAGATTATTGTTTAGGCTTCAGACCAGCAGATGGCGAAATTGACATTTGCCAACAGCCATTAAATCGCCAGAAGAAGTAAAAATCAACAGAATCCGAAAAACAACAAAAAAAAAATTAATTAGATTAAAAGACACAAAAAAAAAAAATACCACCAAAATAGGGGGGGGATATTATGTTTTTTGTTTGGCGTACATTCCAGTAAGAATAGGTGAAAAAATGTCATCATCGTATGAATCCTGAACGTTATTCCACAAGGAAGTGTAATAGGTCAATTTATTACTGTATGATTATGATATATTTGAAAGACGTAAACCAAGCATTCGTGGAAGCATTATATGCGATGATGTTGTCAGTATGGAAAAGAGGTAGGAAATTTTGAGGAATGTGATTTAAAGATACAGAAACATACAGAAGTTAAAGGTGGTCAGTAGATTGGGATTTGAAGTTTTCAGTATCAAAAGACAAAAACAATATATTTGTTTTTACAAAGAAAAGAAAATGGACCAACAGACCAAATAGACTCTGACATTAAAAAAAAAAGAAAATCGAAACACTGGTTCCAAAATGAAAAGAGTGACAGAGTATAAATATCTTGGATTAATCTTTGATGAGAAATTAACTTGGAAGAGACATATTAAGAAAACTGAAAACAAATGCAAAGAAGTAATAAATTGCATAACTTCAACAGCTAAGTATGTATGGGGAGCAAGGAGAAGTGCACTGTTACATGTATATCAAGCTTTAATACGGTCTAGTATAGACTATGGGTGTGCAGTGTATGGTGCTGCAGCAAAATCAGAATTAAAGGGGCCATATGACGTTTCTAAAAAAAACATTATGTTGTGTATTTGGTGTAATGAAATGTGTTTATGTGGTTTAACACATTATTTTCCACATACTGTACTTATTGTTTCTCCTCTATGCCACGCCTTTCTGAAACGCGTTGATTTTACAAAGCTCATCGGTCTGAAAAGCAAGGTGTGCTCTGATTGGCCAGCTATCCCGTGCGTTACCTCGAATACCTCAAGCGTGTGACGGAAAAATGTTACGCCCCTACCATACTGTGATGCCCTGTTCCGGCCGGAGCGATGATTCAAAAACATTAAAACCTATTATAAACTAGGCATTTGTTGCATGCAGTGGGGACATAATTATGGATTATAATGATGACTTATACTGTCTTTTTATGCGTTGCGTAGACATAAAACCATGTCTGCATTTGTGATCGGAGAAATGACAAACAACACGCCCTACTCTACACTGCCCAAAATTCTTTAAATATAAAAAACGTACGTACAGTCTTTGAGTCAGAACAGCCGGAATTGTAGTATACTCTCCCGGGATCAGTAAACAGTCCTCCATAAAAAATGTGCTGCACACATCTGAATATACGGGTTGAAGTGTTCTGGAAAAATCAACAGAAATGTTGTAAATCAACTTCACCACTGACAAAAAAAAATTTCTAGTCGTAAAAAAGAATACAACAATTAGATAATGAGTCTGACATATGCACAACTAGAAAATCTAAATATTCGCTTTCAACTATGAACACAGGTCACATCAACTGTGCCTAGATTGCGGCTGCGGCGGCCCTAGAGTGAGGCAGAGGCTGCGGGGCTAGATTAGGAACGGCGATGGCTAGAGTGAGCGTAGCTCTGGCTTGATCAGAGGCCGGTGGGCTTGATGAACGGGGCGTGGCCGTTGGATGTTTTCCCGACGAACGGAGGCAACCACATGGTAGACTAAGAAAAGAAAAAACCAAACTACTACCCCGTCTGGACTCCGCTTCGTCAACGGGTGATAAGTCGATCCATGGATCGACAGCGCGAAGTTGATTTATTTCCTCCGCGACCAGCACGGATCAGCTCCAGGCCTGACGAAGCATATATCATCCTCTTTTGGAAGGCCAACAAGTAGTTTCGCTTTCACAACGAAAAAAAACACAGCGCCTTCACGACATGGCGGCGTGGCAACAGTACTACAGCGAGAATCAAAGTTACACTTTTCTTTGCGTTAACATTTGGGCGGCATTATGCAAATATTTCCACATAGTGAGGTATTTATGTGGGGGCGTGTTAGAACGAGCCTAGCCGTTTAGGTAGGCGTGGTTGACTCTTAACTTTTATAAAGAATATCTCTTTGGGTTTGAGACTTTATTCCTTGCAACTTTACAGATCTTCTTATGCACCAAGAGCTTGTACCACTCCAAAGAGAGGGAAAAATTGAAATCGCATCATCATATGACCCCTTTAAAAAACTGTACATACCACAGAGTCCAGAGCACTTAGAATCTGCTGTTGAGCCATAAAGGTCAACCCCTCTAGATGCCATCAATCCACTGGTGGGAGATGCCTTAGATTTAAGAAGAGAAAAGCTTGTGATGATGTATTGGGTTAATTTACAGGGTAATAAGAATCATCGTACACGCACAATTTTAGATGATTGTTGGGAATATAAAAAGAATGGAGAGAATAGTTTTGGTTGGAAGTATGAACAATGGGTCAAGTATTGTGGTCTGGAGAATGAAGAAATCTGTCCCAACATGCCATTATATGGGGTATCGGTATGGAATATTCCTGAATTCATTGTTGAAATTAGATTGTTGGAGGTCCGGGAAAAAGCAGAAGAAAGATATATTAATAGTTATGAAATCAATGTTTTTATGAGATAAATTTTTTATTCTTTTATACAGATCTATACAGATGGGTCTAAAGACCCAATCAAACTAAAAGTGGGCATAGGAGTGTACATTCCAAGATTTAAGAAGAAAATAAGTTTAAGGTTAAGTGACAAATTGTCCATATATTCTACAGAATTAACTGCCATAATTGTAGGATTGCAGAGCGGTGAACTGAGATTCAGCCAAATATGCTCTGACTGTAATTTGCTCGATTCTCATATCGCTCTTAAAAGTATATTTCGACAAAAAACTGATAGAGAAGACCGGCTAGTGGAAAGTATACATTACTGTCCAGACAGAAAATAGAGGTATAATATATACTTTTTGTTAGGTACCGAAACAAAAAAAGGCACATATCGGGATAGTAGGAAATGAAACAGTGGATAAGTTAGCAAAAGAAGCTTTAAAGAAAAATTTGGTGGATGTTAAGGTACCTCTGGGAAGAAATGAGATAAAATCAGTAATTAATAGGGGAAATAATAAGAATATGGCAACAAAGATGGGAAAATAGCAGCACAGGTAGGTGGTATTATAATATTGTAAAATCAGTAGGGAAAAAAGAACAGTTTTATGGAAGACACAGAAAGGAAGAAGTAATGATTTCTAGATTAAGGATGGGTCACACAGGACTAAATTCAACACTTGCATTAATGGGGAAGCATGAAAATGGTATGTGTGATGAATGTGATGATTTTGAAACAGTAGAGCATTGTGCTCTTTAAATGTCGTAAATATGAAGATCAGCGTAACAGTCTTTTGAGCAATATAAGGAACAGACCAGTGAGTGTCGTGGACCTTCTGGGAAAGGGTTTGAGTTATAGTCAGATGTTTAAGGTGGTTTTTAACATTTTTAGAGCTCGCAGGATTAGACCACAGGATTTAGTGTTTGAGAATGAGGATCATGATGCTTCTGCCCATCTCGGAGGTTGAGGAGCACAGTGTGGAAGCTGGAGGAGCTGAACACGCAGCGCCAGCTGAAGCTTGGGCTTAGATCCTCTGGGGTGGGTGGGGCATTACAATTTTATTTTATTTTTTTCAGTACAGATTCATCACCCATGTGCGCAAGATATACAGTAGGTGGCGGTAATACTCCTAAGGCGTGAACTGCCATTGAACAAAAAGAAGAAGAAGAAGAAGAAGAAATCAACATCCGACCAGTTGTAAGCGCTTCCGGGTTGTGTCGAGAGACGCGTTGTGTTGTCATCTTTGAGGAAGATGTCGGCGCACGATCACCTGTCTTTCTGTCTGTGCGATTTAATCAGGTAAACATTGTACATTATTTATTCATTGTGTAGATTTTAAAGCCAATGCCTGATAACTCCTCCGAACTCTTGTTGCTACAGGACGAATGTTTAATAAAATTACGTGCTCAGTTCATTTTCTGTTTTGATGAATAAATGAAAGAATCAATGTATTTTTTTTAAAACATGTATGTATATTAATCTGCAGCTTTGTATTATTTTAATACTTCAGACATTCCCAAGTGAAATTGGAGCCAATATAATTTCTGTTCATGTTGAAGGAAACAAGCTATTCATATGTATCATTCATTTGTCTCATACTGATTCATATATAAGTCTAAAATAAAATAATTAGAGGAGAAGACATAGAACTTGTTAAAATATTACAAGAAAAGCTGTAACATTGTACATTTAGAATGAGTTGTGAGATTGACTTTTAAGGCCTATTTATAGTTGATTATGCATTTTGATATGAAACATTGTATGAAAAGTGATATTAATTAGAAAGCTGTATTATTGTATGTGGTTTTTGCCTTCCACAGGTTACTGTGGTCACTGCTGTTGCCATGTTTCTATCTGAGTCTTGTCCTGACAGCCATCCTCTTCCTCTTCATCATGGGAGTGAGAACCTGGCTGCAGATGAAGAGGAAGAGCAGGAGAGCTCAGGACGGCTGTCCCGCCGTGGCCTTCTTCCACCCATACTGCAATGCAGGAGGAGGAGGAGAGAGAGTGCTGTGGTGTGCTTTACGTTCTCTTCAAAACAGGTCAGATATTTCAGCTCTTAAGAGTCTGCCATTTATTTGGCCAGACATTTATGGGTCAGTGACAAATAGGAAGTGAATGCATGCAAAAAATCTAAATAATACAGATAATAAACAGTAATCCAAAATGTAAAACATTTTATACTATATTAAAATTGTGTTATGTGTATATTTCTTAAGCTTGATGACTATTTTCAAGTTATTGATTTTAGTCACTAAAAAGGTCATACAAAATATTTACATAATTATTCCATATAATTAATAATGACTGGCAAGTATTAAGTAGCCAGAAGACGTATTGTAAAATCTATTGTAAAATGATCATGCCTAACTACAATGTTATCAGCATGACTAGAACCTATTAAACTGACTGTTACTTGGCTACAGTTGTTGAATCACTGGCATCACTGTAATTAAAGTTACTTCTAAGTTTTGAATTTGCCGCTACGTGTGACAGTAGTATATGCTCTTGGTATTATCCATGTTATTAAAGAGGTCATTTACTGATTCTTCTTTTATAGAGTCTGCATCTCGTCGATATTTCAATTTTTTTCTTTCTCTTTGGAGTGTTACAATCTCTTGGTGCATAAAGAAGATCCTGTAAAGTTGCAAAGACTCAAGTCTCAAATCCAAAGAGATATTCTTTATAAAAGTATTCAACGAGTCAGCTCTCTACACTACCTAAAACGGTCTTTCTATACTCTAACACGATCCCCACAGCGTTGCTACGTCACGATTTGGGAAGATATTTTGGCCCAACTGTAAAAAAAAAAAGGGGTTTTTTAAATGTGGCCTAATTTTCTCAAATCTGTAGCTTGGTGTTGCCCCGTTACGCCTAGAGGCCGAATGTTGAAGGCGGGCTGGGGGTGGGTGTTTTTCGTTGTGAAAGCGAAACTACTTTGTTTGGCCTTCCAAAAGAGGACACGACTAGAAATCAGTAGTTAAGTTGTATTTACAACACTGTTCCAGAACAGTTCAACACAAATGTGTGCAGCGCATTTTATTGAGGACTGTTTCCTGATCCTGGTAGAGAAGACTACAATAGGCCCTTTCGCACCGCTTTAGTTCCAGAACTAAATGTACAGTACTAAATCGGGACGATTTTGCGCGAACTATTTCCCGTTACCATTTAAAGGGTTGCATTCGCACCGACAGTGTGTACTAGGAAGTGATGTAAGCCGGTCGACAGCGACGTCATTTGTGCGCGGTGTTCAACAACAGAAACAAAGAACAATGTTAACAACAGGAGGATGGAGGACGCTGTGATCGGAGCTGTGTTTTTGTTGTGTCTCGCGGGTTTCACAATAATGGACATGGAAGTCGACGTATACGTAAAGCGACTGAAAGAATGGAGGACTAAGAATCTCCCAACGACAACTGGCAGTGCTACATTTGCAACAAGTGCCTGCACTTCAGCGTCCGTCCGTCTTTCGCTGTTCTCCATACTTGCGAAATAATTTGACAATGTTTACAGTATGTTTACACGTAGTTTTAAATCATGGCGGGTGAGGGCTTTTTCATACACGTTTGGCCAATCAATGTCTACTTACGTCACGATTAGTACCAGTTGTGCTGGTTAGACCCTGCTCCGGAGTAGGAGCTAATTTGGTTCTCGAAAAAGGCAGTCCGGTACTAAAATCGCTCCCAGTTCCGGCGGTGTGAACACGGCGAAAAGTGGGTAGTTCCACAATTAGGTCTGGTACTATGAAAAGGTTCCTGCGTGCGAAAGGCCCTAGGCCTGGTTCTGACTCACAGACTGTAAGTATGTTTTCATTTTAAGGATTTGCCACTGATGATTCAAACGCGCGTTTTGGGCAGTGTAGAGTAGGGCTTGTTGTCATTTCTCCGATCACAAATGCAGACATGGTTTTGTGTTTACGCGGCGTGATGCAACGCAACGTGTAAAAAGACAGTATAAATCATTATAATTCGTGATTATGTCCCCACTGGATGCAACAAATGCCTCGTTTATAATGGGTTTTAATGTTTTTGTCTCATCGCTCTGGCCGGGACACGGCATCACAATATGGTAAGGGATGTAACATTTCCGTCACACGCTTGAGGTATTCGGCCAATCACAACGCACTGGATAGCTGGCCAATCAGAGCACACCTCAATTTTCAGAACTATGAGCTTTGTAAAAATCAACGCGTTTTTCAGAAAGGCGGGATATAGAGGAGAAACAGTAATGTACAGTATGTGGAAAATAATGTTTTTTGAACCTTAAACCGCATAAACACATTTCATTACACCAAATACACAAAATACTGTTCTTTTTAGCAGCTTCATATGACCCCTTTAATTTCTGTGTTTGACTGAACTCTTGAATGCTTAAATGAGCAGGGCTGGGCTTCAGCATGAAATTAACAAAATAATGAACATAACAAAAATTCAGAATTCATACCCTATTTAATCCCCTATATTTACGTAGGTACCAAGATGTTTCCTTCGTGGTTTACACGGGTGATCAGGGCGTGACAGCAGAAGAGATTTTAGATGGAGCGCGGCGGCGCTTCAACATCAGACTCCCTCGTGCCGTTAAGTTTGTGTTCCTGAAACATCGTCTCCTGGTGGAGGCCAAACTTTACCCACACTTCACCCTTCTGGGGCAGAGCGTGGGCTCCATCTTCTTGGGGTGGGAGGCCTTGACTGAGTTTGTTCCAGACCTCTACATTGACTCAATGGGCTATGCCTTCACTCTACCTGTGTTCTGTTATCTGGGTGGCTGTCATGTGGGAAGCTATGTGCACTACCCAACCATCAGCACTGATATGCTGTCAGTGGTTCGAGAAAGAAACCCAAGGTTAGTCAAGAAAGTCGAATTAAATGTAAAAGTTGAATGTTTAGCAGTAGAGCTGCACGATTAATCGTTAAAAGATTGCGATCTCGATTCAGACACCCACGTGATCTGATTTCTAAATGGCAATGATTCGCCCGTGTCTATAAAACCTTTGGCGCAAAACTGAGAGAGAGAGAGAGAGCGCGAGCAGTTACTAGATAAGAAATAGCTTCACAAACATTCTTTTCAGCTACACGGTGTCGTGGAAATTCTGACTTAATATAGTGATAAAATAATTGTGAAGACTGAGAATGAAAAACTAAACAGAGTTTTGTCTTTGTCTTGCTTTAATTCTCTGCAGAGAAGTGATCTGTTTGACACACAGTTGAAGCTGTGAGCAAAAGAGATCACAGCCCAGTTTTTATAGTCAAAAGTATACATTTCAAAATCCCTCATCTAACCAATGAAATGGCTGTATTACATCACCCCATGGTACCACTTGCTAAAATGTTGATGTCTGGTTATTCTCAAAGCTTGTTCGTTCCTGGTACACAACTTCTCTGAGAAGACCTCATTCACTCTATTGGTTACCATTGAATACTTATTGAGTACTGATTAAAGATTACATTCAAAAGATGTATGTAAGATAAATGTATTAAAGTGAGATCAGTGCAATCAATGCAAATTAAAAGAATTCCGCTACGCTAGTATTATTTCATTCATGTTATCACAGAAATACTGGGATGAAAGTTTATAGTTCGGATATAAATTTTTAGTTCAAATATAAATATTGATGTATATGGTCGTGCTCAAAATAGAGCAAGGCTTCTTTTGAAAGTAATTGGTGCTTCAAATAACATTTGTGTTGATTGCATCGTTTCGCCACTAGGTGGCGACAAGTGATTGTTTAAAAATGTATTTGTCATTGAATCATTGATTCAAGAGATTCGTTCAAAAACGCTGATTCATCCAGTAATGAAACAAGTGAAGTATTTATGAGTCATTGAATCATTCATTTAAACCACGTTTTCACCATTTTAATATTAAAATGGGTCTATTTAATATATTATATTTTAAATACATACATTAGGTTATATATTAAAATGTTTAAGAATTCATTCAAATTAATTAAACATTTTTAAATAGACAGCAATTAATATTTTTTCACACATTATTTTGTTTAGTTCAGAATTCTCAATTTATCCAGAATCGTGCAGCTCTAATGATTAGTCACTTAAAAGCTTAGTTTTGTGGCTGATGCAGAGGTTAAAAGAACTCCATAATGACTCAATTGTAGTTCAGAATGGACCATATTTACTTAATGAATATAGTTTTGGTCTTATTGTGCGTAATGAATTGGTGCAGTAGTTCTAAACCAACTTACAACAGGGCTTCAGTATAATTTAATAATTTAATTAGACAAAATAAAATATATAAAAAAAATGGTGTTTTGTATATTAACTCACCCCCTCAGCATTTAAAAAAATTTTTTAAATCCCACTTGAAAAACCTGGATATATGAGGAAGCCTAATTTGAAAGTGTGATTTCTAGTCCTGGAAAAAAAGTCATAGTAATAAAATCTTAAAACTTCATATCCATTGTTATGATTATATACATTTTTGTAATCATGCCAACCACTAAAATATTTTATCAGGTAGAAATTATGCATGAAAAATATTCCTTAGCCAGTAAATCACCACTGGAAATTTAATACTACCCTTTTTTTTTTTGTTAATATTTTTTTTCACTCAAACAGTATGTCACATTACAGAAGTAAAATGTCTTCTAAATGGCGCTTCATGTTGTCTTGAACCATTATTAGCATTAGCTTTCTGATAAGCATTTTTTTGTCTCATAAATACATCTCTTGCAGTATGTTTTCCAGATGTTATGTATGTTGCATGAATGTGTATAATTATATTTACATACACTACGGTTCAAACGTTTGGGGTCAGTATACCTTTTTGAATGAATAAATGCATACTTTTATTTAGCAGGGATTCCTTATATTGATCAAAAGCAAAAGTAAAGACATTTATCCACCTTATTTTCCCCGTAAAAATGGGTGTGGCCATTTGTAAACTTTATGGGTCTTGCTTCCGGTCTCATTCGCTTCCAGCTATTTTTAACTACAAAACCGCTCGTTTTGCTGCCTGAAATAGCAAATTGATGTGTCTTACCATGTTATTTTAATGTATTATCTAAATTATGAACACACTGGTTGCTAATGTGTTGCTATGCGGTTTGCTAGGTTACCCAGAGTGCTAGTGCAAACAGTTTTACCGTTTACTGCACGCTGTAATTCTTCTCGTTATTTCGGCTGATGAACCGGAGGTCTCGCCCATAGGCTTACTTCCACGTTAAAGAATAAGGTGGATAATGTTTTCAAAAGATTTGTATTTCAAATAAATGTTCTTTTGAACTTTCTCTTCATCAGAGAATCCCAAAAAAGTGGCACGTTTCACAAAATGTGATGCAGCACAATGTTTTCAACATTAATAATAATAATTGTTTCTTGAGCAGTAAATCAGCATATTAGAATGATTTCTGAAGGATCATGTGACACTAAAGACTGGAGTAATGCCAGCTTTGCATCACATGGCATTTTAAAATACCAGTACAGTTCTTTTCAATTGGAATAATATTTCCATCATATTACTGTTTTACTGTATTATTGAAGAAATAAATGCAGCCTTGGTGACTTCTTACAAAAACATAAAATTCTTACTGACCCCAAATATTTAAACCGTAGTGTATATCAGTATAAATAATTTGGCCTATAGATCTACATGTATAAATCATATATACATTCTTCTATCTTCATTTGGTTCAATACTTCAGGGACTACATCTCCAGTAACCCTGTACTGAGTGCCATCAAAGTGATCTACTACTGTGTCTTTGCGCTGCTGTATGGTCTGGCCGGCTCCTGTAGTGACGTGGTCATGGTCAATTCCACCTGGACTTTAGGTCACATTCTGGCTCTGTGGCGCGCTCCTAACTGCACCAGTGTGGTCTATCCACCATGTGACGTTCAGGCCTTCCTGGACGTCCCTATTGGGGATGTGGATGAAGAGAAGGAGAGAAAGAAGTGTCACTCTGTGGTCTCCGTGGGTCAGTTCCGGCCTGAAAAAGACCATCGGCTGCAGATCAAGGCTTTTAGAAAGCTTCTGGACAAGAAGGGGGTGGAGCCTGCCGGGCGAGAGACCGTGAAGCTGGTGTTGATTGGTGGATGTCGTAACCAGGAAGATGAGGAGAGGGTGCAGATGCTGAAGGGATTGTGTGTGGATCTGGGTGTGGTAGATAGGGTGGAGTTTAAACTCAATATCCCATTTGAAGAACTGAAGAAAGATTTAACAGACGCCACAATCGGGTTGCACACAATGTGGAATGAACATTTCGGTATTGGTAAGAAATATCATGCTCTCAGCAAAATCTCAAAACACTATACAGATTACTTAAAGAAAAACTACTTAATTACTTAAAATGTAATTAAAATGTTACATTAGTTACATTATTTTGTAAAATTGAATTAAAAGAATATTTTATTAAAATTTGAAATATAAGATTTAATAGAATATTATATTATATTATACACATTAACATATTATGCAGTGTAAATGTTTTTTTTTATTTGTTAAAATAATTGAAAATTGACAGATATTTTTTCCACACTTTTTCAGTGTTATTTTAGTATCATTGATATTACATTTTAGTTTTCGGATAATATTTTGAATTAGATTTCATTTGATATTTTCTGTTAATCTCTTTCATTTTAGTTTTGATCATTTTTGTCATTTTATATATATTTATTTAAATGCCTGTATAGTTTTTATTTATATTTATTGATTAGTTTTTGTTTACTTTATTTTTAGTTATTTTAGTATTTTAAGTTAAATTAAATGAAAATAAGAAATGTTGCCTTGGCAATTAGCTAATATATATAGCTAATAGTAATATATTTTAGTATAACTGATGTTACATTTTAGTTTTCGTTAATATTTTGAATTAATTTCATATTACGGTATATTTTCTGTTAATCTCTTTCATTTTAGTTTTAGTTATGTAGTTGTGTTTTTGACATTTTTATATATATATTTCTTTAAATGCCTGTATAGTTTTTATTTATTATTATTTATTTCGTTTTAGTCCTTTAAGTTAAACTATATATATATACAGGTGCATCTCAATAAATTAGAATGTCATGGAAAAGTTCATTTATTTCAGTAATTCAACTCAAATCGTGAAACTCGTGTATTAAATAAATTAAATGCACACAGACTGAAGTAGTTTAAGTCTTTGCTTCTTTTAATTGTGATGATTTTGGCTCACATTTAACAAAAACCCACCAATTCACTATATATGATATACTGAATAAATGAACTTTTCCACAACATTCTAATTTATTGAGATGCACCTGTATATATATATTATTTCAGGTAACAAAAATGCTTGTTTAGGGTTTTAGTTTCAATTTTAGTTAACTAATAACCCTGATATTTCCCTGACCGTTACACTGAGAATTTCTCATCTTCTCCCACATGTCCGCAGGTGTAGTGGAGTGTATGGCTGCAGGAACTATCATTCTGGCTCACAAATCCGGTGGTCCCAAGTTGGACATTGTAGTTCCCTATGATAACGGTCCAACTGGCTTCCTGGCAGACGATGAAGACAGTTATGCAGATGCCATGGAACGAATCCTTGCTATGACTCCTGCAGCTCGATCAGAGATCCGACGCCGGGCACGTCTGTCCGTCTCCCGCTTCTCAGACCAGGAGTTTGAAGGCTCATTTCTTTCAGCCATGGAGCCTCTAATGTCAACACTAAGACTGTGAGTGATCGAGGAGGGGGTCATGGTGACTGACTATAGTGATATAGTTCAGTCTAATTCACGAGCGTGTGCTGGCCCTGTAATACTGACTCCAAATCATTCCTTGTCTAGAGCAGAAGTGAGCACACCTGCCTGTCTTGTGAACATTTGCTCTTTATGTAACATCACTAAGGTAAGGGAAAAGCATCATGGGAAATGCTAGTTCTGGTGAGATGCCACCTTTTGCTTTAACTTAATGACAGATTGAATGACAGATTGCTGCAAATGAACAGAAAGCAGTAGATATTGTATAATTTAAATGCAAACATGCAGTTTTTTCTTCATATCTGTTGTGTGTACATTATATATGATAGAGTACAAATGTAATAGCTTTGTTTTGTTTTGTTGTAAAAGGTTTTAGAGGGTTACACAACAAGACTAATGTTTAAAAAAAGTGATGTTTCTCTTGGAAGATTCCAATTATACTAGTGCTTTGTTTTTTTTTTTTGCAATAAATTATGAGTGAGTGGTCTGGAAATATAAACAAAATGCTTGTCCTGTTTGATGGAAAATAAACTGAATTCACTATTACCACATCATTTTAAGTAGCAATATTTTCATGTAATTATTGCATTCACAGTTATTACATTGGAAAGCTGTGCTCAGTTCTCATTTTTGTCACATACTGCTGTCCAAACCTTTTCCACGGTTAACCAACCTCCAGTAACAGAATTGGTTTTACATAATAACTGCTGTATACAGAAAAGCTGTCCCAGGAGCACAGATTCTGAGTAAGGGAAATAGTGTTTGTCTGTCTAGACTAGATAGGAAAGTGAGAGAGAGGCCAAATTAAACAGCGCATAGTATCTGGGAAAAGAGGAGGGAACGGAGAGGGTTGAGGGTATTTAAACAGCTAGTAACAGAAACCTAACAATCAAATTTACTAAACAAAACAAGTACATTTTTCTCAAATACTACTGAAAGTTCATTATACTTAAAA
Organism: Sinocyclocheilus anophthalmus; assembly: GCA_018155175.1. Lineage (NCBI taxonomy): Eukaryota > Metazoa > Chordata > Actinopteri > Cypriniformes > Cyprinidae > Sinocyclocheilus > Sinocyclocheilus anophthalmus. The sequence goes on along the minus strand of JADLZN010001102.1, from coordinate 81,989 downwards.
GAAAAAAAGTTATGTGAACTCAATGACTGTTAAAGAGAGTGAATGTTGAAATTGTGTTATCGGTGTATTTTTGCATAAGATTAATAGATTAATCTCTTAGTGGTTTTAGATTTTATGCAAATAGTTTTATGGACTCAAACTAAACAAGCTCACAGTACATAGTAGATTGGTTTTAAACTTTAAGGCAATTGTTTCCTAAAATGGTTAACCTTAACTAATATTGGGTATTACAGTGTGCATGTGTACTTTCTAATAATAAATATTATTTATAATAATGTACTAATATTAGTGGTCGACCAATATTTGTTTTTTGATGGCCGATGCCGATATCTTGGAAAGCAGGGTGGCCGATATAAAGCCGATATAATTTTATTTATTTTAATTAATGTTTGAAATTGAAATAATTTGAAAATGGATTAAAAAGTAAATGTTAAATAAACATACTTACATTTTAGATGACAAAGTATTTTTCACAAATAAATATTTAATAAAAAAAAAAGGAAGTAAACACTGTAACCAAAAACTAAGTAATCTGGGAAGTTTGTGTGCATTAATCATAATTTTTCAAATAAAGCCAAGGTAACACATTTTACATACAGCACACAGTGAAAATGACATTAATATGGCAGTTTCAAATGCATAAAGTGTAGCATAATTTGAAATCACGAGTTTAAAGTTTGTAGATCGCGTGTCTCAGTGAAGCAGAACTCTCCTCCTGTCAGCATTCATTTTTCACGGACCGACCGTCACCTAGAGAACACGCGATCATGCAGGATACACATACACACTTCACAAGATCTCCTAAACTGGATCCGACTAAGTCTGCAAGGTTTGTGAAATTAAATGTTCATTAGTCATTCAAAGATTTGTGTAAATGATGTAAATGTGTATTTGCTGAATGCTGATGGCAAATGAGAAAGTATTATAATGTTTGCCTTTCTAATACTAATAATATACAGCACTCGTTATAATACTTTTTGTATACATTTTTTAATTCCTTTGTTTAACCGTTCTGTCTGATTATTAGACAGACTTCTAGCCGTATTAAGCCCCGTTCACCTAGCACCATAAAAGTCCCGCCTGGAACGCATCGGCCAAACAGGAAAACTTATCGGCCGATGCCGATATTTGAAAAATGCCAAATATCGGCCGATATATCGGTCGACCACTAACTGATATACATTATAATGAAATCTCTTCTGCTCACTAAGGCTGCATTTATTTGATAAAAAATACAGTAAAACCGTAATATTGTAAATTATTCTTTAATAAATCTATTATTGAAAATTCAGCTTTGCATCACAGGAATGAATTATATTTTAAAATATATTCAAAAAGAAAACATTTTTAATTGTAATAATATTTCAGAATATTAAGCTGTAATTAAAAAAGATTATTGGACTACATTTTACAAGAAAATACTATTGAGGCAAATGTCACATGTGCTACTTTGAAATCAATTGTGAAATTTACAAGCAAAGTATGAGTTAAAATAGTTTCTACAACATTATTATTTCATTGAATGCTTCAAGGAACAAGGCTATTTTTCATAACATGTATTAATTGCAATATTTGTTACCTGAAACAATAATTCTGCCTTATACATTTTTGCTGTTTCATAATTTTTGTACTGTTTAATATTTGATTGTTTGGCAGGACCTCTGTTATTAGGACATGGTGTCTCAACTGTCAACATGTTCAATAACTGTGTAATAGTTCAAATGTGTTTAACAGACTATATACAGAAATGAACCAACCTTGAGAAATATTCACAGAAGTAAGTGAAAATTAGCTGTAACAATTCATGATTACAATCATAGGAACTTGGAAAAGGAGCAATAGGAGATTCTCAGAAACTACTAATGGTTAAGAAAGCAGAATTAGATGTCTGTTAATTTAGCTTTTTCATGAGTCACTGATTTGATTTCACTGTCAAGAATATATATTGATTTCTTCCTCTGTTCAGCTATATTTTTCACTTTTTCAGATGCAGGAGAAAATCAGAAAGAAAATGTTTATAAATAAATGTAACCGATGCATCATTCATGCAGACACTTCTCTAAATATTCTTTTACAGTAAATTATAAGGTGACACACACACACATATATATATCCTATCTATGCATATGTTGTTTTAAAAATTTATTGCATTTTACAGTTTAGTTATATGGTGGCTTGTATAAACATCATATTCCTTGTCATATATATATATAGATATATCTGATCTGATATATATATATATATATATAGTGTTACTATTATTAATGAAACAGTCTGTTTACTGCAGCACTGTGTACACATTTTTTCAAGTCAATCCTCCCAAAAATGGTATGTTGTAATTTTGCACAGTCGTTTTTAAAATTGTTATTATCAGACCATATTCTGGGTAAAACAAGCATTGGGTTTGCATGACAAAGTTCCTCTTTACCCAGATGTGCACGAACAGGAGAGAGACGCCAAATTAAACAACACCTTGTACACGGAAAAGAGGAGGAGAATTAGAAGAGCCATCACAGTTAAAAAAAGGACTGTTTGGTAGGAAGAGTGTCCAGTGTGATTGAAACGAAAATGAGGTGCTGTGTTTTTCTCTTTCTGCTCCTGCAGGTTTTAGGAGGTTTAGGTGAGTGCGGTCTTGATGTTGATTATTAGCACAGACTGTAAGACATAAGGAATAAATATGTGACAATACAAACAATGGAAACATGCAGCTTTCATACTTTGCTAAAATAAATGTCAGTAGTCTTTACGTGTTGACTTTTAATCTTAAAAGTAATTTTTTGTGTGGATTTAGTTGTAAATCATTAAATAAGTTACATGACCTCTGACATGCAACCATAGGCTTCCCTCTGTTTGAGCTCAGCTCAAAAGCAGATGATGCTCTGCAGATGGCGCTCAATCGGATTAATGCACGCATTGCCAGGAATCATCTCTACAGAGTGTCCAAGGCATCTGTAAAGAGGGTCAGTACACACTCTTACAACAACTCTTTTATTTCTACATCTGGCAAAACTGGTGACTAGCGAGGATCCAGTCATCAATGAAAGACAAAGTATAACGAATGAATAGTTTAAAAAAGCAACAGCCCAAAATACTGACTGCTGAGCATTTGCCTTTATTTACCTTAAGATTGTTCCTCTGGGAACGAACACATTTGATCTGCACCTGAGGTTTGGCATCAGGGAGACGGAGTGTCAGAAGAGCTCTGGGGTCGATCCTCAGGGCTGCATGTACCGCAAAGGTTTTTTTGTGGTAAGTTATCTCAAGGTATTCATATCATACGTGTATGGACATGATCCGGGTTTGCCAATAGATCGTAATAATTGTACTAGATTTGTGCACCATTGATAACTGAATTAACACCTTTTCAATTGCTTAAGCTGAATTGTGGAAGCAATGGATGCAATATGTGAATATTCACAGAATTTGTATAAACTGATGGGAGTGGTTTTAATTTTCAGTATAAATTACCCATAAACATGTCATCACACACGTTGTCTACAGTGTAATAACAACAGCTATTTATAATTTATATACTCAATTTTTATTTTATTAGGCCTTGGTAAAAAGACTACTTAGCGTTTTTCCCATGCTGATAATTTGCAATATATGTATTAATAACTGTTTTTAACTAATTTGGGTCTAATAAATGCAGCCTTGATGAGCAGAAAATACCTTCTTTCAATTTTTTTTTTCAATCACTAGGACTAATTTTTCAAATATTAGCTCACTAATATATATATATAAAAAAAACTGCACACAGTTCTCCTAACACTGTAACAAAAAATATTATTGGAGTATGTTTACAAGATAATACTATATCAGTCTTGCTACTGTTAATGTTCACATTTAATTCTCGCTATTTGCAATTAATTGTAAAATTGACAAGCAATTTCTGAATGGTTTCTACACCAATCTTTTTTTCAGTGTATTTTTTGCCTTGGCACAGCAGTTAATTTTGAATCAAAAAAGCACTAAAACTTCCAAAACACATAATAATTGTCTCTTCACACATCTCAAATCAAGTCATTCTTTACAACAATAGTAATGTTTGTGACCCAACAAACACACTTTATCACTCATAAAACAATGACCTAAATACACTGACAACAGATAGCATTACACAATGTTTTCTTTTGTAAAATTTCTTTACAAAACAGCAAGTTTCCCCATTTTTATAGACATATATAATGAAATTGAAAGACTAACACTTGTGTAGGTATTAGGTTTAGAACATTTCATTATGGCATTACTGTAGAAATGCAGCAATTGCTGTCTTAATCAGTTTATCCACAGATACTATTGCGCTTACTGTGTGAAGAGATTTGAAAATTGATCCAAGTACTGAGAAATTGGATCTAGCAACAGTTAAAAGCTATACCGACCCCAAGCATTTGAATGATAAAAAAAAAAAACTAAAAAAGTCTTATGTGACTGCTGAACTTGATTTATATATGAATAAATAAGCTTTCCATTGATGTTTGTTAGGATAGGATAATATTTGGCCGAGATACATCTATTTGAAAATCTGGAATCTGAGGGTGCAAAAAAAATCTAAATATTAAGAAAATCACCTTTAAAGCTGTCCAAATGAAGTCCTAAGCAATGCATAATACTTAGCAAAAATTAAGTTTTGATATATTATTAGGAAATTTACAACTATCTTCATGGAACATGATCTTTACTTAATGTCCTAATGATTTTTGGCGTAAAAGAAAAATCTTTTTTGACCCATACAATGTATTGTTGGCTATTGCTAAAAAAAATACCCGTTCTACTTAAGACCAGTAGTTGTGTTCCAGGGTCACAGATTTTTAAAATGTGTATATTAACAATCCTTTGTAGAAACTTGCATAATGGTTAGTAATACTGATTATTATTATTAAGAGTATAACATTCTTTTTTCATGAATCTTTTTTGATTCTTTTCCATACCCTTGGGGTTAAGTCGGAGGCAGGGTGCTATATCAGAGCCAGAGTGAGTCAGGACGTCACTCGTATCATCTCTCTCAGATGCACAAAGGCCGACAGCTCCAGCTCTGAGTCCAGTGAGGAGGTGAGTGTCAACATAAATTTTTCTTTATTTCACCAGGAGCATCCAAACATTACCATGAGAAGATACGCACCAAAATGTAAGTGTCTAGTAAACAAGCAAGAAGGGCTAGAAAGAAAGTGCAGTAAATATAATTGCATTAAAAACTATTCATTGATTATTGTGCAGAAGTATGTAACCTATGTCAAGCATAGTTAAATATACGGAATAATAATGTTTACATATAGTGCTTATGTAAATTTTATTTTCATTTTAAGTAAATTAATTTACATTTTGAAATACATGACTAAACAATGAAGTAATTGCTGATAACTTCTTTCCGCCAACAGGGGGGGTTAGGATTATACTACGATTTAAATCATTTTGGGACTAGAGGTAAATAAACTTGTCATCTTTCACACTTGCATATTTGGCATATTAGTATTGTGATCACAATGTTAATAATGCTTTTGACATATTTGTAGACCGCACACATTCAACTTCAGCACCAAGCATTTTCATCGCTCCACCAATACGTGCGGGTCATCATGACAACACTGAAACCAACCATGCTCGTGGAGACCATTTCGACAATCACCTGCCATATCACTGAACTGCTGGATGAAATCACATGAAGACTCTTCATACAAACATTAAGGTGCTACAAACAAAGCTAAATGAAAAGACTACTGTACTAAGGGCCAATAACTGCAGCCTCCACTGAAACATGAAACAAAATTATTCACTGTATGTGATATGAATACGAATACCTGCTGGCATTAACCTCCACAATAAAACCAATAAAAACCAGAAACATGGATGATATCAACATGTATAATTTCATTTAAAATTACACATTTTGCAGAGGGATATGCAGAGCATGATGTTCATTGACCTTTGATGGATCATGACCAGATACTTTAATAATTTAATATTAGCTTCAGTTAGTCACTTCTCAACAACCTGAAAAGTTTCATGATATTGTAAATACATTCAATAAACAATTTTTTCAAAATGAAATGTGGACATGCGTTAATATGCATAATTGTTTGTACATATGCCAAGTTATAGGTGCTCACTGTAAGATTCTGAAGTTGCACGTCATGTCTGAATGGTGAAAATAAGCCAGAATCCTTCAACAAGTAAAACCTACACGGAAACCGAACTTCCTAATGGCCTCTTTTTATAAGATGAGAATATTTTGATCAGTTGTTTGATACACGTGTTCTAGAATTTTAAGGCATGGCTGTATTCATGAGCCAATAATACAGGTTATAATACAGGATATAAGATAAATCTATGTGAATAATGATTGTGTCATTCAGTCACATGACTTAAAAGTCCATCTCTTCATAGATGAACAATTTGTAAAAGTCAGCTTGAATGTTCACTAGAGGACGTAAGGACCAACAAGTAACAGCAAGGCAGTCATTTGTTTTACCTAGACAAAGATACTGCAGCAAATGAGAATATCTACAATTTAAACAGGTCTAATAAAAAAAAAAGCAAGCAGCTCACAGATCTAGACATTGGGGCAACTCCCTGAACAACAGGTCCTTCATGTTACAGTTTTGACAAATACAACTAAAATGCACTTAGTGGCTCAAAGAGCAACAGTGATCAAGATCCGTTCTAGATGCATCCATTGAGCACTGGATCTGCCACATAAATGGTCAAAGTTGTGCCAAACTAATATACCAGCCAAACACACTGCCTAATTCAACCTACCTATCTAAAACTCCTCAAACATCAATAACCATCCAACCATTTAAAAAACTTCCATCTGAAATAACAATCTCTTCAGATTATTAAATAATCGATAATATAAAAACAATATGAAATCAAAATTTAAAATCCCACCCAACCCCAAAGTTCAAAATGTTTGTCTTCCCAAAAATCAATAAGATTAACAGTTTAATGTAGTTTTGTCTTCCATGCAGTACCAAGGTGTTGAAGTGGAATCACTCAGTTGTTTGGAACTGGAACTGATGCACTGTCACAAAGTCACAGTAAAGCTGAAACTTCTTGAGCGGTTTTGTACAGAAAAAGCAGAGCATACCAACAAAATGACGGCTTCAATGAGACATGTAAATAGCAAGCAAGAGTAAAAGTTGCAGTTTTCTCAGTTTGTGAGTTTGGTGCTGTGGTCCCGCTTGGGTGGGGCAGGAGGAGGCCCTCGCCGTAGCGTTGCATAGCCTGAGATATTCCCGGACATGAAGCCACTACCACTGTGTCTCTGTTGATCATTCAGAAGCTCAGGTGGAGGTGGTGGCAAAGCCATGTCATCCATTGTGGCCACAGGGTCCACTTTGTCTCCAGAGACTCGTGAGGACTTGCGCTTCAGTGTCTTGTTAAGGTCCTCCAAGAAGTTTGGCTGCGTGGTGCCTTTAGGAGAAGAAGGGGGAATAGGGCCCCCTTGTATGGAAGGTGGTGAGAGTGGTGGAGGCTCTCTAATAGTGTTGTTACAGCGAATTGACGCTGGAGGTTGCGTCTTTTTCAGTGAACTCTTGCCCCAAGCAGGCTGGGGCTGAGGATTGACCACAGCCACCTTCGGAGACAAACCATTTGGATCACCTGGAAGGGGCGGTGGAGGAGGGAGGTCAGACTCCAGTGGGGGAGGGGGGAAGATGTCATTTTCTGGGGGTGGAGGGGATGGGAAGTCTGCAGTGGATTGGCGATTCTGATTCAATTTGTTCTGCAAAGCCAAAGGAAGATTTGCCAGATTGAGCTTTCCTGGTTTGGGGGGTGCCCGAGGACCTGTGGAAAGCTCTTTGGAGGGTGAGCTACTTGAGCTTGATGTCAACGATGAACTAGGGTTAAACTTGCTCCCCAAGTTCCTGCGGGATTCCTTATACTCCACCGAGACATTGTACTTCACACTGGAGTTGCACTGAGGTGTCGGTGGAGGTTTCCTGACGCCCGCAGATGAGCCAGAAGGGGACTTCCTGATAGGGGAGCCTGACACGGGGAGGAGGCGGTGGGAGAGAGGAGGAGGAGGGGGATGGGTAGACCCCACCCGGAGGAGGTGGTGGTGGTGGTGGCGGAGGTGGTGGTGGTGAAGGAAAGGCAAGGGTACTCTCCGGAGGAGGTGGTGGAAATTCAGGTGACCTCTGTTGCTGCTGGCCTTGACCTACAGGCTGCCATTTTGGTTTAGCCTTCACTGCAGGTGGGGACTGAGGAGTTTTGTGACTTTGTGACTCAGTTTGATTGGTCATTGCAGGAGATGCAACAGGAAACTGGCTAGCAAGCTGCTTAACCAGAGATGGCACTGATGAGGTTTGGCTGGAGAAGGGTAGTGTCTTGGAGATGCTGTTTTGCTTGGGTAGTGTAGTGGGGGTTTGTTCTTCACATGGTGCTGTGGAGGGTGAAGGAGGAGGTGGGGGTGTGGGGTGGGGAGGTGGTGGTGGTTCTGTAGCTACTAGGGGATAATGGGAAGAATGCCATAGCTAAGGTTTTTTGGTGCTTTGTCTGAGTGGATATCCAACAGAGAAGTTTTGGGCCAAACCTGCCGGTTGAATTGCAGCGCATGTGGCCGGTGGAGGTGGTGGAGGATGTTGTTGTGGTGGATTTGGAGCTGGTAGCACTAATGGCTGGTTGGCGAGGTAAGTGAAGGTGCGCTGGTGCCGTGTGGAGGGCGGGGGGAGGAGGGAGGGAGGAAGAATTTGATTCTATTGGCCTGGGTATTATATCCTGGGGCCTTGGAAACTTGTGGGCAATGACCTTCTTGAGTCCATTGTTATAAAAGGTCCTGTACTGTCGAGTATTGTGGAGGAGGAAGGCCATTATTGCCTGAAGAGGGGGTGTAGATGTTTTAAAGGCTGTGACTGCATGGGCATTATGGTGGAGGCGGTTTAAGTCTGATGACTGCTTGGCATTTGTGTGTTGAGGGAGGCGTAAAGTCTGTGACTTTGCACGCTTATTGTTGGAGGAGGTGGTAAAGGCTGTGACTGCATTGGCATTATGGGAGGAGGAGGTGGTAAAGGCTGTGGCTGCATTGGCATTATGGGAGGAGGAGGTGGTAAAGGCTGTGACTGCATTGGCATTATGGGAGGAGGAGGTGGTAAGGGCTGTGACTGCATTGGCATTATGGGAGGAGGAGGTGGTAAAGGCTGTGACTGCATTGGCATTATGGGAGGTGGAGGTGGTAGAGGCTGTGACTGCATTGGCATTATGGGAGGAGGAGGTGGTAAAGGCTGTGACTGCAAGGGCATTATGGGAGGAGGAGGTGGTAAAGGCTTTGACTGCATTAGCATTATGGGAGGTGGAGGTGGTAGAGGCTGTGACTGCATGGGCATTATGGGAGGACGTGGTGGAGGTGAGGGGGGAGGAGAAGGGAAGGACTGTAAAACTGTTGCTGGGGCTGGAGGACCAAGCTTCAAAACAGCCATGGCTGATCCAGGTGGAGGCATTGAGGCAGGTGGAGGTGGAGGAGGAGGGGGTGGGATGTTAGCCCCTGGTGGAATATTGTTCGATTGTGGTTTGGAGGCCGGTGGGACTGGTGGCACTTGCTGCTGGACTTGAGGCGGAGGCTTGTGGTGACTTGTGGCCTGAGAGGCATTCTGCAGCCGAGTGATAGTGCTGTATTTGGCGAACATGGTAGGTGTGGCATGGTGGGGGATATTGGAAATAGGAGGAGGAGGAGGGGGTGGAGGAGGAGGTGGTGGAGGTGGCGGTGGTGGGGCTGGAGTTGCCTGGGGTGGTATTTGTGCTGGTGCCTGTATCGGTGTCTGTATTAGTGCCGGTGCCTGGGTGACACTTCCACGTGACTGTGGAATTGAATGTGGATGTGGCTGTTGCAGTGGGTGTGGATGCTGCTGTTGAGGCACATGATGAGAAGAATGGCTGCTATGGCTTGAATGGGTAGAACGCATTGATTCTGGCCTTGCCTAAACAAATATAAAAAACAATAATAAATAAGAATATGTTATTTCTTAATTTAATATCCTTTAGGCCTTTAGTGTGGTTCATCTTAAGGCCGTTTCCCACTGAGCGCGATGTGAAAAAGTGAGGCGAATCGCCAACAAACATGCTTTCACACAGAGCACGAAATGATTGATCTTCTGCTAATTCACCCCTGCACTCTAGGAGGCGCCGACCAGCAATGCATTTTTCCTTAGATACGCATCTCATATATGGTCTGCTGCTCAATATACAGCATTAAATTAAGATAAAGTTTGGTTCTACACCAGAAACACAAACAATTTATAATGCTTATAAGAATACATCTTAAAATATAAATAGATGTACAATTAGCATCAAGCTACATTTGAAAATGTATGCGATTATTTATGTTTTTTGTTTAAAACCCACTTTAAGCCATCATTGAGTGCTTGTAATAACTTCCGATTGAGCTCTAAAGTGGATTTTCATATTATAATAGCCAGGCATGCACTCTTTGTAATGTTTTGAACATGACACTTGCTTATCATTTGTCATAAACATCATTTATTGTTATAAAAATAGCATGAGCTGCATAAAACACATACAGAAAATATATTGTTAATCTTATGTCTGTTTGCTTTCATATTTCATGTATAGAAATTTTCTCTCTTTTTTTCATACACTGAACACAATTATAAACCAACACTTTTGTTTTTGCCCCCAATTTCATGAGCTGAACTCAAAGATCTAAGAGTTTTTCTATGTGCACAAAAGGCCTATTTTCCCTCAAATATTGTTCACAAATCTGTCTAAATCTGTGTTAGTGAGCACTTCTCCTTTGCTGAGATAATCCATCCACCTCACAGGTGTGGCATATCAAACCAATGAAACCAATGATAACAAGAACTCAGCATCCTCTTCTCTCTCAGAATACTTCGGTATTTGTTTACATTGGTTTTCAAAACCTTTTGGGCAACAGCAGCTGCTCCGGGCACATGATCTTAGCTCAAATCTAATTGGATGGCCCGTTTAATCGCAGAGCGACGGGGAAAAAATCGACACACAAGACGAAAAAAAATCCTCGCTTTTTCGCACCGCGAATAATCGTGCCTGGTGTGAATAGCCCCATAGGGATCTATTGTTTAGATTCAAAAGCGTCATCAATGCCGAACATTCACGCCAAATTTTCGAGTTCAGTGTGAAAAGGCCTTTTCTCTGTGGTGTTTTATCAAGTGCCCATATAAAGAGATATATCTTTCCAGAGCAAGAGGATGGCTCACCTTTGTGCTCTCTTCTATTTGCGTCCCTCTCTTCCAGGCCTCAGAGAAGATTGAACTGACTACACTCTGGGAACGGGCATGGGAGGACGAAGTACCATCTGACAAACCACTGTCTGCTTGGCTAGAGTGGTTTGACTGTGATTCTTTAAGCACAAACAAATAAGCACAAACATCAGCTAACAACCCATACATATACAGTCACAAGTCAGTAAAATCACTATTATGCCATGAAAGGAAAATGCTCCATAACTACCAATGCCTATGATATTTGAAGGGTTCAAGTGATCAGGTTCAAGTTACTCACCAGGTATACTGACTGAGCTTGTTCCCGACCTGATGCTGGTACTGGAGAGAGAAGACCAGTCATAGGGAGCCTCTGTGCGCTTTATGGCTTCCTGGTAGTTCACATACAATTGCTTCCCATACTGTGCATAAAACACATTCAATGATGAATGATATAAACCCAACAGTCTACAGTGGGGAAAAAGTATTTAGTCAGCCACCAATTGTGTAAGTTCTCCCACTTAAAAATATGAGAGAGGCCTTTAATTTTCATCATAGGTATACCTCAAATATTAGAGACAAAATGAGAAAAAAAATCCAAAAAATCACATTGTAGGATTTTTTAAGAATTTATTTGCAAATTATGGTGGAAATAAGTATTTGGTCAATAACAAAATTTCATCTCAATACTTGTTTATATACCCTTTGTTGGCAATGACAGGTCAAACGTTTTCTGTAAGTCTTCACAAGGTTGTCACACACTGTTGCTGGTATTTTGGCTCATTCCTCCATGCAGATCTCCTCTAGAGCAGTAATGTTTTGGGGCTGTCGCTGTCACACGGATTTTCAACTCCCTCCAAAGATTTTCTATGGGGTTGAGTTCTGGAGACTGGCTAGGCCACTCCAGTACCTTGAAATGCTTCTTACGAAGCCATTCCTTCTTTGCCCGGGTGGTGTGTTTGGGATCATTTTCATGCTGAAAGACCCAGCCACATTTTCATCTTCAATGCCCTTGCTGATGGTAAGAGGTTTTCACTCAAAATCTCACGATACGATACATGGCCCCATTCATTCTTTTCGTTTACACGGATCAGTCGTCCTGGCCCCTTTGCAGAAAAACAGCCCCAAAGCTTGATGTTTCCACCCCCATGCTTCACATTAGGTATGGTGTTCTTTGGATGCAACTTAGAATTCTTTCTCCTCAAGTTGAGTTTTTAACCAAAAAGTTCTATTTTGGTTTCATCTGACATATGACATTCTCCCAATCCTCTTCTGGTTCATCCAAATGCTCTCTAGCAAACTTCTAACGGGCCTGGACATGTACTGGCTTAAGCATGGGGACACGTCTGGCACTGCAGGATTTTGAGTCCCTGGCGGCGCAGTGTGTTGGTAGCCTTTGTTACTTTGGTCCCAGTTCTCTGCAGGTCATTCACTAGGTCCCTTCGTGTGGTTCTGGGATTTTTGCTCACTATTCTTGTGATCATTTTGACCCCACGGGGTGAGATCTTGCCGTGGAGCCCCAGATCGAGGGAGATTATCAGTGGTCTTGTAAGTCTTCCATTTTCTAATAATTGCTCCCACAGTTGATTTCGTCACACCAAGCTGCTTACCTATTGCAGATTTAGTCTTCCCAGCCTGTTGCAGGTCTACAATTTTGTTTCTGGTGCCCTTTGACAGCTCTTTGGTCTTGGCCAAACTTGAGTTTGGAGTGTGACTGTTTGAGGTAGTGGACAGGTCTCTTTTATACTGATAACAAGTTCAAACAGATTAATTAATACAGGTAACGAGTGGAGGACAGAGGAGCCTCTTAAAGAAGTTGTTACAGGTCTGTGAGGGCCAGAAATATTGCTTGTTTGTAGGTGACCATATACTTATTTTACCGAGGAATTTACCCATTAATTCTTTAAAAATCCTACATGTGATTTTCTGGATTTTTTTTTCTCATTTTGTCTCTCATAGGTGAGGTATACCTATGATGAAAATTACAGGCCTCTCTCATCTTTTTAAGCGGGAGAACTTGCACAATTGGTGGCTGACTAAATACTTTTTTCCCCACTGTACATATATATATACATACACGGTTGAAGATTAAGCAATTTCCAACATGAGCTCTGGTTATAAATTCCTTTTTAAATACAGAAGAGCTTTTGTTATATAATTAATGTGGCATATTAGTTAGTTTCAGAAGAACATGTTTTGAGGTCACAGGGTTCATTAACTGAACAGAAAACATGACAGACTATAGGAAGCTATGGGATTACCTTAGCAATACGAATGCCATTAACCCACTGGTGTAGAGTTCTGACATCATCACAGCACAGGTATTTGATATACTGTGACTTCTTCTGTATCTGAGGGTGCTGTGGGCAAAATCAACAATATTACCAAGACATTGAAGACAACAATGGTTCAATAATTTTTGGGGAATTGCTAATACTAATGAACCACTAGAGGGCAGTAACAATGGTTTAGTCAATGTGCATAATGCAAAGCCATCTGTTACACAATCACACGTGAGTTGTCCATATAGTTAGCCACCTGTCACCCAACCTGTTTTTAAATTTAGCTGAAAGGGTCATATGATGCGATTTAATTTTTTTCCTTTCTCTTTGGAGTGTTACAAGCGTTGGTGCATAAAGAAGATCTGTAAAGTTGCAAAGACTAAAGTCTCAAATCCAAAGAGATATTCTTTATAAAAAGTTAAGAGTCACCACGCCTACCTAAAACGGCTCATTCTAACACGCGCCCACATGTCTACCTCACTATGTGGAAAAATTTGCATAATGCCGCCCAAATGTACACGCAAAGAAAAATATGCCTTCTTTCTCTTGCGTGAACAAAGAAAGAAGGCTTAACTTTTATTCTCGCTGCAGTATTGCTGCCGCCGCCATGTCGTGAAGTGTGTTTGTGTTCTGTGTGTTTTGTTGTGAAAGCGAAACTACTTTGTTTGGCCTTCCAAAAGAGGACGATATCCACTTCGTCATGCCTGGAGCTGATCCGTGCTGGTCGCAGAGGGAATACTTCAACTTTGCGCTTTGGATCGCCGGATCGGCTTTCACCATAGACAAAGCGGAGTCCAGCCCGGGGTCACATGTGGTTGCCACAAGCCCTCCGGCCATTCCTCACTCTAGCCCGCCGGCCTCTGCTCACTCTAGCCCTCTGGCCTCTGCTCACTCTAGCCTGCCGTGTGAAACTACTTTGTTTGGCCTTCCCAAAGAGGACCGACTAGAAATCAGTGGTTAATTGTATTTACAACACTGTTCCAGAACAGTTCAACCCAAATATTCAGATGTGTGCATTGCATTTTATGGAGTACTGTTTCCTGAACCTGCAGAGTAGCCTACAATGCCGGCTGTTCTGACTCACAGACTCTAAGTTTTTTTTATATTTAAAGAATTTGCCACTGATTATTCAACGCGAGTTTTGAGCAGGGTGGAGAGTAGTGCTTGTTGTTTGTCATTTATCCGATCACAAATGCAGACATGACAGTCTACTCAATTAAGGCCGCTAATGGAGGAACAAGCCCTCCATGGAAAAGGGGACCCTGTTGCTTTTTTTTTCCCTTTCCACACCGCCAATAACAGCAGCTCCAGCTGAAATTGTGTCATGGTGGATATGGTCCTGGAATGGACACTTGTGTCTTGGCTATTGCAGACAATGACTCATTGGCTGTGGGGTTCGCCGATGGTTTATTTGATCAGTTGGGCACCCAGCTAGGAGACTCAGGCAGAAAGAAACAGAATCACTCAGACATCAGGAGAGGCAGGAATCAGCGATGGGGATGATTGGAGCACCCGATCAACAGGCTCCGGGGAGCTCTGACGACTTGACAAGTTTTTTTTTTTTGACTGCTCTAGCCACAGCTAGGGTTCTTGATTGTGTTTGCACGTTCTCGTCTCCCAGTGTGTTCATGCATGCACAATGACACAGTCCATTTAGGATGTATCTGTTTTTCAATGTTCGGTCTCTTATTCAGACACAGAAGAGGGAGCTGATTACTTCAGGGGGCCGCTCGCTCGGTAAGGCTGCCGTGCGTGGTAAATATAAGGATAGGAACAGCTGCGGTGGCTGTATTGATTGGCTATTTAGGCCTTGGTCTGAGGGGAGAGTGTGGGTCGATGTGGTGGTTGGAGTGTCAGTATGTGTGACGGAAAGGCAGGTGAAGGAAGCAGAGAAACCTCTCATCAGGAGTGTTCTGCACCACTGGAGCATACCATCAGGTCAAATACCTTACTACAGAAGAAGAGAGAGATAAGGAGAGCAGAGAAATATGAATAGAAGTCGAGCTGAGAGAGAGAGAGAGAGAAATAGGGGATGCCCTCCTGGATGTAGACCCCCTAGCTAAGTATAAATCTAACAAGATGAGCCCTTCCTGTGAGGCGATGTGGAGTGAAATTGAACACGGAGGGGATCTGTATGATTTTGCCTGGAGCGAGGAGGGATTTTAATATGGAAAGTTCGAATGTTGTGCATTCTCTTTACACTAAAATTGCTCCGATACACGGGCACAGTGTGTTAACAGACTGTAATGCAACAGCTTGTCTGAAAGAAACATGTATAATTCTGTTATGCATATAATTAGAAAGACAAATTTACGACTGAGAGTGAATGTGATCATTTATTGTGGAATTTAAAAAGATGTCAAGAAAAAATTAGTGTACCTTTAAATAGTCCACCCAAAAATTTATATTCTGTCATTATTTACTTACTCTCAAGTTGTTCCAAACCTGTGTGAGTTTCTTTCTTCTGCAGAACATAAAATAAGATATTTTGAACAATGTTGGAAACCACACAATTTTGGTTACTTTAAATTCCATTGAACAGACAACATTGAGAAATTTCTCAAAATATCTTATTTTATGCTCCACAGAAGAAAGAAATTCATAAAGTTTTGGAGCTAGGCAGTATATAATGATGTGCAGATTTTTATATTTGGGTGACCTATACACATGCAAAAAATCTTAACCCCAGGCACAATGTGACTCGATTCCAGCTACAAGCAATTTGTCTGTTCACGTTGAAAGCAAAAAGAGGTGTGGTGCAAAACAATCAATCACAAAACACAGCCTCTTTTTGTGCACTCAGCATAAAACTAAATACACCTACCTTGTATTTTCATGACTTTATGACTTAATCAGATGTGATTTTTTTTAATGTTTTTTTTTCTTGAGGAACTTAAGAAATTTGTGATGAGATATCTGTTTCTGAACTTTCACAATCAATTTCTCTTCAGCCATGTTGGACATTTAACATACATGAAGAGTGCCACTTTGAGAATTCTGTGTGGGCGGGTAAACGGTGCGACACCACAGAAATGGAAACTAATGGTAGTGGCAACTTTCTAAGAGTTGAAGTGTAAAAGTGACAGCACACTAATTAAACAGTGCTGCTGAAAATGTCTTATGCTTAAAAAAGTACATATTTAGATAAAATAAGAATCCTTCATGACCCAATTGTGTTTAAGAAAACAAGAAGAAAAGGGCAGCATTGCCTTCATTTTAAACATTCTGTTTAAGACACAGGAACGCTTCTACGGCCCAATGATACTTCAGTATGGGCGGGGCTAACTGGTGCAAGAAATGTAAACCAAGTGACCAAAATGACAAAATGTAATGACACTCGATGCTTGTCAAACTAGGCTTGTTTGGACCAAAACAATTATACTTTTTACTAGAGTTGGGGTAATCAGACTCATACTCGGACTCGAGTCTGGTCTCGAGTAAAACTTTTTAAAGGACTCGGACTTGTCACAAGACTCGGATGCTTTTTACTCAGACTTGCCTCGGAAAATATGTCCCAGTCCAGGGACAGTTGACGGAAATGTCACTGACTCAATGCATTATCACAAAAGTGATATTCAGTATTTGCATGTGTTTTTAAGTCTTGTCCAGTACATGAAAGCCGACGGGTTTCTGTGCTCACACACCGAAAGTGTGCTCACAGAATAACGTGCCTCTCAGTCAGCGTGCAAGCTGCCAGTTTCTCTTTCGCTAGTTCCTTAAAGGGATAGTCACCCAAAAATGAAAAGTTTATGTTTATCTGCTTACCCCCAGGAAGATGTAGGTGACTTTGTTTCTTCAAAAAAAACACACAAGATTTTTTACTAAAACCGTTGAAAAAGAAAAAAACAGTCGGTCAGTCTTATAATGAGTGAGGGAATCACGGCTTCCAAGCTGGGCAGTTCTAGCTTCAAAGAAAAATCATTAAGCTAACATCTTTCAGCACTATTTTTTATGGGGTCCAAAGTCCAAAATCACCTTGGTGGAATTATTTCTAATATTCAACGACTCGTCCATCAATTATTCCTTCCTAATTAATGTATTGTCAATTAATGTAACTATCATGCATTCAAAAATCAAAACAGGTGTGAGTTCGGGGACTTAGGAAAGTATATATAAGGGCTTGTATACACAGTGTGTGGCCTTGTACAGACATAGTTTGTCCCTCACAGCCTCATTTTCATTCAAGAAAAAAATCAAAATGCCCTGTCTGTGTACTTTGGCGTCCATTCATTTTTTTTTTTTTACCCAGAAATTAAGATGCAGTTTCTTCTTTAATGGTTCAAACCCTGATGAATAGAATAAGCAGACACAAACTAATTTTGATTATTCAAAATTCATATTTCATTAAAAATCGTAAAAATGATACAAAGCTTGTTTTTCATTGAGATAAAATGTGCATTTTCTGCTCTTAAGGTCCCAATCACCAAGATTCCTACTCCTTTACCCTCACTCTTGAATTTATACATTTACTTTAACAATTAATAAAGTCAAGTCCCACCCTTTAATTTTTCACATTCTAAAACCTGTTTCAGTCTGAAATATGTCACAATACATAAATCAATTCAGCCATAAATTCTGTTACATGACTTTAGGTTTGCTAAGCAAAGCAGGACACTAATTATTAATCAAAAATCAAAATGGCAAGATGCAATAAAGGTTTGCTTTTGCTATATTTAAATGGATATTGCGTTTTTCTAGTTGTAAAGGTTAAAAAAATGTTAAAATACTAATAAATAATAGAGTTTCGTTGAACTTGAGTCCGACTCGGCCCATTTGGGCTCAGACGTTGCTTTGAAGCGAGACGGTAAACACACACACACACACACAACACACACTTCTTTCCGTCTGCATGTAGTACACTCTCTGGGGCAGCTTTCTCTCTAGGTCTTGAGGGACTCAGTGGGGTCTCGACCTCTCAGCCCTGTTTCACACTCATTAGCATTCATCACCACCTTACACAGTAGACACTCCAATACTGCTCCCATTTCTATTCCATTCATCACATTGACCTAATACCAACACACAAGCACACACACCACACACACACACACAGAGACAGACACGCTCCCTAGACATGCATGCCCCGTGTTGACAAGCCCTATAGGTGGTCTGCTGATTCCACTGAGGCTAATAAAAAGCAACACTAAGGGGTAATTTGTGCAGGTGATTCTGTAAACTCTGCCACAATTGCCATTTTTAGAGAGAGTGTCTTGTGACTAGGCTCTTATTAGACTATATTAATTTCTGTTATTCCTCAATTAAATACCTTAATCTCTGGAAACAGACCTCAGGAGAGAAAGAGGTATTTACATTTAAGAGTCACAATGATGTTTGCTCCTTTGACTTACGGTAATTATTTTGAGAGAAAGAGAGAGAGGAAGAGACATAGTTTGTGCATTGTATTCTAGCTAAATGTGCTGTCAGTCTGTGTGGCTCCATGTGTCTGTCCTCTGTGAATGGGCTCCAAGTTAAAGGATCTCTCTGCTTTGTGCTCATCCTAATATAAATAATCATTTGTTCTGGCTGGTTGGAGACAGCCCTTCAGAGAAGGCCCCTAAGAGCAGCTGGCATCACTGTTTCTTCTGACATACATTCAGAGTAAGGACCTGCAAAACAACATATTTTTGGAAACACTTTACAATAAGCTTAAGTTTGTCAACATTAGCTAGTGCATCTGGTTTCACAGACTAACAATGAACTAGAATGTTTACGGCATTTAATAATATACAGTGGGTACGGAAAGTATTCAAAACCCCTTAACTTTTTCACTCGTTAATTGGCAGCCTTTGCTAAATCATTTTTAAGTTAATTTTTTTTCCTCATTATTTTACACACAGCACCCCATATTGACAGAAGAACACATAATTGTTTACATTTTTGCAGATTTATAAAAAAAAGAAAAACTGAAATATCACATGTCCCTAAGTATTCAGACCCTTTGCTCAGAATTTAGTAGAAGCACCCTTTTGATCTACTACAGCCATGAGTCTTTTTGGGAAAGACGCAACAAGTTTTTCACACCTGGATTTGCAGATCCTCTCCAGTTCTGTCAGGTTGGATGGTAAACGTTGGTGGACAGCCATTTTTAGGTCTCTCCAGAGATGCTTAATTGGGTTTAAGTCAGGGCTCTGGTTGGGTCATTCAAGAACAGTCACAGAGTTGTTTTGAAGCCACTTCTTCGTTATTTTAGCTGTGTGCTTAGGTCATTGTCTTGTTGGAAGTTAAACCTTCGGCCCAGTCTGAGGTCCGAGCACTCTGGAGAAGGTTTTCGTCCAGGATACCCTTGTACTTTAAGAATTGACTGTACTGTACTTGAAAGAATTCATCTTTCCCTCGATTGCAACAGTCGTCCTGTCCCTGCAGCTGAAAACCCCCCACAGCATGATGCTGCCACCACCATACTTCATTGTTGGGACTGTATTGGACAGGTGATGAGTAGTGCATGGTTTTCTCCACACATACCGCTTAGCATTCAGGCCAAAAAAGGTCTATCTGGTCGCATCAACCAGAGACCCTTTTTAATTTTTTGTTTTCCCCCTCTTTCCCTTTCCCCCCCCCCATCTTGGAGTCCGTCAGGTGTTTTTTTAGCAAACTCCATGTGGGCTTTCATGTGTCTTGCACTGAGTAGAGTCTTCCGTCTGGCCACTCTCCATAAAGCCCCGACTGGTGGATGGGCTGCATTGATGGTTGACTGTCCTACAACTTTCTCCCATCTCCCGACTGCATCTCTGTATCTCAGCCACAGTGATCTTTGGGTTCTTCTTTAGCTCTCTCACCAAGGCTCTTCTCCCCGATTGCTCAGTTTGGCTGGACAGCCAGCTCTAGGAAGGGTTCTGGTCGTCCCAAACGTCTTCCATTTATGGATTATGGAGGTCACTGTGCTCTTAGGAACCTTAAGTGTAGCAGAATTTTTTTTGTAACCTTGGCTATATCTGTGCCTTGCCACAATTCTGTCTTTGCAGTTCCTTTGACCTCATGATTCTCGTTTGTTCTGACATGCACTGTGAGCTGTAAGGGTTTATATAGACAGGTGTGTGGCTTTCCTAACAAAGTCCAATCAGTATAATCAAACACAGCTGGACTCAAATAAAGGTGTAGAACCATCTCAAGGATGATCAGAAGAAATGGACAGCACCTGAATTAAATATATGAGTGTCACAGCACTGACTTAAACCCAATTGAGCATCTCTGGAGAGACCTAAAAATTGCTGTCCACCAACGTTTACCAGCCAACCTGACAGAACTGGAGAGGATCTTCAAGGAGGAATGGCAGAGGATCCCCAACTCCAGTTGTGAAAAACTTGTTGTTTCTTTCCCAAAAAGACTCATGGCTGTATTAGATCAAAAGGGTGCTTCTACTAAATACTGAGCAAGGGGTCTGAATACTTAGGTCCATGTGATATTTCATTTTTTCTTTTTTTAATAAATCTGCAAAAATGTCAACAATTCTGTGTTTTTCTGTAAATATGGGGTGCTATGTGTACATTAATGAGGAAAAAAAAATAACTTAAATGATTTTAGCAAATGGCTGCATTATAACAAAGAGTGAAAATTTTAAGGTTCTGAATACTTTCCGTACCCATGTCAGTTAATCATCAATTCTACTACTCATATCCAGTGTATCATATCCAAAACTTGGAATATGGAAAAGCTTACATTCAGGGGATGTAAATATTGCCATTAGACTGATTTCGTCAGGAGAAAAGGTGATCTGAACACAGATTTTTAAGTTTTGCCTTACTAAGTTATGGCATTACATGGCTTGCCCACCCACATCCCTCTGATCTGATATTAATTATATTACTATAATTAAAAATCTTATGAACTTACGTGATTTCTTTTGATAAAATACTAAATGAAATATAATCATATATTAGGGTAACAGAGAAATTATAGCTACAATTAGCTTCAAGCTACACATGACAATTAATGCACCACTTTTACTTAAAAGTCACTATCAGTCAGCATTGAGTGTTTGTGATCCCATGTAGATTTTGGTCAAATGATGAGGCAGAAATATACTGTTAGTAACATTTTAGAATAATTTTATGGGGAAGATACACAATTACAACTTCTGTGGGGCATGAAGGAAAAGTCATGTAACTAGTAGTGTAACTACTTACTGTTGCCAGAAAGTAATAAGTAATAATATTACTTTTGAAATGAGTAACTAGTAACGAGTAATACATTTAATTTTTGGAGTAACGATCCCAACACTGCTCATTTCTAAATATATAATGCTCATTGTTTATTCATGTTTATCTATAATAAATTAATGTTCATTTACAAAACTTAATTTAAAGGGGATTCATTTAAAGATGCACCTAACAGCTAAATCACAGCAAGCTGTCAGCGCGCTAATTAAAACACTACCATTGAAAATATCTAATGGTAAAAAAATACACTAAAAATATATAAGAAAACATCTAGCCAACCATCATAACCCATTCTTAATTCAAAGCATTTCTGACAGAAAAAAAAGCTTCGCCTTCATTGTGGACCCCCCCTTTTCCTTTTCAATCATGGAAAAAGTGCCAGCCACACAGATGCCAATCATAATTTGCATTCAAGGCCTGCGCAACATAAATCCAATTAAGTTCTCCCCAAATACAACATTTATGAAGATTAAATGTCTTTGTGGAGCAAGGAGGACACAGGCTGAAAGCTCCTCTCTCTTTCTCTCTCTCTCTCTCCTCTCTCTCTCGCTCTCCATCACTCCCCGCTGTCTCTGTGATTTCCACACATATACCAACTATTTACTCCCATTCCTGGCAAATTCAGCAGGAAGATTTCCATTCTCAGTAGAAAAGACCTCCATTTGGAAATGTCCAATCTTGCTTGAATGGTGGGTGGGAGGGGAGCAAGTTTCAACTCTATTGTGCAGCTGCGTATTAAATGGTTAAACTCACACAAAACTGTGGGGGACTTAGAAGAGATTTGTAGTTGGAAACCGTTTCTAATGTACTTCCTTGAAGTCAAGGTCAGAGTATGCATAAAGTGAGAGAGACACAGAAAGAAACAGACGGTAAGGCAGAAAAAGGATTGAGTCCATTGCCATCATACTTTCCAGGAATTCCATTACACCTGGAGAGAAAACTTTATACATTTGCACATTTTTGTGAGTTCAAGGTGTCGTACACGCCAAGCAAGGGCATATGTGTGAAAGGCGAAGTGAATCACTATTAAAGCATATGTACACCATGAATCCATTATTCATTTCCTCCTTAGAGAAAGGCACAAGATAGGGGACAATGTGACCTCATTATAGAAAGCCATCTCTAATGAATAAAGAGCCAATAAGGTCTGTAATATATGGAAATAGGATTGTGCTCTTATCCTCTTCTGCCATTGACTGTGACCAGCTGGAGTGTCTTCTCATCCTGGCCAGAAAGGGGCGATGTGTGGACAAGGATTCAATTTCAGCTCCGAGTTCCCTGTAGGTTGGGATAGATGCACAGACAGGGGTTATAATGTAATTTAACCCAACAGCTAACGCATGTCGCAAGGTAGCGAGGTGAATCATTCGCCGTGCTTCCATTAACGCCAATACGTTGGGTTTACTACTCTTTCTTCTTCTCTCAATCAATCAGAGAGAAGTCAGGAAAGAAAGCTCAGACTTCTCAGCAGATCAGTCATTGCACAAATGAGCTGTGATCCAGATAGAGGGGCCTCTTTCATCTTGTAACAGGCGGTAAGATCTATATTAAGGCTTCTTAGCGGCATACGCTTCACACATGCGAATGCGCCAGTCTAGGTTGCTCAGCCAGCAGTAAAGGAGAGAGGTAATAAAGTATTAAAATAAAAGGACGGGGGATTTCGAAAGCCAGAAGGATTCTGTTCCACGTCGAGGGCGGCTCGCAGGAGAGGCTCATTACGTACCCGTCACGTCGCAAAGTTTTCCACGCGCAGGAGAGCAAAGAGGGTGCGTGGAGACTGAACTAATGCATTTTGTCTTCCCCTCCTATGCTTTTTTTTCACCCTCTTAAAAATGCCTCAGCCTGCTCCTTCAGAAGTAAAGTTAGCAAATTGGCAGAGGATACATCACCCCTCTAACAACACAGCTCTGACGGAAGAGTCTTAGCCCACGCGAGAGGCTTGAGTGCGCGATGAGAGAGACGTCAGCTTAACTTTGGCTTGTTAACTGCTTTAGGCAGATGTTATGTACTGTAGGGGGACTTTTCACAGAGAATTGAAGGGGAAGATAAACAGCATACGGGGGACTTAGGACTGCCTGGTACACCAGACAGAGTTAAACAGAACTGTTTGTGACAGTATACACGTGGAATGGAAGGAATGGAATGGAACAAATCTCTGCTGTTGTTTGCGATATGCATCAAAAAGGCCTGGGTCTACAGAATGGATCGAATTTATAAAACCCACTGAAATGTTTGAGGGTTTAGAATCACATTCATGAGTAATGTTTCTTAGCAAAAATTTCGGCTGCCCTTCCTGTGAGAGAGACAAAGAGTCTGAGAATGGGAGCACAGATATGCAGGTCAGAGTAAAATGTGAGCCGGTGGGAGTTGAGTTTTATTGGTAGCATAGTGTGAAATAAAAACACTGGAAATACATGCATTTCTGTCATAGAACTGAACTCTAGTATCACACTGCCTTTGCATCCTGCTTTCTAACTACCCCTCTTAATTCCCCTCAGAGACTAGCATGTAAAAAGAAATGTCTCCTAGTACTCCGACTGTATTACAGAAGTTATGAAGAATATTACTTTCTGAATTGATTTTGTGTAATTCCCCAGCTTTGATTTTTCATGAGTATTTTTGCCAAATGACAAATTACAAAACGAATAAAACTTCAGTTACTAGAGAAAACTAATCCCTAGTTCTTGCACTCAGATTTGTGTTATTACTTGACTTAAAATCAGATATTTAAAACTCATTGAATAATGTTTAAAGTGCCCATACATGGAATTTGATTGACACCATTTTCACTATCCAAAAGCCTGTAAATCAGTTTTTTATTTAAAACTGTAGGATTTTCAGGTAAATAAAAATGTGACTGTGACGAGAGGGGCGGGGCCGAGAGCCGTGGCAACGGAGCGAGGCCGGTGGAGTAATTGCTAATGCGCGACACCTGCGCCACTCACCGGTCTCGAGTCTCATGGAGGAGCTTCGGAAAGATACAAAGGAGGAGTGACGACAGTGAAAACGAGAGAGTACCAGGCCTGGAGTTTATTTTGTGTTTTGGTTTCGTTTGTGCGCGACAGTCGTCTGCGAGGGGCTTTCGCGCTGTTTTGTGTTTATTTTATTATTAAAAATTATGTTTGAATGTTCGCCGGTTCCCGCCTCCTTCTTCCCGACCTACAAACTTGTTACAGTGACTTCGATTACTTTTATTTAGGGCTGTCAGTTTAATGCGTTAACTTAAATAATTAGTTATGAAAAAAATAACATGATTAAAATATTTTAACGCAGTTAATGCACTGTGGCCCACCCACCCCCCAGACCTGTATGTCATCATACTTTCCCTGTATGGGTTTGTCCTCCATCTTGAATGATAGGAAAGCAATCATCACACGAGTCTGTTTTTATCACGCTACCACGAGTGCAAATGTGTTTTATACAACAGTTCAGTAAATAAGAGTTAATATCGTGTGCTATATCTTAAACACAATATTGTGTATTTTTGTTCAGTTTTGCCAACAAAATTATTACCTAAGAAGCCACAGCAGAATTGTGCGTCTCCGAGCAACACAGCATTGTTTAGTTTCTGAATGAATCCGCATTTTGTACGAATCGTGTGAACCAATGTTTCAAAGGCCCATTCATAAAGTGAGCCGTTTACTGAATTCCTGAATGAATCAGCCATTTGAACGAATCGACTCAAAGACATTTACTGCCCCCTGCTGGTAGTTTTAGTTTCTTCTTTAGAGTATCATTTTCATTTCTTTAAAAAAAAAAAAAATTATAACAAAAAAAACCTTAAAGGGATAGTTCACCAAAACTAAATAAAAATTTGTCATTATTTACTCACCCTCATGTTGTTTCAAACCTGAATGACTCACTTTCTTTTGCACAACATAAAAGAAGGTATTTTGAATATTGTTGGTAACTAAGCTGTTTTGCCACTAGTGACTTTTATTGCATGGACAAAAAATACTGAGATGTTTCTCAAATTATCTTCTTTTATGTTCCATACTTTATATTAGGCCATTGTAGCCTAAACATTTAAAACAATAATAGCTTTAAATTATCTTTTAGGGGTATTTTCACAGCCAAATTTAGTATGCGATTAATTAGATTAATTTTGCAGCACCCGTAATAATTAACTTAAAACTTCTTAATCGACTGCACAGCCCTACTTTTATTATAATAAATAATTTATTATTATTATTATTCACAATATCTTGTAAGTTTAAAAGAAAACACACACACACACCACACAGGTTTGTTTTTGTGAAAGTGGGGACATCCCATAGGCGTAATGGTTTTTATACTGTAGAGACCGTATATTATATTGCCCTACACCATCCCTACCCCTAAACCTTCCCCTCACAGGAGACTTTGTGCTATTCAGATTTTCAATACACTCCATTCTATGTGATTTATAAGCATTTTGAAAAGTTGGGACATGGCGTAATGTCCTGAAAAGTCACCTTCTCCTTGTAATCCCTATGTCATACCTTTGTCATTATACAAAATTATGTCCTCAAACACACACACACACACACAACACACACACACACACACATACACACACAACACATACACACAGGGGTTTGACAAAATAAAGTTAACACTCATTGTTATAGGGGTTAATATAATTTGTGTAAGCTACTGTGAAAAAAAACAAAACTCCAATTATATTTTATTTATCTTCTGGTTGTCTATATTCTTTAGGTTGTATATCAGTGTAGTATAAGTTGTGTTCAGCGGTGGTTAGTACAAGCACTTTGCAAATTAAGTGACTTGTCAGACAAAAAGGACAAATCATGGAAACCCGTTTAGCATGGTACACGTCTTTAACATTAACAGCCCAATTGTTTGGTGTTTCAGTCTTTATGATTATGACTGCATACACAAAGCATGGCAAGACATCACCAGCAAAGAAAAATAGTGGGTGAAAACCGAAAGTTCAATGTGAAGGACCGTCACACACTAAGAATTATTGTGTCCAATAAAGACTACTGCTGCAAGTGACAGCAACAATCTCATATTCACTCTGAAGCACTGTTCATAACAAACCGAACCACAGAGGACTTCACAAAGCCAACATCCATGAAATAGCTGCAATTGCTAATACTTTAATCAAAGACACCAGTGCTAAAATGCTTTAGAAATGGTGTCATGATTATAAAACCTGGACAGTTGGAGCACCAGGATGAACTTCAACATCTGCCCTGGCCAGCCAAATCACCTGACCTGAATATTATAAAACCACTGCAGGTGTTTCGGAGAGAAGAGTGATAAGCAGATTTCATCCTTCAACATATCTGAAGCAATTGATAGATGTTCTGATACAACATTCAACTGGAGACTATTCAAAAGTTGTATGAAACTATTCTAAGAGGTTTGGAAGGCAAATGGTGGTACAAAAACATTAAACAATATGGTCCAGCATATTGGTTATGTTCAGGGGTGTGTAAGAACAATCTAAGAAAGTGTGTGTTGGGGATAATCTGTGTATTCTCAATTAAAATGGTATTCTTAAAATTCTTAATAATCTCAGTTTGGCTCATGAATATTACTTAGGTGAAGTAATGTTGCCAGTAATCACAGCTGTTTGCTGAAAAGCAGCCTTATTACCAGTAGCGCCTGTGCCTTTGTTTGTTCAGTTGACTACTTGGTCTTGAAGTCAACTAGTGGATGGTAAAACACAACCTTAAATATACCCAAAAAATGAAGGAGTGAACAAACTTCAAAAGTCACAGACATGTCATATCCCTTTGAAGTGATAAAAAAATAAGAAAAAAAAGACAATTAAGTCTGATTTATCAGACACATTTTCTGGTCAACTTCTCAATTGTAAACGGTAATTTAGCTTAAAAAAAAGAAAAAAGGAAAGTTTACTGCCAGTCTATCTAAACGTTCTAGGCACACGCTAGTCGCATGTAGTCAGTAATGCTGACAGGCTGGCAGAGTGGAATAGATATAAAAAGGTGTGTTTGATCCCTTACAGGTAGGCATGGGTTGAGCCAGTGAGTGCAGAAAATATGACTTGCCCTGAGGGCTTGGAAGAGGAGTGGGATGCTGGATGAACTACAGTGGGCCGCAATGGGCAAAGCATACAGAAGAACCAACAACCCGAGGGGAGGCAGAGGTCTGGAGTCCATAGAAAGCCACAGAGGTTTGTGGATAAAGCCTTGCAGCATCCCACTAATGTTAACATTCTAATCCACATGTGTGCAGCAGCAGTCATGAAAGGCTGGTTGTAAGACTTTGTAAGAGTGTGTTTTTGTGTTGGTTTATATAAGTGAGTGAGAGAGTCTGCAGAGGGCATGCAGTGCGCCTGCACATACAAACACAAACACACACTCCACCACACTCAGGGAAGCTGATTTTCTCAAGACCTCATATCCACCCCAAAAATTAATCCACAGCTTAATGCCTGGTATGGCTAGTCTGGGGCGCAATGTGTTGTGATGTGATAGGGGACCAAAAAAGCACGCAGACACACACGTGCACACACACAAACAAACAAACATTTTCCCTCTCGAACTCACAAATTGTCTCTACACAGTGATTCCCATCGCAGAGTGAAAAGTTAGGATTTGTTTGTTAAACTATAAACAGAAGTTATGACACACTATTTGATAAAAGAAATGACATCCAACAATGGTTGACAAAAAAATATCTTGTGATCCTCCCCTGCAATTACTACAATTTTAGTGAAGGGATCAAAAGAGTTGTGTGATCCAATTAATGTGATGACACTACGCAGAACAATATTGGAATATATAGACTCCAGGAGAAAGACATTTCATTCTCCCTCATCTCACTGCATGTCTTTATAAATATGTCTCTACCCCTTGTTTGTTTTTTTTTTTTTACACCCATTTTCTGCATCAATGTCTCACATCAAACTAAATCTGGTTATAAAATAACTGATTCTATATTTCTCAAATTGCTTCAAATTACTCAAATTGTTTCAGTTTGAGAGGAAGCTACTTGGTGTGTGTTTTTCACCCACTGTTTTTAATTTAATTTAGAGTGAATTATTGCAATAATGGCCAACTCCAGTATACAGAGTCGAAAACACTATACACACATATATACAGTATATATATATAGTATATATATATATATAAGATGGCCTCCAACCACGCGATCTTCACGCAATAATCGCAACGGAAACGTTTCACCATTTGTATCACAGCGCTTGCAGCATTTCTCAATTCCCACTATAATTTTATAAATACTACGGTTTTTTGTGTCCTGAACTAGTTTTAAGGAGTTTTTTAGGCAGAAGTATTTAGACGTTTCATGGTGTGTTTGTTAAATAATATATTTTGAATCTATTTGTAATTTGAAAAGTCGCTTGACTTTTTTTGGAGATTGAGCTCTAGGCTTAGAGCCGTTTTATCTCGAACCAGTACTTCTGGAATTTGCAGCGGCTCTGATTTCTCTATAGGGTTAACATAAGGCTAATTATCTGGGGTTTTCTCTCATGGTCAATGTTTGGTCTCTTTAATCTATTATTTGTTCCAGAGCAAACAATTTTAACTGAGGGCAAATGGCTAAGCTGATGGCCCCTTGGTGAGCATAAGAGACTTCTTTAAAAAAAAAAAACCTGCCCACCCCAAACTTTGAATGGTAGTGGGTATACAGTGAATGTATACATTCTGTTTATATTGTTGTGACAAACTGGGTATGTGGCCATCAGTGTTGGGCAGTAATGCATTACTTAGTAACGCGTTACTGTAATTTGATTACTTTTTTAGTAACGGAGTAATTTAAAGCGTTATAATTTTTAAAATAGTAATTAGAGTATAGTTACAAACCAAGGTTTCTAAACGTTACTGCCGCGTTACATTGCTGAAAGAATGCAGAGTTTTATAATCTAGAGATTGTAAAAGGATTCAGCATACGCCGTGCCAGTGCTTACGACCGCTTCCGCGCGATCCGACGTCAACAGTTGGTACGACAAGATGAGCGAGTGCTGGTAGCAGGCGGTAGACACCGTATTGTGCGGGAATGCGTGAAATAAATAATCTAAACATAAAATCTATCAAACCAAAATACATTGTTTAGTTCACTATTGCACAAAAGCAACCTTAATTAATATAAAATATAAACATAAAAGTACAAGTGTATGCAGACATTGTCACAAATGCAGTGCTGAAATGTGCGTGCTGACGAATCTTCTCATTATAACACACGAATTGTAGACTTTATGAAAGATTCATTATGCATATATTATTGTGTTATAACAGAGATTTGTGAGATTGCGATGAACTGAGATGTATTTTAGAGATTATAAATGCAGTGCTGTTTGCTGGCATTCTGCCATGCCAAACCATGCATGCAGCAGCCGCTTGCTTTAGTTAAAATAACAGTGTTTTGTGAATGTTGATGCTTTAATAAGAAATATTTATGTGTGTATGCTGGGATTTCATAAATTTCTTGGAGAATAAAGTGAACGTAACTAGTAATGTAACTAATTACTAATTACGTTTGAAATAAAGTAATCAGAACAGTAAAGTGATTACTTTTAGAAGGAGTAATCAGTAATCAGTAATTTGACTACATTTTCAGAGTAACTTGCCCCACACTGGTGGCCACTGGCATGTAATAGTGTAACACTTATTTCACTCACTCATATGGGCCACTGGGGTCTGGTCCTTGTAGCTCAGGTGGTATGGGAATACGTTTATAGTACATCTCCCAGTCAAAGGCTCCTCTCATGGCGTCCCCAGCCTGTGCCTCGTACCCAAAGTGGTTATGGTCAATCACATCTATCATGGGAGACACAATGGTTTTCGGATTCTGGGCGATCTGGTCTGCAGGTAGAAGGCAAGGAGAGAAAAGGTGTAGAAAAGTTAGGTAAAGCTTGAAATCTATAATTTCCGTCTCTTTACAAACACTCCATGGAGAAGAGGAGGGAAGAAAAGAAAGGGGAGGCAGAGCCTCTCAGAGTCTCCCTCCTCTCCTGGATCACTTGCTCTTCCTCGCTCTGCTTGGCTGAGTGTGGCGACCCAGTGAAATTTAAAGCCGCCACAGCTGCCCGGCGATTAGAAACAATTACAGCGCTTCAAAGTAGGTTTGCTCCATGGAGGGCTGAGCAGAAAGGACCAGCGGTCCTTAACTCCATCTCTGTCAGTCAGCAGCCGCTAAGCCGTCCCAGATCTGTCACCCACACTCTCCCTCAACCCCACTGCACTACTGGACCATGGAGATCACAGGAAGCAAGCAAAAAAGAGAGAGACACACAACACCACACACCTGTCCCGTGTATGTTCCTGTTTGTCCTTATTTGGTAGTTCCTGTTTCCTGTTATATTAAGTTCCATTTGTCTCAGCTGTGTTTTATTAATTATCCTTGATTACTCCTCACCTGTTTCTGTTCTCACTGATTACATTCCATGTGTTTATAAGCCCTGTATTTTCCTCAGTTCCCTTGTCCTGTCAAATGTTGTTTAAGTGGTTGTGTTCTCCTGATTTTTCTAAGTGGATTTCTTTAAAGACTCTGTTTGTTTGATATCTGCCTCCTTCGTGCTTCTCGCCCTGGCAACCCGTGACAGAAGGCAGGACCAAGATAGTAAGGGGCGCCCCTTCTCCCCGTGTTTGTTTTTTTGTTTTTGCCCCCTGCATGGAACGCCCCGGCTCTCTCCAGTGTCACCCAGCCCCGAGCTCGCTGTATTGTCGGCGCGAGCCCCAGACTCGGCTCCTAGCATGCTCTCAGCACTCATGGACATGCGCTAACCCACCCCCAGATTCTCGGCTCCTATCCTCACCCCAAATCCACTCCAGAACGCTTTCCTTCGTCTCCACTGGTCCGTCCAGCTCTCCATCTCTCCTTGTCCCTTCGCCTCCGATGTCCCATCCAGCCCTCCTAATCTCTGACCCCCGTGTTACCAACTCCGCTCCTCCAAGTGCCCTCCAGAGCGCCCTCCGTGCCCAGCTCTTCTAGAGCGCCCTCCAACGCCTTCGTGCATCGTAGACCTATTTTCCCAGAAATTTTTTTTTTTGGGGTGAGGGGGGCAATCTCCGATGGCCATATGGCCGACGTCCGGTGGACCTGGAAAGGCCCACGAAGCACCCTCTGGTCCTCCATATGGCCGGCACCTGCATGGTCTCCCGAATGGAGGCACCTCCATGGCCCCCTGAACGCCGACCCCATGTGCTCCCGAGTCCCATGATCGACATGACCCGTTGACTCGGCTGATCCACTCTTGAGGCCTTCCGTGTCTCTTCTGCGCCGCCTCCAGTCGCCCCCCCCCCCCCTCCCCTCCCCTCCCCGGTGGTATTTTTTTACGGCGCAGGACGCGCCTTCCGGGAGGGGGGAAGTAATGACACGTGAATGTTCCTGTTTGTCCTTATTTGGGATTTCCTGGTTCCTGTTATATTACGGTCCATTTGTCATCAGCTGGTGTTTTATTAATTAAACCTTGATACGCCTCACCTGTTTCTGTCTCCTGATTACTGCCATGTTTTATAAGCCCTGTGCTTCCTCGTTCCCCCTTGTCCTGTCTACTCATTTAAGTGGTTTGTTTTCTTTGAGTCTTCTAAGTGCATTTATTAAGACTCTGTTTGTTAATATCTGCCTCTCATGCTTCTCGCCTGGCAACCTGTGACCACAACCTTCACAAATCATCAAAAATAACTCAAGAGCAACATCGCATTCTGTCTGAACTGACTCAACCTTTATACTACAAATATTCCCATTAGGACAATTTTAAATATTAAAAATAAATCTCTTAAACACATTTTACTATCTTTTTACACGTTGGGTTTTTTATCCAAACGACTTGCCTACAATTAATTTGAAATTTTATCATCAATGCATTCCGTGGAAATCGACCCTTATACTTTGTCATTGGTTAGCGCCATAGTGTACTGTTTTATTATTAATTATTTTTATTTATTTATTTATTTTAAAATAAATTTTTACTCTGCAAGGATTCATTAAATTGATCAAAACTAACAAGAAATACATTTATAATGCTACAAAATGCTTCCATTCCAAACAAAATGTTTTCTATCCATCAAAGAATCCTGAAACCCACAACGTTTTCACAGTATTATAGAAATTTTCTTGAGCACCAATTAATCCTATAGACATGATTTCTGAAAATAAATTCACTGAGATGATTTTGAAAATATTAAAGGGTCTATGATTGCGATTTAATTTTTTTCCTTTCTCTTTGGAGTGTTACATGCTCTTGGTGCATAAAGAAGATATGTTAATTTGCAAAGACTAAAGTCTCAAATTCAGAGAGATATTCTTTATAAAAGTTAAGAGTCAGCCACGCCTACCTAAAATGGCTTGTTCTAACACGCCCCCACATACCTACGTCACTATGTGGGAATTTGCATAACGCCGCCCAAATGGTTCACGCAAAGAAAGAAGGCATAACTTTTATTCTGGCTGTAGTATTGTTGTTGCTGCCGCCATGTCGTGAAGTGTGTGTTCTGTGTGTTTCGTTGTGAAAGCTAAACTACTTCGTTTGGCCTTCCAAAATAGGACGATGTCTGCTTCGTCATGCCTGGAGCTGAGCCGTGCTGGTTACTGAGGAAATACTACAACTTTGCGCTGTGGATCGCCGGACCGGCTTTCACTGTGGACGAAGCGGTTCGTAGCTTGGTCTTCACAATGTGGTTCCGCAGCCCTCCGACGCTCCTTCATCGACTCCGCACACCTCTGCGCCTCTACCCTCCTGCCGGTCCTCACTTTACCCCCAGCCTCTGATCACTCTATGCACATGTGTGACCGTGTTTGTGTTGGGAAAGCGACACTTACTTTGTTTGCCTCCAAAAATGCACACTAGAACATCATGGTTGTGTATTTAAAACACTGTTGCAGAACAGTTCAACCCAAATTTTCAGATGTGTCCAGCGCATTTTATGACTGTTTCCAGATCCTGGTAGAGTAGACTACAATGCCGCTGTTCTGACTCAAAGACTGTAAGTAAATTTTTTATATTCAAAGAGTTTTTATATTTTATATATTAAAAAAGCGAGTTTTTTGGGCAGTGTAGAATAGGGCTTGTTGTTTTTCATTTCTCCGATCACAAACGCAGACATTGTTTTATGTTTACGCGGCACAATAAACAGTATTAAAAAGACAGTATAAGTCATTATAATTGTAATTATTTCCCCACTGGATGCAACGAATGCCTCTTTATAATGGGTTTTCATGTTTTTGAATCATCGCTCCTGCCTGACAGGGCATCATCACAATATGTAAGGGTCGTAACATTTCCGTCACACGCTTGAGGATTTTGGCCAATCATAACGCACTGGATAGCTGGACAATCAGAGCACACCTCGCTTTTCAGACGGATGAGCGTTGTAAAAATCGACGCGTTTCAGAAGGGGGTGCATAGAGGAGAAACAATAATGTCCAGTATGTGGAAAATAATATATATTTTTTACTTTAAACCGCATAAACACATTTCCTTACACAAAATAACCAAAATAATTGTTCTTGTAGCAGCATCCTACTGATCCCGTGTATGTTGGTAAAAAAAAAATTCCCCCCACTGTGTAATTTCCACCACATCTGTTAATTCAAATTCTTTGATGAAAATGACAGTGATGGAAATTACATTTTGAACTCTTATGTCTTGCTAATAGCAAATTTAAAAAACCCATACAATAATTCGCGATGGCGCCGACGTTGATGGCTGCCTTCGTGGCGTGCTCCGCAGTTGTTTTTATGTTTTTGTTAGTTTGTCCTGTCTTTAGTTATATCCCTGCAATCAGTTTCACCAGAGACAAATGGCTGGACATTCGGAAGTACACACCACCTGATATTTCACTGGTTTTCGATTATTCTGATGTTTTGCTGGACATTGTAGTCGGGGGAGCTGCGGCGCTGATCAAGCTCTTCAGAACGCGCAGATGGGGGAAGCGAGCCGGCGCCCTTGTGAAGCTAAGGCAGCGCGGATTCAGAACGCCGTTGCCTAGCATCCAACTGGCGAACCTCCGCTCTCTACCCAACAAAACGGACGAGCTCTTTCTGCTCTCCCGGAAAAATAAGGATTTTTCAAACTCTGCTGCTCTGTGTTTCACGTAAACCTGGCTGAAAGACGCCATTCCGGACAGCGCGTTGAGTCTCCCGGGCTTTCAGCTGTTCAGAGCAGATCGCGACGCAGAATCAACGGGGAAATCACGCGGCGGCGGGACATGCTTTTACATCAATGAGAGGTGGTGTACAGATGTAACTGTGTTAAAGAAAATGTGCTGTTCAGATCTAGAAGTGCTCTTCATTACCTGAAAGCCGTTCTATTCGCCGCGGGAGTTCCACTCGTTCATTCTCGTGAGTATTTACATCCATCCGCAAGTACACGTGAGCACAGCTTTACAGAAACTCGCTGATCAGATCACAGACACAAAAACACCCGGACTCTGTTTTAATCATTATCGGGCACTTTAATAAAGCAAATCTCTCCCGTGAACTGCCAAATACAGACGCCATCACATGTCCCCCCACCAGAGACAGTAATATATTGATCACTGTTACACCACATACAGAATCGAGCAGCTTTTGGGCTCTCTGATCACTGTTTGGTTCATCTTATACCGACCTACAGGCAGTAACTGAAATCAGCTAAACCTGTATTAAGGACTGTAAAAATGGACTAATGAAGCAGAGCAGGATTTATAAGCTTGTTTTGACTTCACTGATTGGAGTGTTTTTGAAGTTGCTGCCACCGATCTGGACGAGCTCACTGAGACTGTAACATCTTATATCTGTTTCTGTGAAGACATGTGCATTCCTCCCAGGACTCATTTAACCTACAACAATAACAAACCATGGTTCACTGCAAAACTCAAGACAGCTCCGTCAGGCCAAAGAAGAATGCTCACAGGAAGGGGGACAATGTCTTGTATAAACAGGCTCTGGAAAAGGAGATCAGAGTGGCAAAGAGGAATTATTTGGATAAAATAAGGATTCAATTCTCTTCCAGGGACTCAGCATCAGTGTGGAAAAGTCTGAAAGAATCACCAATTACAAGACACCATCTCCCAGCACTGTGGAGAATCAACAACTTGCAGACGATCTGAATGAGTTCTACTGCAGTTTTGAAAAAACACCCCACACCCGCCCAGAACACCACTCCACACAACCATTCACACCTCCAGAAACCCCCCTCTCCCCCACACCTGCAAATCAGATCAGCGAAGAAGAGGTGAGCCAGGTCTTCCGGAAGCAGAAAAGGAAAAAAACACCAGGCCCAGACTGTGTTACACCAACCTGCCTGAAATCCTGTGCTGACCAGCTGGCCCCATCTTCACACAGATCTATCAACAACAGATCCACTGGAGCTGGCGAAGTCACTTCCATGCTTCACGCTTCAAACCATCATCCCCCATACCCCAAGAACTCCAATAACAGGACTTAATGACTACAGACCTGTCGCTCTCACGTCTGTGGTCATGAAGTTTGAGAGACTGGTCTTGGCCTACCTGAAGGTCATCACTGGACCCTTTGCTGGATCCTCTTCAGTTTGCCTACAGAGCAAACAGGTCTGTGGATGATGCAGTAAACATGGGACTGCATTATATTCTGCAGCATCTAGACAGACGAGGGACTTATGTGAGGATCCTGGTCGTGGACTTCAGCTCGGCCTTTAACAACATCATCCCAAACCTCCTCCTGCCCAAAAACTATCTCAGCTCTCCGTGCCCACATCCGTCTTTCAGTGGATCACCAGCTTCCTGACAGAAAGGCAGCAACTAGTGAGGCTGGGAAAATACACATCCAGCACCCCGTACAATCAGCACTGGAGCTCCTCAGGGTTTTGTTCTCTCTCCACTGCTCTTCTCCCTTTACACCAATGACTGCACCTCTAAAGACATCTCTGTCAAGCTTCTGAAGTTTGCAGACAACACCACACTCATTGGCCTCATTTAGGACGGTGACGAGTCTGCTTACAGTCGAGCTGGCTGTCTGGTGCAGTCTTAAAAACCTGGAGCTTAACATGCTCAAAAGTGTGGAGATGATCGTGGACCCAGATCTCCACCACGCCCTGCACTCCCCCCACTCACCATCTTGGACAGCACTGTGACTGCAGTGGAGTCGTTCAGGTTCCTGGGCACCACTATCTCTCTGGACCTGAAGTGGGACACTCACATTGGCTTTCTCTGTTAAAAAGGCCCAGCAGAGGTTGGACTTCCTTCGCCAGCTGAGGAAGTTCAACCTGCAACAGGAGCTGTTGAAACAGTTCTACTCCGCCATCATTTAATCTGTCCTCTGCACTTCAGTAACTGTCTGGTTCAGCTCAGCAACCAAATCTGACCTCAGAAGACTACAAAGTGTAGTCCGGACTGCTGAGCGAATCATTGGTACAACCCACCCTTCTCTCCAAGAACTGTACTCGTCCAGAGTGAGTGAAAGGGCTGGCAGAATCACTCTGGACTCCTCACATCCAGCACACTCTCTCTTTGAACTGTTGCCATCTGGTCGTCGCTACAGAGCTCTGAGCACCAGAACGGCCAAACACAGGAACAGTTTCTTCCCTCAGGAAATCCATCTCACTTAACAATAACTGTGGAACACACACAATTTATTCACTCATACACTTATTTATCTACCACACATACTCATTCTACACCTCAAATTTGCACATAATATATCTGTACATACAATTGTCTATTGTTATATACCTGTACATACGATTGTCGATTTGTATATTTTTTATTCCTTATTTTACTTGTTCTATTTTTTATTTATTTAAATTTTTTTATTATCTGTTTTTTTGTTCTGTCACGGTCATTCTGTTACACTGTGGAAGCTTCTGTCACGAAAACAAATTCCTCGTATGTTAACATACCTGGCAATAAAGCTCATTCTGATTCTGATTCTGATAAAAATATTTTCACACATTTTGTCGTTGTCAAAATTATACAGCTTGAATGGAAATTATTAAAAGTAAAAAAAGTTATATTTTCTTTGCTTTCACACATTGTCATTTCATCTCAAGCTCTTCGTTTTTTTTTCTCACAATAAATACTGAAACACTTTATTTCACCATCTAGTTAGATTATAATAGTTTTAATACATATTTTATTATGACTTGTCATAGTTTAAGACTGAAAGTCCAAGTGTGGGAGAAGGGTTAAAGCAAAATTAATACGTAAAAGGCATTTGAAAAGTAGCAAAAATAAATGTTAAATGTATGGTAAAATGTTTCAAAGATCCTTTTAAAGTGATCTTCATTTAACACAAATTTAACAAGTTGGAATAGGGTGTATGTAGGGTGTATCATCTTTGAATACTACTCAACGTCCACAAGCGTCCAGCATCCATCTGTATGACGTGATGGCAACCAAAACACTGTCTCCTCTCCATTGGTAACTGGTGTGTGTGGTCAGAGTAATTTAGCAAGTTCTCAAGAGCTCTCCCATCCAGATACTAGCCAGGCTTAACCATGCTTAGTATGAGTGGATAACCAGTAAAGAGCTGCAGGGCTATAATATGTTGCCTTTCTCCTGCAGCAGACATTTTTCTGTGCCTGTTCTATTGTTGTAGAATGAATACAAGCAATTTTGGTTGTAGAACAGTAACTTAACGACAACTAAGCGCAAATTATAAGAATACTATGTATTGGAGCGCAATGCTACAAATAGCTGTTTTGGTTGGAGAATTTACTGTCGGCTTTGTGTCATTAGTTAAGGCTAGAGGATGTCTTCTGTCGAGAGCTGTTGGCATTGCATTTGTTTACGTGTGTGTGTGTGTGTGTGTGTGTGTGAGTTTCAAGAACAGGCTTTCCTAAAAAGCGGCCGCACAAACAACCACCTGCGTTCTCCTGCCAACACTCACTTTGTTTTCTCTCTGGCACCAAGAATCCACTTTCCTACCGTAAAAACCTGCTCTGCTGTGGCACTTACTGGGGCTGAATCCTTTGTTTGATTCTTTATCCTATTGCAGATGTATCCAAGTAGTCTAAATCTGAAAACCAAGGACCCCATCTGATGTGTACCGAGTTGAGGAGGACAAGTGAAGAAGAATTTAGAGGAAGACTAAGCAGAGATTTCTGAATCAGATTTGACAGATTTTTGTAAGAGTAGCAAAACAGCATCAAACCAGACAGACCAGATTGCACATTGTAACAACATTTTAGTGCATTTATAAAACAATTTGAAGACAAATGGCATAAAGATCACTCAGAACGACACAATATCAGCACAAAGAAACTTGTTCTGGAGATGCTGGCAAAACTGCCACTGCCAATGTCAGCCTAAGATATGAATCTCATTTTCATGAATTTCTCCCTTACCTGTATATATAATGTACACTACCAATCTAACATTTGAGGTTGGTAAGAGTTTTTTTTTTGGAAAGATGTCTGTTATGCTCAACAAGGCTAAGCAAAAACAATATTTTGAAAAATTATTACAATTTAAAATAATGTTTTTCTATTTAAATGATCCTTCAGAAACCATTCTAATATGCTGATTTGCTGCTCAAGAAACATTTCTTAATATTATCAATATTGAAAACAGTTGTACTGCTTAATATTTATGCACCCAGGCATACTGTTTTTTCAAGATACTTATTGACTTAAAGGTGGGGTAAGCGATTTTTCAAAAACACTTTAGAAAACTGATTTGGGCCGACTAGCAAAACAAACTTGTTGCCAATCAGCAGTAAGGGGTGTGTCTACTATTGACGTGTAGGAGAGAGCGTTCAGTGTACAGGACGGACATTAGCCAAGCCGAGCGACAGAAAGATAGAGATGGCAGATAAAAAAAAAAAACAAAAGTGGAAAACGTCTGCGGAAACAAAAGAAGGCTTAAGGCAATAAGGCAAGAAGTAGGACCCATGTAAATATCGGATCAGCTTTCCAGCACTGCAGAGAACTCAAGGAGCGGAAGGCCTGCGATCGGATGCCGAGGTCGTTTTGTTTCTTTTTGATAGGTGAGTAACACCGTGTCTGTGCTGCAACAGCTAGTTGTTGTCTGTCTGTCTAGTCCAGTGATGGGCAAACTTGGCCCTTCCAGGTCACTTTCCTGCAGAGATTTGATCCAACCCTGATATGACTCACCAGCCTGTAGCCTTCTAGTAGTCTTGAAGACAATGATTAGCTGTTTCAGGTGTGTTTGACTGGGGTTGGAGCTTACCTTTCTTAGGAAAGTGGCCTTGAAGGGCCAAGTTTGCCCACCCCTGGTCTAGTCTGTCTGGTACACTGGACGCGACAAAGCGACCATTGAAAATTATTTGAAATTTGTGTCAATACGTCATAATTAGAACGCAGCAGCAGTTTTCTGTCGGTGATTTGTCATGTCGTGCAGCGCCGCATCCAGTGTAGACAACATCACTGATTATAATGAGTTCTATAGTATTTTGTCGCGCCACTGCTCCTCGCGGCCAGTGTAGACATGTGTAACCTGAGACGTTCCCTTTCAAGAGAACTTCGTCCTCTAGGGGTCGCTATGGGAACGCCTCGTCGTTACCCGTGTCTGAAGCATACATTGAAAAAACACCAACTCGTTGGCTGGTGACAGCCATGACGTCACTACCGGTGTGACTTTAGTATAAATAGGCGCCGGGAGCTACGCATCATTCTCTTCTTTGTCTTCATTGGCTGTTTTGTTTGAAGCGTGCATTTCCAAGGAAAAAAGTTAGAGCTATCTCTATTTATTATGGCGAGCACTAGCAGAGCATTTAGAAGGTGTGTGCACTCAGCGGCCTTCAAAACCTTCATTCCACGACCTGTGTGTTTCTGTCCCTTTCTAGTGTAGGTCCTCGATGGGCACCCCCTCTTCTGGGTTCAGAAACTGGGTGCTTGACTTGCAGTGTTTATTTTCACTCGTCGATATACTGTATGTCCAGACAGTAAGTAAGACGGTTTTCGGCTTAATACTTCCTGGATCATGCAGCCATAACAACAGGCTTCTGCGGGAGCCTTCGTGATAATCAGGCCCCCGGCGCGTCACTGCAAAAAATTTCCTGGACATCCGGGCTGGGGTTACGCTTTCTTGCTATCCTGACTGGTCTACCGTATCTGGGTCTCCCTGAGGGGTTTTCCCGATCACCAGAATATCCTCTTGAAGCATCACCCCCCTCACCTTTGAGGGTTATTGTGAGTATGGTGTTTTCTTTCGAGCGTTTAATTCTCTCTGAGGATTTGGATTCCTCGCTCCATGGGCTGTCCCCTTGGTAGTATTGAGCAGTGCTCCCCTTTTACAAAAGGGTTACATGGAATGAGTAACGTTATTCCTCTGAAGTCGGAGTTATCCTCTCACATGGGAAGTTTGAGTTCTCTGTTTCTCCAGTGCACCTGGAACCAGCAGCATCAGGCGATTTAGGCCCTTCCTCTACCTCCCTGATGTGCTGAGTGTTTGGCTAGCTTGCAGTATGCTTACCCTTCTGATTTTAACAATCATGCTGCAGGTCGAGCCCCCTCTCGTTGAGAGCTGGGTTTGTGCTCCCTCAGCCAAGGTAAACTACTGCTAGTGTTCCTGCATTGGAACATGCTGTAGGTCGAGCCCCCTTCTCGACAGAGAACTGGGTGTGTTGCTCCCACAGATAAGTAAATTATTGCTAGCTGTTCCAGCTTTGGACATGCTGCAGGTCGAGCCCCCTTCTCGGATTGAGAACTGGGTGTGTTGCTCCCTCAGCTGAATAACTGCTAGCTGTTCCACCATGGGAACATGCTGTAGGTTGAGCTCCCTCTCCATTGAGAGCTGGATGTTGCTCCCTCAGCTACAGATTTACTGCTAGCCACTCCAGCATTGTAGTCGTAGATATAACGTCTGTGGATACGCTATTTCTATCTATGGGCTGCTCTTTCAGGTTGCCACGAGAACCCCTAGAATGGTATTTCAAGTGTGTGCATGTTATGCTTTGCCCACTTTTCTAAATTCCACATAGCTGGTAAGTGTGCATGTTATGTTTTGCCCACTTTTCTAAAATCCACATTAGTGGTAAGTGTGCACGTTATGCTTTTGCCCACTTTTCTAAAATCCTGTATGGTAAAAGCTACGCGCAAAGACTTTGTGCTCTTTTTGAGTGGTTTAAAACCCCGGTTCCGCCTTGGGCACCACTCCTCCTATGTATCCTCTGAATACCTACTTAACAGGGTGTTGCTACTAAGGGTCTGTTGAGACAGTTCCTTCAGCACATACAAAGAGAAACGTGCGGTAGCCCCTGTGTGACAGGCCAAGACTAGTATGATTTTAGGCTCTTGGTCGTATTCCCTTAAACTAATCTATTCCTGATTCCAAGGCTTGAGCTCTACCCCGTGCCCAGGAGTCTGGCCCTAACAGTTAAGTATTTTGGGGTATGTAGCCTAGACCTTTGGCCATAAGGAATAATGCCACTGACAGCCGTCTTAACGTCCCAGAGGCGACTCCCATAGCAATATGGTAGATTTGGTACTTAGTGCTCACCATGGGTCGGCTTTCACTCCCCTCAGCATGGTGGCGTGGGTCCACCGTTCCCCATAGCAGCCCCTAGAGGACACAGTTCGAAGTTCCCATGAAAGGGTACGTCTCAGGTTACTTATGTAACAATGGTTCCCTGAGGGGAACGAGACACTGCGTCCTTTAGGTTTCTTGCCATGCTGCGGACGCATGCTTCAGACGAAGAAGTGAATGACATTTTCTCCCGGTGCCTATTTATACTATAGTTTCACCGGTAGTGACGTCATGGCTGTCACCGGCCAACGAGTTGGTGTTTTTTCAATGTATGCTTCAGACACGGGTCACGACGAGGCGTTCCCCATAGCAACCCCTAGAGGACGCAGTGTCTCGTTCCATACTCAGGGAACCATGGTTACATAAGTAACCTGAGACGTTTTGCTTTGTTTCACAGAACTAATCGTTGCCTGCATTGCGTACGTATGTGTGGGGCGGAGCTATCAAAATCCACCCCACCTTTAAGTTCAAAAGAAAGGCATTTATTTGAAATAGAAATCATTTTTATTTATTTAACATTATAAATGTCTTTACCGTCTCTTTTGATCAGTTTATGCATTAAAACTGATCAAAAGAGACAGTAAAGACATTTATAATGTTAAATAAAAATGATTTCTATTTCAAATAAATGCCTTTCTTTTGAACTTTTTTGAACATCATGGATTCCACAAATATAATAAGCAGCACAAATGTTTTTTTTTTAAATTGATAATCCTTGCTGAAAAAGTCTTTAAAAATCTTACTGACCCCAAACTTTTGAACAGTATATGTAATAATAGCTAATTTAATTTGTTTTTATGATGCATGTATCCAGAGCACATAACCTTTTGTAATGACCACATCTAGACAACAGCCATATCAACCTTACTAAAAACTGCAGAGATCAAAGTACCATCATGAAAATCACAGACATTCTATGGTAAAAACTGTAACTCAAATGTTATTTTGAAAACCAAACTAGTCTGAATAGTGCTGTGGATTTACACTCCCTCAAAATAACCACAATTTATGACAGTTACACAGAATAAGACAAGTAAGTACTTGAGCATCCAAAAGGGCTAAATCTACTCCCAATTCCTATTGCTTTGGAATATGACAAAGTTCTGAGCCATAAACGCCATTATAAACTTTGATTTTAAAGTAAAAAAGGTTTTATTTCCCCAAAGTAAAGACTTTGTATTTACCATAATTTAAAATGAGACATTCCATGAAGCACTGCAAATGGCATTAAATAAATTGTATTTATAAATAAATAAAATAATAATTACAAAAAAAAATATTAATTAAATAAACTACAGAGGTACAGTCTGTGAGTTTTTGTCCTTAAATTTATGGCTAAATATTTCATTATATAAAAATATATTATAAGCCCAGCATGTTGATTACATAATTCACAATGATTCATAGAAGTATTTTTTCTATTTCTAAAGAATTTTGATTTCATGGCAACAGTGACTTCTGTTATTGGTAGAATCATGGAGGACTTCTCTTTAGGATTATGGGTAATGTACATTTTCCACCAGAAGTGCATCTCCTTTTTTTTAATGACACTGAACACTGTAACACTGACACTGGTCCGCAAATGATTTTATTAAAAAATAATAATAATAATGAAAAAAAAAAAAAAAAAGTATTTGTGTCTCATAGGGGACATCATGTAATTTTTATGTCCAGAACACAGCTACTGTACTCTATAATGGCTGGAGAGTTCTTGATAAAACAAAGTACTATTTGTGCTTGTGTAAAAGTTTGTTTTCTTTGGTCATCACATTTTAAAGGCATGTAGCCTTGGTGTATCTGGCCAAACATCATTTATAAATAGTCTGGTTGCATCCTATCTAACAAGCAATGGTTTGACTGACTGGTGGAGCCCAGTCCTTCACATTACAGATCAGAGCTCTGTTTCAAACAGCCCGCAACACAGTACCTGTCGTCCGCTTGTGCATCAGCTCCACTCTAAACACACATGCCAGGCCACATCCCAGCATGCCTCTCAAAGGCCATACACAGCTCACTGTAAACAATTAGAACTCGCCATGCTGTCCCCACGTCTCTGGGACGACCACCTGATGATCAGCCCAGAAAAAACAGACAGATCATGCCTACTAAGTAAAAAACGAGCTCGTATCATATCAATAAGCGACGAATGTGCAAAACATCTTATAACAGTGCATCAAAAGCTGTCAGGATTTGCAATGCTTATGTGGCGCAGCGGGATAAACTATAGATTCTATCCTCAATGAGTCTGAAAACAAGAAAGGTTTTTCTGTGATAAAAGGAACAAGCCACAGACAAGAAAGAAGGAGATGGAGTATTTTATTTTTTTGTTAATCAACCGACTGCAGGGGAAAAGACTTTCGACGGGAAAAAGCAATTGAATTTTGAAATTGCTAGATTCAAAGGAGAAAGATAAGCACAAATAACATTCCATTTGGTTTTCAGTGGCTTGTGTTTTCTCACAGTGATAGGCATAAAAAAACAGCGATATCTGTGTGTACCTGCCGCCAGGGTAGGCAGCTTTTATGTGGACTCACTAAGCAGGGGTGGCAGCCAGTTGATGTTGGCTTCGCAGTGAGAATCCAGGAAAGTAAGGACTTCTCCTCTAGCCACTGATGCTCCCAGCAGCCGTGTGCGGATCAGACCCTCTCGCTTTTTGGTGCGCACGATACGGACCTTAGGAAATCTGGACATGTACTCCTCCAGATGTGCCTTCAGGTGATCTGAAAAACAGGCAGAGGAAAAAAAGGAGAAATTACTAGAAAGAATGCACCGGGGGGAAAAAAGGAAATTACATAAGTCTAGGTTTGTGTTTTGTTAAAGGAAAAGGGAGGGAGATTGATTGTGTGTTGTGGTGCAGTGGTGCAGTAATTTAATCTCAGAATTGTTTCTCCATTCTCACAGCCCCATTCAAGGGCATTAATGGTTAACACCCCATAAGATTCCACCGCTGT
This sequence comes from Sinocyclocheilus anophthalmus, assembly GCA_018155175.1. Classification (NCBI taxonomy): domain Eukaryota; kingdom Metazoa; phylum Chordata; class Actinopteri; order Cypriniformes; family Cyprinidae; genus Sinocyclocheilus; species Sinocyclocheilus anophthalmus. The sequence continues at coordinate 37,024 of JADLZN010001102.1, read as the reverse complement.
TAACACTTAAATGAATTGTTGAATGTCTTCGTTTATAGAATATTAATCAGGACAATCAGACTCAATGTTAATTCTTTGGCTGAACGTAATTCAGTTCTTAACACAAAATTGCCATGCTGGTTTGACTCAAACACTTTCTGCAATGTAAATCCTAAAACAGTGAAACACCTAGTAAATTGATTAAGTACTTTTGATCAACTTTTTACTTAATTCAAACTTTTTCAAGTTAATTACTAGCTAGACATTAGCATGCTTTTTAACTACATGTAATATAGGATGTGCAGTACTTGCTCACTAAAACAACATGCATCATGTAACAGAACAGGACACTAAAAATACTCCAATTTTTCTTCTTCTTTTTTATTTCTCAAAAACATAAAATAACATTTAATTTATTCTTCTGCTCCAGTCAGATGCAAAGCATTCTTGGAACTAGAACTCCACTGCCCTGTTTTAGTCGACGCAATAAAAATAATTCATGTAGTAACACAAACGGATTAAGTAAATTTCCATTTTACAAACGTAAATTAATTAAACACAGTGAAATTAAGACAATATGCTCAAGAACTGTTGCATTAGCTCATTAAGTTTATATATTGTTTATGTCAAACATTGCTACTTTTGGAATTCAACTTTCAATGCAATGTTTTTCAGTCAATATGAGCGCACAAACATCTTTAATTTTGCTAACGTGAGGTAGACACAAACGAAAAGCGAAACAGATGGAAAAAGTAGATTTTCTCTATGTTAGTCATGTAGTAGGTAATGCATTTGACCCCTTTCAGTGACAGCGCAAAGAAACAGCAAAGGCAGTAATTTCAAAAGGTAAAAAAATTGAGTGAAGTCTTATCTTTCCACACATTACTGTTTGTTCATTTTCAGAAGCAGCAGGAGTTTGCTGAAGCTTGTCGACCGTTTGCACATTATTCAAATACAAAATACATGGGCTTTGGATTACCACCAATAACATAAATCCATTAGGTGCAGCAGCCATGTGTTGATGGAAGGTTTGAACTGGAAGGACCAGTGAAATTCTTCATTACATATGAAAGCTTTGAAGCAGGCATAATTAAAGTTACGTACATGAAAAGAGTCATGCTTTGACTGTAAGGTTTGTGTGCTATGTTTGACATCAAGAAGGAATCGTTCATACATTTAAAAACCTCTAAAGTTTTCACTTTAAAGATGCTTATAATGGTTCTTCCTGCTTCATGAATTCTGAAAGAGATGTCTTCAAATCAAAACACTGCATTTTTTTTCAAAGCACACAAACAATGTTTGACAAAATGCATCTATAAACAGCTGATGTACATCCACAACAGCTGTGGTGTCCCTAATAGAGATGAGCATGAGCACTTGAGAACTAGAGTACTCAGAAATGACAGTAATGATTTCAAAAATATTAAACAATGAATTTACTTTAAAAAAATAAGTAGCACAGGAATCTGTTGTTTTTCCCTTTTGATTTTAAGGAAGCATTTATTTAACAACAAACCCAGTGTGACATGATATTTACACGCATGATGTCTACATACCTCCAGTATACTCCAGAGAAGACCCATTGTGTCAGAAATGCAGCACTGACATTTATTTTTAATATGGCACCAAAAAGACTGGCAACTTAATGATAGTAGCACTTCAGACCCTCAGAGGGGGTTTCTGGTTTGTGTACAGAGAGCTCACTGCAGGCCCCCAATGCAATTATAAACAACCCAAACAGAGCAGGACATCTGTGATGAAAAATAAAAGAGTATATTAGCCGATGGGGAGACAGTATGTGGGACGTTCATCTGGTAGATGTCAAACAGCAATGTATGTGTGCACGCGCTTTTTTCTCTTGCTCAGTTCTTTCAGGCCAGAGGCCAAACTCACTTCAGGGAACCTCCAGCTGCATCCTCACTGTCTACTAAACTCAGACAAAGTCACCTGCCAGCGCAAAAGTTGCATTCAGCCCTTTCACTTTGTTTCTCTCCCTCTCGCTCTCTCTGTTCTTCTCAACTCCCAGGGTGTCTGGCCTTCAAACAAATGGCCCCAATAAAAGTGACAGCCTCAATATGAGTTGCCACTGCACTGTGATCCCACTGAGCTGAGGTGGGGAGGAGACTCGCAAAACTTTTCCAGGCTGCCGTTGTTAGTGTAAGTGGCTCACAGAAGCGAAAGTGTCGGGTGGTTTTTCTCTCTCTCTTTTTCCATGTCCTACGAGCGCTTGATTAAACGAGGTCATAAATCATTGGTGCTGATGCGTGGCAGGTCGAGCGGCGGGGAAGGAAGTGACAAATAAACAGTTATGAGGAAAAGGCAAAGTTCCGTATCCCGCTGGCATATGGCTGACAAGCCATGATGAAGGGCAGGCGCATTCTCTGCTTTGATGGTTTGCAGACAGACCTCTCTGTGGGCCACTACCTTCACAACCTGGGTGGAAAATTTAATTTTTCTCTTTCCCTGGTGGTCTGTCATTAAGACAGATGGTCGGGAACCACTTGCCCCGTTCAAGGTTTTGATAGTTTTTGAGACAGAAGCACGTCTTCCCGCACCGTACCCTTCGTATCACATTCAAATTGACACTGGTGAGATGTGAGACTCTCTGAACAGTGCTTCATTAGAGCTTGTTTCTTTGATACGATAAAATTACCAATGTCTCTGCAATTCAAACTTAACGAGCGATTGTTGCTGCGTTACTGGATGAACTCAGTTAGAACTGTATCGCTTTACTGGTGCTGTTGGTATTAGGCAGATAAAAGAATATCCTCTATTATTAGCTGAGAGGCATAAAAGATAATAACTGCAGTTCTGACCATATGGTGCCCTTTGGTATCCCTTTTTGCAAACTATCAAAGGACTCTGAGCTTTAAAGTGAGTTTCTAAGGTTATTGTTTTGGGAGGTGGGGGTAATATAAATGGTTGCATATACACAAAGAATTTCTAATAGGGTCAGGACACACAACTGAGCCACGCATATATACAAACAAAGAACAATGTTAAAATGTTGCTTTTCAATGACACCACATGAGTTAAAATCCTATGTTAATGTGGAACAAACTTCTGTACAACAAAAACATCTGGATGCAAAGACATTGTGTGTGTCTGTGGATGTTTGTGTGTTATGTGCAATTACAGACATTGCTGAAATGCTGCTGAGAAACTAATAAAAAATGTAATGGAATTAACCATGTTTGTTCTACAATGAAGCAGATTTATTTTGCTTCAGAACATTCATCGTGGCAAAGTCCAGGTTTTCCACAATTTTTTTAAATCAAAAGAAACGAAAACACTTTTTATGTCAGTCATTTGTGATTACTGGATAAGATTAAAAAAAAAATCATTACAATTCAAGTCGATCTGCTAATTAATCATTCAGACTGATTTGCAAATCTGTTCAACCAATACATGCATTAAATGTAGGAGGATGCACTAAAATTATAAGTAATAAAGACATTTATAATGTTACAACACATTTTCTATTTCAAATAAGTGCTGTTCTTTTGAACTTTCTATTCATTAAAGAATACTGAAAAAAAGTGTTATTATGGTTTCCACAAAAATATTTTCTAAAACATTTTTAACTTTGATAATAATTCTGCTTCATAAGCAGCAAATCAGCATATTAGAATGAAACATTTTTCAAAAACATGAAAAAAATCTTACCAACCCCAAACTTTTGAATGATAGTATTTATGCAACTTCATTGACTTAAGATTTAATTTACATTACTTTTCCAAGGCCTGAAAAACTAGCAAATCAATAAAGGCACGTAAAAGTTACTGTAAAAAAAAACAAGTGCCCTGTTTTCGACATGATACATCACTGGCTTATCTATCTTGGCAAGTTGCATCACTCACCGAGTATTTCTTCCTCGCTAGCTGTGATTTAGCTAGTGCAGACTTGCCGTAATGGACTCATTACAGTGAATGAATTAGCTGCTTTGTCTCTGCACGAGTGTCGTTGGGCTCCAATAATGCTGCTGACGTTGTAGTCAGGATTCGTCTGTGGCCCCCAGAGAACAGGCGCAGAGAATAAAACATCCGCTAAGCACAGACACCTTGAGCGCTCCGTCGCCTTTATTTATAATATACTGAGTGTTATTCAAGCCTGCCGTTGGCCAGTGTGTGAATAAAAGAAAGGCACCCGCCCCCCCCTTATTGCCCTGCTTGTTGGCTCCAATTTACTCAACCGTAGTTTTCCTCAGGGGCGAGATACGCACTCCCTTGAACCGTTCATAAATCCGTCTCTGCAGCGAGATCAATGTTCAGACTCAATCCCAATTTATTACATTGTCGCTGTAAAGACAGAAAATGAGGCCTGTACAGGAAACCCAATGGGATCCTGAACGCAGAACAAGGGAAATGTCTAACAATGCTTGACAATGTGGCAAATGATTTTATTGTAGTCTTAAATGTCAGTGTGGTCATCAAAGCAACAAAAAAGACTGTGAACTTTCATAATTCAACAAGCAGACAAACAACAAAAACAACAACCTCAAGACAACTTTTAACTATAGTTCCTCTCTGGAACACTTGGTTTAAACCTCTTTAGATTGCCTTCAAGATGCTGCTAGTTAATTAAAATATGAGTCTAACCTCAATTAAAATTGAAATTGGAATTGAACACAAAGTGAATAAGATTCACAACGTAATTCGTTCCAGGACTGTTTTGGAGCTGCTTGATGACCATCAAAATGGTTCTCAGTTTTACTTTTAGAAAACTCATTATGTACCAGACAGTGTTATTTTGACACAGTTTAGTCTTTTCACAAACAGTCCTTAAAATCTAGTCAATATTTTATGTTTTATCCATGAATGTGTCCATTTTTACCAAAATGGCATTCAATTTAATTTGATGAGAATAACATTTTAGTTTGATGAGTGCAAAAATGAGACCAAATTAAACACAACAACATTTAACAATAACGTGTGAAAATCTCCTTGTTGTGGAATCTGTCGGTCACGATCATGGACTTTTAGTTTGTTTTCTTCCTTCATGTTTCACTTGACCTAGTTTCTGTCATCCTTTGATTAGTTTATTTAGTTAACCTGTGTTTATTAATTATCTTCGTTTGGTCTGTGTATTTAGATTAGATTAGATTCAACTTTATTGTAATTTTGCAGAGTACAAGTACAGGGCCAATGAAATACAGTTAGCATCTAACCAGAAGTGCAATAAGCAGTAAGTACAGGATATACAGTGTCTCCAATATGTTACAAATGTACAATAAATATACAGATAAGGCAGTACTATGGACATAATTTACAGATTTTTAAATACTATCAGCATGATATACAAATAGGTGTACTATGAACGCACTTATTACATAATCCATCTGTATAGTATATGTACACTAGAAGCAGAAACTATGAACATATGAACATCATTTACAAATTAATATGTAAGCGATACATTAAGCTGTACAAAACACACGTGCAATGGACATTTAAAAAAGTGCATAGAAAATATTCCAGTGTGCAAATGGATGATTCAGTATTCTGGATGTACAGACAGTAGTGCAAGTAATAACAAGTGTAACAGGTTTTTTTTTTTTTTTTTTGGTAAACCAGATGTAGTGATGAGTAGGGGTGAGGAGTGTGAGTGTGGTGTGTGGGGGGGAGTCAGCGGGCATAATTCAGTAAGGAGACAGCTGTAGGGAAAAAGCTGTTCCTAAGTATGCTGGTCCTTGTCCGGAGGCTCCTGAAGCGCCTCCCGGAGGGCAGGAGGTTAAACAGTCTATGGTCAGGGTGAAAGGAGTCCTTAAGAATGCTGCGAGCTCGACGTAGACAGCGTTTCCTCTGGATTTCCTCAATAGCAGGAAGTGGTGTCCCTGTGATGCATTGGGATGCATTTTCACCACCCTCTGCAGTGCCTTGCAGTCAGCAACTGAGCAGTTCCCATACCAGACTATGATACAACTGGAAAGGATGTTCTCGATCGCACACCGGTAGAAGTTCACCAGGATGGCTGAAGACAACTGGTTCTTCTTCAGTGTCCTAAGGAAGAAGAGGCGCTGGTGAGCCTTCTTGACCAGGCTGGAGGTGCTTGTGGTCCAGGACAGGTCCTCCGAGACGTGGGTTCCCAGGAACTTGAAGCTGGAGACACGTTCAACAACTGTCCTGTTAATGTGGATGGGGTCATGCATGTTTCCTTTCTTCTTCCTGAAGTCCACAATAAGCTCCTTTGTCTTACTGGTGTTAAGGAGCAGGTTGTTGTCAGTGCACCATGCGGCCAGGTGCTGTACCTCCTCCCTGTAAGCAGTCTCATCGTTGTCTCTGATGAGGCCAATCACCGTGGTGTCATCTGCAAACTTGATGATGGAGTTGGATCCATGCATAGGTCTGCAGTCGTGGGTGTAGAGGGAGTAGAGGAACGGGCTCAGCACACAGCCCTGTGGTACGCCAGTGTTGAGTCTGATGGTGGTAGAGCAGGTGTGGCCTGACCTAACATGCTAAGGTCTGTTGGTCAGAAAGTCCATAATCCAGTTACAGAGGGAGGTGTTAATGCCCAGGTCTCCAAATTTAGTGGTCAGCTTGGAGGGAATGAAAGTGTTAAATGCTGAGCTGAAGTCAACAAACAACACCGTACATATGTGTTGTTATTGTCCAAGTGTGTGAGTACCGAGTGCAGCACTGTGCATACTGCATCCTCTGTGCTCCTATTGCTACGGTAGGCAAATTGGTGTGGGTGGGATGCAGTTCTTAAGGTGAGCTAGGACCAGTCGCTCAAAGCACTTCATAACAATAGGTGTGAGTGCTACTGGGCGGTAGTCATTCAGGCATGTCGGGGAGGAGTGTTTCGGCACTGGCACAATGGATGTGGACTTAAAGCATGTTGACACAGTTGCTTGGGTGAGGGACAGGTTGAAGATGTCTGTGAAGACCCCTGCGAGCTGCTCTGCACATGCCCTAAGCACACGTCCAGGAATGCCGTCGGGGCCAGCAGCCTTGCGTGCGTTGATCTGGCTCAATGCGGTGTAGACATCTGTGTAGGTGAGTTTGAGGGGTTGGTGGTTTGCTGAGAGTGTGATATTGGTGGCCGTCTCCTTGCTGTCACTGTCGAAACGAGCATAAAAGTAATTCAGCTCGTTAAGGAAAGAAACGTCTGTGACTGTTGGAGTGGAGTTGCTTGGCTTGTAGTCACTGATGACCTGGATGCCCTGCCACATGCGTCGGGGGTCAGAGTTGGAAAAGTGTTCCTCTACCTTTAGCTTGTAGCAGTATTTGGCCTTTTTGATGCCCCTCCTCAGGTTAGCCCTGGATTTGCTGTAGGCCTCAGCATCATCTGATCTGAAGGCAGCGTTACGGGCTTTCAGCAGGAGTCGCACCTCCTTGTTCATCCATGGCTTCTGATTAGGGTATGTTGTGATCTGTTTCTCTGTTGTAACACTGTCAATGGTGGTGTTGATGTAATCCATTACAGAGGAGGTATAGATATCAATGTCCGTGTGAGAGCCACAGGCAGCCTGAGAAGCAAACATACTCCAGTCCGTGTATTGAAACCTGTTCTGAAGTAAAGAGTCTGCTCCTGTTGGCCACACTTTGATGGTCCTCACTGATGGCTTCACACGGTTGATGAGGGGTAAATACTTAGGGGTGAGAAACAAAGAAAGGTGATCAGACTGTCCCAGGTGGGGGAGGGGGGTCGCGATGTAAGCTCCATCAATGTTGGTGTAAACATGATCCAAAGTTTTGTCTCCTTTAAGTTGCTCCCTTTCAGTTCTTCCTTGTCCGGTATTGATGTTGTTTTGCTGTGCATTCCCTTTGCCTTCATGGATTATCATCTTCTTGGATTCTATTAAACTCTTGTGTAGATGACCTTCGTCTTCGTGTGCCTTTCCTCTACACGCTGCGTGACACTGTGATACTGTGTTCATTTAATTCAGTTTCACTTTATGAAGCTCAGACAAAGCAATTCCTGACATTATTGACTATGACTGGATTATCTGAAACCATCATACTCTTTCTAGATTTAACTTCTTCAAATAGCATTGTTAGTGCATTAGTAATATCTTTTAGTCTGAGTTTTCTTGTCAGTTTCATCAGCAGTATGTTTTAAATAGAACTGTTTAATTGCCATCATGATGTGCATTTTTGTCTCGTTTTCATTACTGCTGAAATAAATCTGAAGACTCTTCGTTAACAAGTGTTTCTGTCTACCTGGTCTCATGGCATAAAAATACCTGGGGGCACTTTATGGTGAGACACGAAATACATACAAATAAGTACATATCACTGCAGTTTCCAAAATAAATGAACACTAGAGGCAGTAAAACTCTGACACCTTTTATTAATTTTCACACAAATGTACAGAGTTTCGATTAATAAAGTGTAATTTTCGCACAATTATTTGAAGAATACCATGTTATGACTCCAAAACAATATTAATATGCTGGGAGATTTGAAAACTGATGCTTTTGAACGTTAGCATCGCACATATCCAGCTTCATATCTATGGGTTTTCATAGGCAGAAGGTTTGTTTGGTATCTCACGGAGTATGGAGACGTACTTGAGAGGCGAGGAGCTACAGTTCGAATCCCGTGTAACCATGGTTTGACAAAACAGTTCAAATCTGTGTAAAAGGAAGTTGAAATGGCACGGTTGCATCAACAAATGTGTTTTTATATCAGTTTTGCATTTGTTAACACTATCGGGTAGGTTTAGGGTTGGGTTTGGTGTAGGGCATATTATTTCCAACATGATAGAGCATTAACTTTTAGAGACAGTCCCCGCATATTTGAATTCTGAACCGCCGCAATATGTACCTGAATACGTACCTATATCAAAGTAATAAAAACGTGCCAGGGTTCACGTATTGAACCTGTGTTTTAGTGCCACTCAGTGGACATTTCTCTTTGAAACTGCGGCGAAACATGCAGTAAGGCACGTAAAAACGGTGTTGCATAAAAAGTGCACAGAGGTACATATTTTTATGAGACCAGGTCAGTCATTTCATTGATAAGATTAAAGGGACAGATCCAAATCTGAATCACTTTCTTTCTTCAGTGAAACACAAAAGGAGATGTTTTGATTGGCAAGGACTTAACTTTTTTTAGGGTGAACTATCCTTTTAACACTGGTAACAGATTACCAAATAATAGGCAAAAAACTACAGTACACATTTGCTAATAATAAACATACATTTTCAATTTTCTATGGAACTTTCATCGCAATAAATTCTAGAGGATGAAAGGAGGTCTTTGAGGGTATAATTATAACCAAACCTCTACTCAGTAGCAAGAATATTATCTGTCACTTAAGGAAAGGTATTTCATGCAACATTAAACATCTCAATTGGAGAAGGAGGGAAATAAAAGGAAATTTTATTATTTTTCTGTATTCCTCTGCCTGCTGAACATGAGTCAGCGACTCCAGGAAACAGAAGACCTCAGAGGTGAAAGGCTTGTGTTGGGTTTTAAGGTTAAAGAGAGACATTCATAACAGCCTGCTGTCTAGAGGATTCTACACAATAATAGAGGACTCTGGTTAGAGTAGGCAGCATATTCTGTTTAGGTACATGTCTACTGTTTCAGAATAAGTAGTAGGCTGTTTTCTTCTCTTAAAATTTTCAATGAATTTCAAAGTCAAACACTTCTCAAACTTGAACGCTGAGATATATTAGCCCATTCAAAGGTCAGAAAACTGAAATAACAAGTGAACTGACCACAGATTCTCTGTGGAAGCAGAGGAAATGTGTGGGCGATCGCAGTTAAAGATGAGGTATGTACTGACGTGTGAGGAGAGAAATGTATCTTCCTCTGAGAATGTTTGCTGCGTAGGGTGAGCCGGCATGTGTTTCAGACAACAGTTGCAGGAATAACTGTCAAGGTAAAGAGAGGTGTGACTTCTCCATTGTGATGACCAGCACCTTCTACATACATACATCGAATCGAAGAGCAGGTGGGTAATTGGCCAGGCTATTGTTGGTGAGGGTAGACAGCAGCGGTGAGCGGAGAGGTGAAGCCTCTCCATTAGCCTGCCTCTAGTCCTCTCATAGAGCCCACATCACAGCGTCAGTTTGTTTGTTGGGGAAATGCGGCCTCGCTCTGGACACGGCAGGAAAGCGTGCTCCTGCAATGGTCCCTCATTAGTGGAGAGGCTGGTTTTGTTTGAAAGATTCACCAGTCGCTGAATGTGGCTCTATTAAGAGACAAGGTCATTCATCTTGATGTGGAGCGGAAAGCACGTCAAGCAACAATGCACTACACACTACAAACGCTGATTACAAGCCAAACAACCCGCTCCCCATTCTCTGCGGTGGAAAACGGATGAGCGAGGACACACTAAGCTAGATTAGTAATGTCACTCTGCCCATTAGAATTGTGCATGTTTGAAAGAAAACCAGACAATGACATGCAGTCTTCATTTTAATTTTGGTAACATCAAGGACAAGCAGTAGCTATTCTTTCATGAACACAAAAACTTAGCAGAGCTATAGATGGAAACAAACAAAAAAAAAAAAAAAATTAAGAATAAAATAAATATATATATAGATATATATATATATATATATCTAATAGATATATATTACAGTGGGTACGGGAAGTATTCAGACCACCTGAACTTTTTCACGCTTTGTTATATTGAAGCCATTTGCTAAAATCATTTAAGTTTTTTTTTTTTTCTCATTAATGTACACACAGCACCCCATATTGACAGAAAAACAAGGCTATGTTGGGAACATTTTTGCCAGATGTTTATTAAAAGGACATAATGGAAATAATCCATTGGTCCTAAGTATTCAGACCCTTTGCTCAGTATTTAGTAGATGCACCCTTTTGATCTAATACAGCCATTATTCTTTTTGGGAAAGATGCAACAAGTTCTTCACACCTGGATTTGGGGATCCTCTGCCATTCCTCCTTGCAGATCCTCTTCAGTTCTGTCAGGTTGGATGGTAAACGTGGTGGACAGCCATTTTTAGGTCTCTCAAGAGATGCTCAATTGGGTTTAAGTCAGGGGCTCTGGCTGGGCCATTCAAGAACAGTCCCACCCCCCCCCCCACAGAGTTGTGTGAAGCCACTCCTTCGTTATTTTAGCCTTGTGCTTAGGGTCATTGTCTTGTTGGAAATAAACCTTCGGCCCAGTCTGAGGTCCTGAGCACTTGGAGAAGGTTTTCGTCCAGGATATCCCGTACTTGGCCGCATTCATCTTTCCCTCGATTGCAACAAGTCATCCTGTCCCTGCAGCTGAAAAACACCCCCACAGCATGATGTTGCCACCACCATGCTTCACTGTTGGGACTGTATGGGACAGGTGATGAGCAGTGCCTGGTTATCTCCACACATACAGCTTAGAATTAAGGCCAAAAAGTTCTATCTTGGTCTCATCAGACCAGAGAATCTATTTCTCACCATCTTGGAGTCCTTCAAGTTTTTTTTTAGCAAACTCCATGCGGGCTATCATGTGTCTTGCACTGAGGAGAGGCATCCGTCGGGACACTCTGCCATAAAGCCCCGACTGGTGGAGGGCTGAAGTGATGGTTGACTTTCTCCCATCTCCCGACTTCATCTCTGGAGCTCAGCCACAGTGATTCTTTGGGTTATTCTTTACCTCTCTCACCAAGGCTCTTCTCCCCCGATCGCTCAGTTTGGCCGGACGGCCAGCTCCTAGGAAGGGTTCTGGTCGTCCCAAAAGTCTTCCATTTAAGGATTATGGAGGCCACTGTGCTCTTAGGCACCTTAAGTGGAGCAGAAATTTTTTTTGTAACCTTGGACAGATCTGTGCCATGCCACAATTCTGTCTCTGAGCTCTTCAGGCAGTTCCTTTGACCTCATGATTCTCATTTGCTCTGACATGCTCTGTGAGCTGTAAGGTCTTATATAGAAAGGTGTGTGGCTTTCCTAATCCAGTCCAATCAGTATAATCAAAACACAGCTGGACTCAAATGAAGGTATAGAACCATCTCAAGGATGATCAGAAGAAATGGAAGCACCTGAGTTAAATTTATGAGTGTCACAGCAAAGGGTCTGATTACTTAGGACCATGTGATATTTCAGTTGTTCTTTTTTAATAAATCTGCAAAAATCTGCAAAAATGTCAACAATTCTGTGTTTTTCTGTCAATAATGGGGGGTGCTGTGTGTGCATTAATGAGGAAAAAAAAAATAACTTAAATTATTTTAGCAAATGGCTGAAATATAACAAAGAGTGAAAAATTTAAGGGGGTTGAATACTTCCGTACACTGTATACATGTATATATTATATATAGAATATATATATATAGATTATATAATATACTGTATATACTGTATTATTATATATACATTTGCAATATTTGTCATATTCTTGTGAGGAGAACCCTAAAGAAACCTTTATTTTAACTGATAGGGTTTGTATTGAAAGTTTCTACAACTAGTTGAAAAGTCTTATGTATGTTTTGAAAATCTGTTCTTATAGATTAAATATTATGATTATTATTGTAATAATGAATTTCCGAAATACAACAGTTTTTAGGGAGTCAGACCATATGGATATTACAATTTACGTAACCTGGTCCTGTTATAGGAATTTAAATTATCTAATATTTTAAGAAGACTTGTAACAGCTACACAGAGGTTCTGCTATGATGGCATTCCAGTTTTTTTTTTATTTATTTATTTATTTTTGCACCACACAACTTTGCAACATTCAAATGGCATTAATATGAAAAAAGAGAGATAATTTAACCTGAAATAGACTCGGACCTAAACAAACATTGCACATATTTGGCCAGCACCAACCATCTCAAAACAACTTCAAACTTCTGTAGAAGTATTGATGTAAGTTTGTCAGTTTAGCACTACTGATTCACTCCACCAGCAAAGGCTAAAGACAGCAGCTCAAACTCCAGGCCTGGCACACTTCACGGCAGCAGCTAGTGTTCCTTCACTACACGTAACTACAACAGTCTGCACAAAATGTTCTCTGCGAACTCTCAGCTGAGAAATCCAGAGTACAGTGAACGAGAGCAGCTTCTATACCACTCCAAGAGACAATAACCAGCACTGGATGCAGCATTGCACATTCAATAAAGTCCCTTGTCTTCAATACAGCGCAAGACAGACACAAAAAAAAGAAAGAAAATAAAGCAGCAATACGATAATTTGGCAATACGACAAATAAGTGCTAGCAATCCAATGAAGCAGAACAGGTTTGGGCCTGGCCTGTTCTTGGATGGAAGATCCCCTGCGTGCTGATGGTGTTAGTGGGGCCAGCAGGGGGCATTCACTCATTCAAAATTTGAGGTCAGAATGTTTCAGAGCTGTGAAAAGTTGTGGCCCTTAATATGGGATGTGAAACGAGTTCTGAACTCTCTTGCTGCAAAAAGAGTTTATAAAAATATCTAAATACAATATTACAATTGTATCTTGAATCAGTGGATTTTTTTTTCACTGGCTATTTTTACTTGCTTTAAACTCAAGCAAGCTTCATTAAATGTATTGAGGTTTATAAAGAGGAGAAAAGACAAATATTGTGAATATGATTTTTGGCTAACAAAGCAGTTTAATTTTGGAGGACAATGCAATTTTAACTGTATAATACTATATAATCTCTTAACTGTATAAATTATTAAGAATACTTATTGGAAAAAAAAATAACAGAAAAATAAAGTCAAAAGGTTTGGAATTACATTAGTTTAAAAAATAATGAGTAGTTTCATTCTTTAGATGAACTATTCCTTTAAAAAAAACTGCATGAATGTTATTGCATTAGATAACAAAATATCAAACCAAGTGCCATTTATTTTGAAGAGAGCACAAGTACAAATTCCATCTAAATATTTAGTTTAAGTTTAAGTTATTTAGACATTTAAGTTAGTTCTGAGAACACAGCCACTATGATATTTTAATGACATTAAGTTTGGACGTAAGCGCCAACATTTTCTGGGGGCAGTGTTTGTAAAAGCCTTATGAGTGCCAACAAAATTGTGAAGCCAAAGTAAATTGCCACAAAGCAATTAATGGCACCAGATGTACAGGACTACTAACTGAACTTCTCCCTCGACAACAGATCAACAGGACTTCTGTGGCAGACAACGAGTGCTGTCTGCAAAAAAAAAAAAAAAATATTGCTATTTTACTGCTGTCAAATTCCCAATTTAATGATGAGAGCAAGTGTCTGCCATTGACGGACGTGACAGAGCACCATGGTGAGTGGTAGAGAAATGAGGAAACAATGATGGACAGGTCTGTCTTGGTCTGTCTGTCTGTTATATATTAGATATTATATCTATATCTATTATATAGATAGAACCGACAGACCTGTCCATCATTTGTTCCTCATTCTTCTCTTGAGTGCAGTCAGAGGAGACGTTTAAAGCCCAATATGATCGGCTGGAGGATAATGACCTTGTGAATCTCACCCTTTACTAGCCTTTTGATTTGCACATCATGTTAAAACATTGGATTTCTTCTACCATATAAAGGCCTCTTAATGTAAGCAGAGCTCTATAATGGCATGTGTTAGATGGCATTGAGTGCTGTTTAACGAACACTTATACATAGATGGGCAGTTATTAAACCTAGAGAAACATTCAATCAATGAACAGCCACAGCAGTGCTTTTATTCAAAGCTTATATTGTACACTCATGCAAATTAAGGTTAATAAGTACACAGTGTAACCTGTTACAGATGAATTTACTGCAAAAATACCAGAATAAATAAAACATGGAAAAATTTGATTAGACGTACAACCTTTGATCTGAACTGCAAGAAATATGAGAAGTAATTACTGCTCTCTTTTATAAGTTGATATGTTTATTGTAATTTATCTTGCTATCCATACAATGTACGATTAGATGGCGAGTTGCTTTTTTTTTTTTTGCACTTAGCATTTTTCCCTGCAATCTGGTGATCTACTTTTGTATCTCAACCTGCCAATTGAGAGCTATTGCACTAGAGAAAGTTATGCTTACTGTTTGGTGTACACTTATGCCCCTAATGGCAGCTTTCAGTCACTTACACACTCCAGGTTCCCTCCATTGCTCTTCAATGCACCACATTGTGTTTGATGGATGCTTATGTGCTAAAATCAATATTGAAAGCTTTTTCTTCCATTATAATTAGACGACAAAATTGGACACTAGCGATGTCAAAGATAGGGAGGGTACAATTGAAACAGACACATAAACAAGCCATGTCATTTTAACGGCAATTCATTTGAAATTATAAGTAATTTCATGTATTTGAAGCCTCAAAACATCAAGCAGACAGCTTGATTGGAACCCCATTATCTGTCCATTAAAAACAATCTGCTTTAGAATCAATTTTTCATTTGGTGAGATTCTGTTTGTTTGAAAAGGTGATGTCTCAGGCAAATAGCAATTTGCACAGTTTAGGCATTGTTGTGGCGTTGAGACACAGTAATGTGCACTGACAGGGCAATAAAACTGAATTACATGACTTGTAGTGCAAATCACAGATTAGCTCAAAACCATTTTACTAGGACAGTCATTTGATGGGATTTTTAGGTTATTCAGAGCAGATGTTCTCAAATGACTTTGCTTTAAAAACCCAGAACAAAAGGCATATCAATACAGAATCAAAATAGTTTTCAGAAGTAAACAAAAATGTCCTTAATCTATTATTTACAGGCACATTATTAGTACATACACAGTCTGCAATTTTTATTTGATTTGATTTCATTCATTGATTCATTTCAAACAAACAAATAAAGTAAAACTTAAAATTACTTTAGGCCCTAAATTGGCTCCATACAGTATGAGTTTGCATAGCCTACTTGTTTTGGAAAGGGTTTGTCGCGTCTATTTGTTTTGGAACAATCTGTTAGTTCCTTGTAATTTTGCCCACCTGGAACTTGGGATGCTGAAAGACAGTCATATTTGGCCAGCACCAACCATCTCAAAACAACTTCAAACTTCTGCAGAACTATTGATGTAAGTTTGTCAGTTTAGCACTACTGATTCACTCCACCAGCAAAGGCTAAAGACAGCAGCTCAAACTCCAGGCCTGGCACACTTCACGGCAGCAGCTAGTGTTCCTTCACTACACGTAACTACAACAGTCTGCACAAAATGTTCTCTGCGAACTCTCAGCTGAGAAATCCAGAGTACAGTGAACGAGAGCAGCTTCTATACCACTCCAAGAGACAATAACCAGCACTGGATGCAGCATTGCACATTCAATAAAGTCCCTTGTCTTCAATACAGCGCAAGACAGACACAAAACAAACAGAAAATAAAGCAGCAATATGAATTCCACTGACAGAGCACCTTGAAATCCTATTGTTCCACTCTGCTGATAAACAAGCGGGGGATGAGCACAAACATTAATTTTGGGGTTTCAAATCCTGGAGCACGAGATTAAAAAAAGAAATCACCCCCCCCCCCCCCCCCCCCCGCAAATAGCACGCCAGGCTCGAGAACAACCTGTTGATATAAAAAAGCACAAAAAACAAAAACAATGGAAAACAAGACAAAGTCCAAAGTCTGAAGAACAGGCCTCCTTATCTACCACCGACCAGGTTATATATTAAAAACTGGGCATATTTAAAAGAGGCCAATGAATGACCTGTCTCTCTAAGATAAAGCTCGTGTAATAGCAAAGGTTGCCTCCATAGCCAAGCCAACAGACGGAGCTGGAACAGGATCAATAGAAGTAATCGGAAAGCAGAAAGCTGCAACAATCACACCTACATAATCGAAAGCAGAACAAACCTTGTTCTTCAGGCCGAAGGAATGCTGCCCATTAAGAGCGCCGAGGCGCCATAAGCCGGAAAGGCAAGCGCACTTTGGAGGCTCACGAGGAGGAGAGCGCAGTCAGCAGAGAGCACTGCCAGGATGAGGTAGTTAGCCAGAGCCTGCCCGGACCTTTTAAAAATAGCCCAAAGCTATCCCATGCGAGGAGTGCTGTGTCTCCAGACAGACTCGACCGTTTCCCCTCCCCTGAATACAGAGAGGATCAAGCGGGGGTGTGATGGACGTGCTAGAGAGGATCATTCTATTTGCTTTTTTTACCTGAAAAACTTTCACAAACCATCTCTTCACTCTGCATGAAGGGAGTTGGAAGCTCTGAACGTTTGTCAAATCATTACACAGCTGCATTCATACTTTCATAATTACAGCATTATAATAAATGTAATAAATGGTGCCCTGGGGTGACCTATGCATAAGCAACAAAATCCAGCGCAACAACAGACCTGAGAAAAGAAACATCAGGGGAAAAATAGTATTTAGGTCAGCACCCCCCCCCCCAATTTGCAAGTTCTCCCACTTAAAAAGATGAGAGACGCCTGTAATTTTCATCATAGGTATACCTCAACTATGAGGGACAAAATGAGAAAAAAAAATCCAGAGAAATCACATATGAGATTTTTAGAATTTATTTGCAAATTATGGTGGAAAATAAGTATTTGGTCAATAACAAAATTTCTCTCAATCCACTTTGTTATATACACTTTGTATGCGCAATGACAGAACATGGTCAAACGTTTAAGTCTTTTCTGAGTCTCTTGGACCAATTGTGGCTCCATTCCTCCTGCCACGATATCCTATACTAGAGCAGTAATGATTTGACGGGCGTACGGTCGCTGATGGCAAGAGGCAACATGGATTTTCAAATCCCTCCAAAGATTTTCTATGGGGTTAAAATCTGGAGACTGGCTAGGCCACTCCAAGACCTTGAAATGCTTCTTACGAAGCCACCCCTTCGATCAGTTTTTTTCCTTTTTTTTATCTTGCCCCGGGCGGTAGTGTTTGACCGGATCATTTCATCTGCTGAGACGAACAGCCACGATTTAATCTTCAAGTGCCCTTGCTGCATGAAGGAATGGTTTTCACTCAAAATCTCACGATACATGGCCCCCATTCATTCTTTCGTTTACATGGATCAGTCGTCCTGGTCCCTTTGCAGGAAAAACAGCCCCAAAGCATGATGTTACCACCCCCATGCTTCACAGTAGGTATGGGGTTCTTTGGATGCAACTCAGCATTCTTTCTACTCCAAACACGACAAGTTGAGTTTTACCAAAAAGTTATATTTTGGTTACATCTGACCATATGACATTCTCCCAAACCTCTTCTGGATCATCCAAATGCTCTATAGCAAACTTCAGACGGGCCTCGATGCGACCATGTACTGGCGTTAAGGCCAGGGGCGACACGTCTGGCCACTGCAGGATTGATTGTCCCTGGCGCGCAGTGCTGTTGTTTCTGTGTTACTGATGGTAGCCTGTGTTACTTTGGTCCCAGCTCTCTGCATGTCATTCACTAGGTCCCCCGTGTGGTTTTGGGATTTTTGCTCACAGTTTTTGTGATCATTTTGACCCCACGGGGTGTGATCTTGCGTGGAGCCCCAGATCGAGTTAGATTATCAGTGGTCTTGTATGTCTTTTATTTTCTAATAATTGCTCCCACAGTTATTTTTCTTCACACCAAGCTGCTTACCTAGTGCAGATTCAGTCTTCCCAGCCTGGTACAGGTCTACAATTTTGTTTATGGTGTCCTTTGACAGCTCTTTGGTCATGGCCATGGCGGAGTTTGGAGTGTGACTGTTTGATTGGTTGTGCGACAGGTGTATTTTCATACTGATAACAAGTCGTCAAACAGATAGCCATAATACAGTTAACGAGGGTGGAGGACCGAGAGAGCATCTTAAAGAAGAAGTGACAGGTCGTCGGAGAGCCAGAGAATCTTGCCTTGTTTGTAGCGTGAGCCCAAATACTTATTGTACCGAATGAGCGCAATTACCAATAATTCTTTAAAAATCTACAATGGGATTGTCTGGATTTTATTTTCATTTGGTCTCTCATTTTTTACCTACCTTGATGTGCTTTGCTGAAGGGTATACCTTTGTTGAAAATTACAGGCCTCTCTCATATTTTTAAGTGGGAGAACTTGCACAATTGGTGGCTGACTAAATACTTTTTTGCCCCACTGTAACTCTAATTTAAGCTTTAAAGCAAGACGTGCCTTTTAAACAAACAACCAAAAAAAAACACATCATTAAAATAGTAAATGAATTTACTGCACTAATGATTGTACTTGATGACAGCTGAAGCAGGTATATTCAACCACTTCACCTTAAAGAATAACAAGACGACATAATTGAAATAGTCATTATATTGACTATCTGAGTGTTTTAATTTCTGAAAAACCATACTGCTATTCCATTAGCATTCATCAGTTGACTGCTGAAAGCATTGCAATAGCATGGTTTAGCAATGAAGATATGTAATACGAAAACCTTTGTGCTTTATTTTAATCCGCAAAATTGCAAAACTTGTTTAAAACTATTTAAAAATACCTAAACATTAAAACTATGTATAACAGCAACTCATACTCTGAAATGTATCTTAGCAACAAGTTTGGCAGGAAAATATTTACAATTTGAATCTCAAAGCATGCAACATGTCAAGCAAAATTATCACCGACACTATTACAAACTCCAGTTCCAACGACCTATATTTTTTTTATTCTGGACTCTGTGCAGGCCTGAATTAAGAATTCAGAGGCCCCCTCGGGCACAACAAGTATCCCACAACACATCAATGTCTTGGAATTATATTTGGACACTCTTTGTTTTTTTTTTTTTTCTTGGATCTAATATCCTCTAGCTTATACAGGATTTACACTGACAGGTTACAGCCTATGATCACAACCTGAAGGACAATATCAACACCTGTAGATATTCTCCACCATACAGGATTTACACTGATCAACACCTGTACATCTCCTCTATCATACAGGATTTACACCACATGATTGCAACAATACTTTCCTGGATAGGCAGCAACAATATCAAGATATTTCCCTGCGTAGTGTAACTCACTGGCAAATGCAAGCACATACTGCCTCACCTACCAATCCAGTTCTATGAATCATTCTTACATAATTCACACACAAACAGACATACACACACCAGTTATGTTTAGGGGCTGGCTCTCTTTGATTGTCCCTCTCCTCATTCCCCCTCTCATCTTCTAGAGAAATATTTAATTTTTTTTAATATTTCCTTAATTTTTACTGAAAGTAAATGGCTGATATGTGATGGGGTAAAAGAGGGAAGAATGAGTTCGGCAAAACAGTGGATACGAACTCCGGTTGATCGCGTCAAAACATAGAGACATGCGCTTTATGCTCCAGTTGCCAGTTGCATACCATGCATCTTTAGTATGTCTAAGCCAACCAGACATTGGTGGGCGGAGCTAATGTAAATAGCCTCTGACAACAAGGTGAGCTATTTGACTTAGTGTAAATAGACACTGAAATTTTTGTCTCTTACCCTCTGCTTAGAGGCCCCCTATGACCCATAATGCAATATATGTGTGTGTGTGTGTGTGTGTGTTGTATGTATGTGCTGTAGACATATATAGTATGTTATATATATAAAATATGGTTTTTAGAGGAGAATTTAAAAATGATCATCAAAAACTTTTATTGCTGCTGTAGCATAGTGAAACTTTACAGGGTGTCAGAGGGATGCTCTGAGATGAACGCCCAATGTCAGCCGTTCTAGCTTTCTGATTAAAGACTTTGCTAAAGCCCGCAAAGCAACTAGAACCTATAAATATTCATATCAGGTACTTATAGGAGGGCTCATCCCAGTGTCAATAAGATGTAGGAAGATTCCAGCGTCATGAAACTTTAGAGCATGTCAGAAAGCTGCTCTAAGATGAACATATTCATATTCTAGCCTTAAAGCTTAGCTACTCAAAGTCAAAACCAAAAAAATAAAAAAAAAAGTCAAAGCATATGCAGTTTTATGCTTATTTTTTTCAGTGCTAAAATGCTTTTTGTTTCCAAAATTGACCTTTAAAACAAAATATGCAAGAAGAAAATATAGGAAAAAAAGTGCATTTTTACCCAGTGCTACCAATAAGACACACTTTTAAGGGGTCAGGGCGGGGGGGGGGGGGAAAGGTACATCAATATTGATGTTCTGGGTCTCAGAGGGCTTAAGAGTAGAATGATGATTAATGATGAAGCGGCAGCTGAAATGTTCTGCGAGCATAAGAGAAGCAGATACGCAGGTAAATGAGAAGACAGGGGGAGGAGAGACAGAGAAATAAGAAAGAAAAGCAGAGAGAACTTACAGTAGTAATACATATTTTAAGTTGCCAGATGGTTTCTGTAGTGCCCTCACATAGCTCAGCATTAATTTCTTCCATACAAAGCAATCCTTTGCCACTGTAAATTGTAATTATTTTATTATTTGTTGTAGAGGATGGGGAGGCAGAACATTCACCTTTACCCTTGCTGTGCATTTAAATCCCATTTAAATGGGATGGCGACCAGCCAGATTCATTAGACAGGAAAAACGCAACCTCTTTCACACCACATTGCAATGTGGGTTTATTTTACACCTATCAACTTGCAATTTATTTTCACTCTCCTTAAACAAAGCACTGTGAAGCCAAAACAAAAAAACAGTTATTATCACCACATTCAAACCAAAGCCCTTTTTTGATCCACTGGAACAACATGGCAATTTTACTTCACAATACTTAATTATCATTTCTCACCTGCAAAGTTGTTTACTTTACACCTTAGGAAAGGTTTCTAACGAAGTGTGTTTTGAATATATGGTTTGTATTCACATTTACATTTATATCCAATTTCATATTCAAGGAGTGCTCAGTGCACAGTCACTGAGGCAAAAAGCTATCACAGAGAATGTAACTTGAAGACCCACTCACATTGTTTAGACTGATCTGTGCCAACAATAATGACATACACATGGTGGAAAGCATTTGAAGAAAAAAAAACTACATGGAAACCTTAAAATATGATTGTATTTCAGTCACAAGATGCTTTTTTTAAAGATTACATTTAATAGTCTTAAATTATTAGTGGTTTTACCTTTGCCATCATCCAATACTCACTTAAAGATAATCTAAATGTAAAGAAAAGGGGAAATTGGCAGGCACAATTAAATATCCAATTAATACTGGCCATTACTGATAAGTTAAAGAATCTCTATTATTGACCAACACAGTACTAATATTGTGCACACCTAATGTAACGAACAAAGGTTTTCAGATTGAGTACACCGAATGTGTGCTGAATAAAACAAAAACTGGAGTATATAGAAAGTGGAATGGACTGACAGAACTGCCAATTATTTTCTTTCTCCCTTTTGAATGTTGAAATTAAGGCACAATTTAACCCCAAGAAACACCCCTGAAAATCCAAAAGATCATGCAATCTACAGTACATGCCAGCGATGCCCATATAAAATTAACAGCAGCTGAAAACTTAAATTGGTCTTAATCACTGCCAACCGCCCGTGAAGATCCTACTCATTGCCAAGTCTTATAAACATCTGTTGAAACGGAATTAATTTCTGGAAAAGAAAAAAAGAAAAGAATTCCAAACACATGCTTGTCTAATTTTCCTTTATTTATTTATTTAATTTGAGAGCAAACTTTGACCTGCACGACAAGCAGGTACGAATCCAAAGCAGGCGTGAAATATTACATGTGGTGCTGTCAAAATGCAACATTTGGCACTGCACACACAAGAGACAGTTAGATGTGAGGTGAGAGACTGCCAAATAAAGCCCCGGGGTATAAAACTCTGTCAGCATCTCAGAAAAGCGCTCGTGCCATAATCACGTCACTGTTGCGACGTCTCCATGATAACAGAGAGAGACTGCAGGGCCTGTGTCCTGTAAGTAATGAGGTCACATCTGCCTGTTACGCCCCAATCAAATCTCCTTTATAGGGGGGATTATGTCATAATTAAAAAATAATCCTCAATGACAAGAGACAGATAAGAATGGTGTGAAAAACATATTCTCTATGATGTGCGGTGGGACAGGATGGCAGGCTATCTGATGACATATTACATCAAAGAGTATTGAAGATAAAGATATAGTACAGTTACACAATCTACCTTGTTCAGACTGCAAAGTGGCACACATGATGCGGGATGGTTAGTGATCATGTGTGGCCCCCCTTTTTTGCATCAGGAGATTATTATTAGGAAAAAAAAAGACAGAGACGGAGATGGAGATTTCAATCTTAGTTGGTAGGTTGCTTGAACAATTAGTCAACTAATCCAAGGATCTTCAAACTTTAAACATGACTTTCCACCTTTTATAGTAAATTTTTTTTTTTTTAATTTTAACATTTTTATTGTGTGATCAAAAAAAACAACACAGTTTATTATCCTCCTTAGTCGAGTTAGTTTTCAATTCCATGTCCCTGTTGTACCATCGCTCCTAGCCAGATTTCCAATGTCCTTCTTAATTATTTAACACACCTTATTCAGACAACCAGCTCAGTGTTCATTACTCTCTACTCCCTGATCACGGGAAATCCATTGAAGTTTACTTCACTTCGGAACATTCATTCACGGATTTTTGTGCTGCCCGACAATAGACCCAAGCCGCAGCCATATTCACACACCGACGAAACTTACTAGAGATGTGTGAAATGTGACATAACCTACCTCTTAATAAATCAATTTTAAATTCACATCTCGCCAACACTTTAAGCCCTTTGAATGGATACACATACACATCCTTCGACACTGCAATCATGGGGAATATCCTGATGATGTCATCTTTCGCAGCTGCCACTTGCCCAGTCGAATAGTCTGAATGGCCAATGGCCAATGGGCAAGGTAAGTTTATTTGTATAGCACATTTCATGCACAATGGTATTTCAAAGTGCTTTACATAAAATAAAATATAAACAATAATCACAACAATAAAACAAAGAATTTAAAAACTTTGAAAAAAAAAAAAATAAAAAAATTGATTTAAGAGGATTAATATGAAATTGAAGGCATAAGATGAGTACATTACAAAATGTGCAGAGCCAGTGGTACGCGGAGACTGCGAAAATGAGAACCACTGCTCACTAGCTATTATTAACTATAGTTTTTAGCCTATCCTAACTAAAAATGAATAAATAATTTCTTTTTTAAGTCACACAATTTACAGATTTGCCCCATCATTAAACACGACAATTACTGTGATTGGTGTTACACGGTTACATCTCAATAAATAGAATGGACGCTGCGAAAAGTTAATTTTATTTCTGTAATTCAACTCAAATTGTTAAACTCATGTATTAAATAAATTCAATGCACACAGATCGGAAGTACTGGTTTACGTCTTTGGATTCATTTTAATTGTGATGATTTTGGCTCATATTTAACAAAAACCCACCAATTCACTGTTTCAACAAATTAGAATACTTCATAAGAACAATAAAAAAAACATTTTTAGTGAATTGACATTGGCCTTCTCTTTTTTTTTTTTAGGACAAGTATGTGTTCATTTAATGCTCCACTGTACTCAATACTGGTAGCGAGACGCCTCCTTTTGCTTTTAATTACTGCCTCAATTCGGCGTGGCATTGGAGGTGATCAGTTTGTGGCACTGCTTAGGTGGTTTGGAAGCCCAGGTTTCTTTGACAGTGGTTTTCAGCTCATCTGCATTTTTTGGTCTTGTTTCTCATTTTCCTCTTGACAATACCACATAGATCTCTATGGGGTTCAGTTGCGGAGTTTGCTGGCAGTCAAGCACACCCAACACGCATGCCTCATTACCAACTTTTGCGTGCTTTTGCAGTGGCCGCAGGTGCCAAATCCTGCCCTGCGAAATTAAACCCCCCCCCGATGAAATAAGTATCTTCAACAAAGCTGAATCAGCAGAAGGAAGCATGAAGTGAAAATTTCTTGGTAAACAGCGGCTGCCAGATAGACATGTATCAAAAAAAACATTGGGCCAACACAGAAGATGACATCGCCATCCCAAACCATCACACACAGAGCTGTGTAAACTTCACACTGGCTTCAAGCAACTAGCGGCCTATGAGCTTACTCCACCCTTCTCCAGACTCTAAGGCACCATGGTTCCAAATTAGAAATACAAAACTTAGCCTCTCATCTGAAAGAGGACTTTGACCACTGGGCCAACAGCACTCAGATTTCTGCTCCTTAGCGCCAGGCTAAGATGCCTAATGACGTTGTCTGTGGTTCAGGAGCATGGCCATGCCCCTTAACAAGAGCCGAATACGACAAGCTGTAGGCAAATTCTTGAAACGTCAGTGTTAGTGGTGGCTACTTGAATGCCTTGACCCCAGCCCATCACGTCCAGGTTCATTGACTGAAGTTCACTCAAATCTATGAATCGATTTTGCCTGGCTCTGACAATCCTCACAAGGCTGCGCCGTTCCTCGGTTGGTGTGCATCGTTGTACTTCCACACTTTTTTCCTTCCACTTAACTTTCTGTTTACATGCTTGGATACAGCACTCTGTGATCAGCCAGCTTCTTTGGCAATGAATGTATGTGGCTTACCCTCCTTGTGAAGGGTGTCAAAGATTGTCTTCTAGACAACTGTCAGATCAGCAGTCTTCCCATGATTGTGTAGCCTACTGACCCAAACTGAGAGACGATTTAAAGGCTCAGGAAACCTTTGCACGTGTTTTGAGTTGATTAGCTGATTGGCATGTAACAATATTCTAATTTGTGAGCATAGTGAATTGAGTGGGCCGTATTTGTTTTTTTTTTTTTTTTTTTTTTTTTTTTGTTTTTTTTTTTTTTTTTTTACGTTTTATTTTTTTTGTGGTTTTTTGAGTAATGGAGCCAAAATCCATAACAATTAAAGCAATCCGTGCCGACCAATCAGAATTTATTTAATCACACGAGTGTCACAGATTTGAGTGAATTCCGTGAAATAAATGAAACTTAGCACGACCATTCTACTTATATATGAGACTGCCACCTGATATATTATATATAATATATATATACGTAATAATAGTATATATAATATATATATATGAAGAGTGCCCCAGATGCAAAAGCCTCTAAACGCTTGCATCTGAAAATTTCTAAAATTAGCATTTTTATCGAGGCTCCTTCCCTCCCCCTTTTTCCCTCCCCTTTCTTTTTTTTTTTTTCTTTCCCCTTCTTTCTTTCCTTTCTTATGCTCGCTAGGTTCATGAAATTTCAATTTAATAGCAAGTTTGAGGTCATTTTCTATGCCATAAGTGAAGAGTAAATTAACAAACATAGCGAGCCTGATAAAAATGTCCCATAATTTAGAGAAATTTTCAGATGGCACTTAGAGCTTTACTAGCCGCATCATGAAATCTTCATCTCAAAACGATATCTTTATAGTTATCGTGCTTGGTGTGAACAGGTCTTAACAATAAAAAGATAAGACACACCTGAGGAGACTAATCAAAACCAATGAACAAACAGCGCTAGCTACTAAACTGATACAACACCACGCGAGACAGAACTGACTACAACACCACGGATGAGACAAGGAAGTAGACAAAAGCTCCAGGGCAAGGCACAGAGAAACATTGTCACAGAAAACAAGAAGCCCAGGAGATTAGTTGAGGGAGTGCCTAATCACGGTTATTTCTAAAACCATATAAACTTAACACCTCAATTTACAAAAAAACAATATCCATCAAAAAGTCGCTTCAGATATGGCGATAAATAAAATATGCTTTACAACTAAATTAAAAAGCCGAAGCCCTTCTTGACACTGGATGTGCTGGTTTCGAACGCCTCAGCCGGCTCCTGCCAGGAATGTCCGACATATCATCATATAAAATACCTCGATTCCAAAATACTTGCCGATATTAAATGAACTCGCTTCACACAAACGTAGCCACTTGATGCAACAAGTTTGGGTGAGTAAGGGCAAAACACACAAGATGCAGAGTATCTTAACATTGCACTGTGCATAGCCAAGCTATCACTATCACGTCTTCTTATAGCCAGAAAATAAACATGCCTGCCAGAAAAAGCTAGCCGTGCCCGTCCTGCCCAACAACTGCTAGATTTGAAATGATTGGTGTTGCACGTTACACATGTATGCGAGTAAGGAGCTTCAGATATCATTCATATAAATGCTACTGGTGAAGTAGAGCATGATAAAAGTTGCTAATATCTTTGATACTCAATACAACTACAAAGTATCCAAAAGGATACTCAAGTACAGTAACTAATTACATTTACTCCAATACTTTACACCTCTGAGTTTTGTTAAATAAATTTACCCTGCACTTAGATCCTGCTCATTCTGGAGTTTGACACCCGTTACAAACAGCTGCATGATGGCAAGCTACGTTTCTGGGAAAAAAAATAGAACTAATTGAGCTAGATGACTGCCAACAATCATGGTCCCATCCCTAGACAGAGAGAGAAAAACAGAGACAACAAAATTAGCTGGAGAGGGAAAAAACAAGAATAGTTTAACCTCCAACCTCAGCTTGGGCAGCTATTTTGGCTGTGTTCCTTAACGCGCCATTCAGGCCTGCTGCGTGGCTTTGCGAGTGGGTGAGATGCTGATCACGGTCTACAGGCCAGACCGGACAGGCCTTTTGTTGTGAGTGAAGGGGCCCACGGGGGTGCGGAAAAAAACAACTATGGCTATGATTACACACAGAGGAGCGCTAGACAATACAAAGTCTGCTGTGACGGCTGCAGGACACAGTTTCCTGCCTCTGTCAGCAAATATCCTGCCACACTCAATTACAGCCACGATGTGTTAGAGCAGCCAGTACAGACAACTTCCTATGGCAGTTACGTAGCAGCGACAATTACGCCCCTTCAGAAGAAAAAAAAAGAAAAAAAAAAAACACACTGTAGATCCTCACGTGGGACGCTCATCAATTCACATGAAGCTCCTCACGCACCCACGCAATTATCCTTGACATCCGCTGGGGGAAAACAAACCTTTCAAGGTCTGTTTAAGTACAATCACTGCACCTAATTGAATATGTCAAGACTGACGGATGACAGTTGGCAGATGAACGGGAAAACATGGGGGAGTCACCCCAGTCAATGTGACTCCCCAAGACTGCTTGTGTGTTCATGTGTTCGTATGTAATGCATTTCGTTGAGCTCAATCATCCCTAGCGATCATTGGCTCAGTTCTTGCTTCACGACCATGGTATTTATTTGTGTGGAGACGGCTTTGCTGTGGGCAAAACATTTTACATTTTTTATATCTAGCATCAGATAGAGGGTTTATTTAGCCGGGTAAATATTTGTTGAGAATACTCATAAATGAATAGCCAAATACAGTATATCCGTAGGGCTTGTCCACACATAAAGCCTCTTAAGTCAGTCTGGTGAAATGTATAAAATCAAATAAATGGATTTTGCAACAGCCTTTTGGAAATCTAGAATCTTATTTTCTTTGTGAAGAGACCATGAAACTGTTATAATCAAATTATGATGACTTTAAGTACTGAATGCATTTACGTGACCACACCAAACACTGGATGAATTTACATTGCAGATCTGAATGCCCAGATCAGATTTTTTTTTACTATATCTGATTGTTTTGATGACCCGCTTGCAGATGAGTCCAGAATAGGCTAGTTTCATCCTTACATCAAAATCATTAAATCCGTACCGATTCTTCACAACAGTAATTATATACTACTGTATCTGCTGTACACATCGGCGGTTATACTCTAGCGGGTATACTCTATACATACTCTAGCAGTATAACTTGTGCTAAGTTAGCGGGTCTGGGTTTTAATCTTCCCTCATATAGTTTTTTTCCTCATTAAAACCAAATGTGTTCATTAGTGATTGTATATCAAGAGCATGTTTGTGTGCATTTTTTGTGATATCACCCGAACAAATAGAGACCCTCCACATCTGTTAGCAATAGATTGAAGCGCTCGTCTGTGCACATTTTGTGGGCCATATCTGATCTGTGCCACATGGAAGGAAAAAATATCGGAATTGGGTCACTTGAACCATATAGTGTAAATGCGGCCATTGTGAACAAAATCCTGAAGGACCCTGTATGATCAGGCAGGACAAAATTACTGTGAATATGCCAGGCAAAACAGTTTCTTTGTGGGCCTCCGAATTGCAATGACATTTTCTATCCAGAACATGCTGAAAATGAACACTCTTTTTAAAGCCATCTTTTTTGCCTCCTGTAGTGAACACACCAGTATTTGTCCTGTGATTACAGAGTGAGAAGGACATCCTAGCTTTGGGGGTTTGGACCAGGATGGTTTCAGAAGATTGTTTTGTGGATTATTCGAAAGCAACAGCGCTATAATTCCCATGGTGTAATGGATGGCTTCGCTTAAAGGACAAAAATTGAGATGTAGATGTCCAAAACCGAGCTCGTGGGCCCCTATTATTTGTGGGGAAACATCATTTTATAAACAAATACATGAACGATGATCTTATACTCTTTACAACTGGTTATAACATGAAAAAAATGAACATCACATTGCATGTTGAAACTTACAACTTACTGGAATGTATAATCTCTCATATAATCACCCATTTAAGCAGCTGTTTCAGGCAGTCAGCTGACGTTACATTTACCGTATGAAAGTCATTTAATGTGCAGAATCTGCTGTTGCTAGTTCAAGAGGCTCTATTACTAATTTGAATGTCATGTTAGAACAAGCAATGGTGGCTTGCTTGGTCAATTTTGCAAGTTACATTATCTGCTTTTCTGAAAATCAAAAATAGTTCAAAACAAAGCCACAGCAGATCTGATCCAACACACAGTGGTGATTTGTTTCTTAATTCAGTGCTTTTGAACAAACTGTTACATGATTCAATCACTTATTCATTAAGACAATTCACTTGCCATTTTCCTGAATGAATCAGTGGAATGCACGATTTAGTTACTCACTCATAAAGACTCACTGGCACCACCTATTGACATACTGATGTAATCTGCAGAAAGATGATGGAAACAAAAATCAGGACTCCTGAGACGCTGCTTGACCAATCAGATTCAAGAACTGGAACTAACTGTTGTATAATCGACCCTTGACAACATTTTAGAAGCAAATGTATTGCTGAGTCAAAATGATACTAAGACCAGTCTATCCTATTGTCTACAGCTATGTGCAATCAGATTCTTTAGGGTTCAAGATGTTTTCCTTCATTTGTTGTTCTTGGAAAACCAGAAACTGATGTAAAGTTGTTACAATTCATGTTGTACCATAATAAAAAGCAGTGTCTTAATGTTTCCATCTTTAATCTTTGTATTTGGCCCCAAGACTCAGACAACCATCAGCCCACGCTGGTACCAGCTTAAATTAAATTAGTCATTTTGCGGACAGTTTTATCCAAAGAGACAGCAAGCCAATTGCAGAGACGTTCCTTCACGAGAAATTTTAAGCAAAGTGCTTTGCTCAGAAGCACCATAGTAACACGGAATTTGTAACCCCACTCTGTTCAGCAGCACTGGTACAGAAGCCAGAAATTAATAGAAAGTTCAAAAGATACTACAGTATATATAATGCATAATATATATATTAATATGATTATATATACCCATTTAAATTATACATACATAGAAATATTACATCTATTATATCATATATATAAATAATACTATAATAAGATAAAGTATATAATATATGTGTGTGGTGTGGGTGTGTGTGTGTGGAGTGTGTAAGGGATAATGTACATCCAGTGGTACTGCATGTGAATGTTATCACAGAAATAACCCTCCGACAGGGTGATCAGGACCCCGATGTGAAGCAAAGGGCTCTTGTATCACACTGAAGGGGGGTTGGTTATTCCGGGCTGGACTGCATGCAGAGTTTTGCAAGCCAGCGGCAAGTTAAAAACTGACGGACATTTAAGGGATACGGATGCAGTACACAACATTTCACACATAAATAATTAAGGCGATAAAATATTTTGATTTAAGATGAAAATGTTTTAAAATCTTAACAGTTTGTTAGTTATCTTATAATCCATTATAGTGTACAAAACAATCGCAGAAAAATGGCAGCAGCTTTGTTTGTATGAAAACCCGAGTGTGGTGAGAGAATGAGAGAGTGAGTCCGATTTTTTTTTGTTTTTTTACCAGGATAACATAATTAAATAATTGTACACAATTTTGAATCGATTTTTAATATTTTATTAGCTAAACAAACGCAAAGCTTCCACCAAGAAAAAACTGTTCCTGACAGTACAGTGCCGACTTCAGTTACCCGGATAACAGTTACCTGTTATTGAGGGATAACAGACCTCGGAATGTTGCAACTGACCAATCAGAATCAAGTATTCCACAGAGCCGTGTAACATCACGCGAGTACGCGAGAGCGACACGGCTCCATATCAGCATGGCTGTGATTAGGCCAGAGGCACTCACAGCCGCTGATATAGAGCCGTTATCGCTCGAGTACGAGAGTGATATTGCGTTTATACAACAGTTCGACGGAACAGGTGTATAATTAAACAAGAAACAACGGAGTGCCTAATAAAACCCTATTTTGTGCGGAACTACTTCCTTCCATCCATCCTTAAACATACGTCACTTTTAGAATTCGTATCAAGGGCATGTGCTGCTTCAGTTAGGTTATTAGTGAGAAATAACGAGGTTATAAGAGAGAAACAATGTGGCAAGACATGCATCCAAATGAGAGAGAGAGACTGCGAAGCTAGACGTTTATTCTTATATTAACTAACGTACTCTACGATTAGCTCAGTGAATAATTAAAAAAAAAACACACCCGGCTAGAACAAGCGGAGTGATAAAAAATTGTGAAAGGGCGTTCCTGTAGCGATACCAGTACAACCAATCAGGGATTTGCGAACCAGAACGAAACTGTGTACTAATAAAATATATATATATTATATATATATATACCTGGGTACGGAAAGTATTCAGACCCCTTAATTTTTTCACTCTTTGTTATATTGCAGCCATTGCTAAAATCATTTAAGTTAAATTTTGTCCTCATTACATGTACACACAGCACCCCATATTGACAAAAAAAAACACAGAATTGTTGACATTTATTAAAAAAGAAAAACTGAAATATCAGATGGTCCTAAGTATTCAGAACCTTTGCTGTGACACTCATATATTTAAATCAGGTGCTGTCCATTTCTTCTGATCATCCTTGAGAAGGTTCTAAACCTTCATTTGAGTCCAGCCGTGTTTGATTATACTGATTGGACTTGAAAAGCCACACACCTGTCTATATAAGAACTTACAGCTCACAGTGCATGTCAGAGCAAATGAGAATAATGCGGTCAAAGGAACTGCCTGAACCACCCCCGAGCCCAGAGACAGAATTGTGGCAAAGGCACAGATCTGGCCAAGGTTACAAAAAAATTTATGCTGCACTTAAGGTTCCTAAGAGCAAATTGGCCTCCATAATCCTTAAATGGAAGAAATTTGGGACGACCCAGAACCGCCTAGAGCTGGCAGTCCGGCCCAAACTGAGAGTAATTTTTCGTTGGGAGAAGAGCCTGTTGGTGTTGTTGAGGCGAGGTAACAAAAGAAGAACCCAAAGATGTGGCTGAGCTCCAGAGATGCAGTAGGGAGATGCGAGAAAGTTGTAGAAAGTCAACCATCAACGCAGCCCTCCACCAGTCGGGGCTTTAACAACTGGTCCCGGGCCCGACGGAAGCCTCTCCTCAGTGCAAACACATGAAAGCCCGCATGGAGTTTGCTAAAAAACACCTGAAGGCCTCCAAGATGGTGAGAAATAAGTTTCTCTGGTCTGATGAGACCAAGATAGAATTTTTGGCCTTAATTCTACCGCAGGGGAGGTATGTGTGGAACGGAGGACACTAGCACTGTCATCACTCGTCCAATACAGTCCAAACATTGAAGCATGGTGGTGGCAGCATCATGCTGTGTGGGTGTTTTTCAGCTGCAGGGACAGGCTGACTGGTTGCAATCGAGGGAAAGATGAATGAGGCCAAGTGCAGGGATATCCTGGACGAAAACCTTGTGTTCAGGACCTCAGACTGGGCCGAAGGTGTACCTTCCAACAAGACAATGACCCTAAGCACACAGCTAAAAATAACGAAGGAGTGGCTTCACAACAACTATGTGACTGTTCTTGAATGGCCCAGCCAAAGCCCTAACTTAAACCCAATTGAGCATCTCTGGAAAGACCTAAAAATAGCTGTCCACCATCGTTTACCATCCAACCTGACAGAACTGGAAGAGAGGATCTGCAAGGAGTAATGGCAGAGGATCCCCAAATCCAGTTTGTGAAAAACTTGTTGCATCTTTCCCTAAAAGACTCATGGCTGTATTAGATCAAAAGGGTGCTTCTACTAAATACTGAGGAAAGGGTCTGAATACTTAGGACCATGTGATATTTCAGTATTTTTTTTAATAAATCTGCAAAAAAATGTCAACAATTCTGTGTTTTTCTAACAATAT
Source organism: Sinocyclocheilus anophthalmus (assembly GCA_018155175.1). Taxonomy (NCBI): domain Eukaryota; kingdom Metazoa; phylum Chordata; class Actinopteri; order Cypriniformes; family Cyprinidae; genus Sinocyclocheilus; species Sinocyclocheilus anophthalmus. The sequence goes on along the minus strand of JADLZN010001102.1, from coordinate 3,935 downwards.
GGGGTGCTGTGTGTACATTAATGAGGAAAGAAAAAAATTAACTTAAATGATTTTAGCAAAATGGCTGCAATATAACAAAGAGTAAAAAAATGTAAGGGGGTCTGAATACTATCCGTACCCACTGTATATTATAGATATATATATATAAATTATTATGTTATTATTTTTTTTGAACTTTCCTAATTCATCAAAAAAAAATCCTTACTATTTTCAAAAAATCTGATAAGCAGCACAAATTGTTTTCATCTATGATAATAAAACTGTTTTCTTGAGCAGCAAACAGTTATATTATAATTATTCGAAGGATCATGGTCACCTTAGACGGGTAGTACAATGCGAAAATTCCATCAGTAAATAAAAGACATTCTAAAAGTAAACCTTTATTTTTAAGAGCTGTACTATAGTTCACAATATTATTGTTATTTTGGATCAAACAAATGCAATATGCTAAAAAAGAGACTTTGTCATAGGAGGTGAGGCAAAAAATTCATGGTGGATGGTGTCAGGGTTTTGCCCTGACACTCTGGTTGTCTTGTTTTTGTTTCTTGTGTCTGTCTTTGTCATCACATGGCCTAATTGTTTTTCTCAGCTGTGTGCTTCTTTAGCCCCTCCTCCTGGTTTTCTCATTACCACACCCTCTTGTTAGCCCTCATTGAGTCCTTGTTAGTGTAATTGCGCTCACCTGTTCCTTGTGTGATTTCCTCCCTATTTATAGTGCCACTTGCCCTATTGTCTTTGCTGGTTCGTGGTCATTCTTTCCCTCACTGTGGTTGTCTCTGTCTGTGGATATGGCTGATTATGTGTTCTGTCTTCCTGTCGGTTTGTTCTTGTGCTCTAGTCTTGCCGTAGTCTTGTCTCTTGTAATTCTATGTTTTTGTCTTGCTCCTTGTTTTTGGATGCGGTCTGTTTTTGACCTTTTTGCCTTTAATTTAGTTCTCTTAGTCTTGATCTTTTGTTCATTTTTTTTGGTTATTTGTGTTGGTTACTTTAATAAAAATAATATTTAGTCCTTTTGTTTATTCTCTTGCCTGTCTTGGAGTAATTTGTGTTTCTGTGGAGCTATGCTTTGTCTTGTTGTGGTGTTAGAGTTCCTGTCCACTGGTTCCCTTGCCTGGTGTCTGGGGGTGCTTCAGAGTTTATGGTCAACAAATATCTGAGCTCAGCTCTCTGGTGCCTTGCTCTAGTCTCTCTCCCGGCCTGGTCTTGCCACCTCTACTATAGTTTCTGCCAGTTGATGTCTGAGGCTGTCCCAGTAGCCTTCCCTAGCTATCTGTTTGTGTTCCTGTTGTATCACCTGTGCACCTCACAACCCTTTTGTATTGATCTGTTTTGTCAATAAACCCTTGTTACACTCACTGCAACTGGGTCCTCCTTCCAGATCCCTGACAGGAGGCCCCCAACCCCAATAAAAAGCACTTGAAACAAATATGATTCCTAACCTTTTTATTTATACATTTCATTCTAAATTGTGTTTGTTTTTACAAAAAATGTCCCCACACAGTATAGTAAAGACAGTAAAAACAATGTCCTTGTGGGGACATTATTTGGTCCCCCATGAGGAAAACAACTTAAAAACATACAGAATTATTTTTTTTGAAGATCTAAAAGAGCATAGTTAGTGGTAGGGTTAAGGTAAGATATTAAAAACATAACATCTATGGAATGTCCCCAGAAAACATGGTTTATTATTCCGTTTCTGGTTTAGGTTTGTTTACTGATCTACTAACGGAGACATGCGTCCATTAGGGGTGCTATGGGCGGCGGGAAGCCTCTAGTGACCCGTGTAGAAGCATTACATTGAAAAACCACAAACTCGTGGGGCCGTGGGCGACAGCCAGACGTTCACTACCGGTGCGACTACAGTATTAAATCGGGTGCCTGTGGAAGGCTACAATCATTCAAGTTCATTTCGTCTGAAGCTTGATTCGTCCGCAGCATGGGGAAAGAAACCTAGAGATGCATAGTGCTCGTCCCTCCTCAAGGGACACCATGGTTAATAAAGTAACCCGAGGAGTTCCCTTTCATATGGCAACTTCGAAACGGCGTATTAGGGGTGCTATGGGGATTTATTTTGGTGCTTGTGTTGATACCCACGCCCACCATGCTGGTTAGAGGGGAGTGCAGCCCAGAACATGCCGAGCACTAAGAACCAAATCCTACCATATTGCTATGGGATGGTGCCCCTGGGACGTGTAGACCCGGCTGTCAGTGCCGGTTATTCCATGTTATGGCACAAAATTGTGGTTGCTGGGTCTAGGGAGCTACATACCCCAAAATACTTACATGTTAGGGCCAGACTCCTGGGCCCGGAGTAGAGCTCAAGGCTTGGAATCAGAAAATAGATTCCTTTAAGGGAATACGACAAGAGCCTAGAATCATACTAGTCTTGGTTTTTATATCGTCACACAGGGTAAGCCATGCATGTGACTGTGAAGGAACTTGTCTCAACAGATCCTAGTAGCAATACCCTGTTAGTGGTGTAGCGTGCTCGACCATCTGACACACTAATTTGTATGATTTAACAAATCATATTCATTAGAATTAACAATCGTCCACAGTCCACCTCATCAAGAGGACTGGATGACAGGGCTTAGACTGGGAACACCATCACCCACCTTGATCACATGGCAAACTAATCTGATTATCACTGGTTTTATGGCCCTAAAAGGAATGTAGGGGGAGAAAACTCCTCATTTCTATCGAGAAAAGACCAAACAATGCCCAGCAGAAATGGACTTTTCTATTTAATTAATTCATAGGAAAACCTTTCTATGATTGAACACACATATCCTCAGGTCATTGTTTATACCATTACTGTTCTTGTATATTTTCTGTTGTAGTGTATGCTGTTTTATTAATGTTATCATAGACCACTAGTTAATATAACCTCACCTTTTTCATGTCTAGTATCTATGAATTCGACTTCTTATGATCGAAACAAGCGTGTAAATTATATGTGAGACCTCATGCAACATATGATGTTCTATAATCTGTACTAATCGTTGTGCCTCAACACGTCCAGCGACGAATTACATATGCAAATTACCATGCTCTCAGACAAAGGGTCATAAAACTCCTCAGTATTTCCAACCTCCAGCTTGGAATTTCAGCCTTCCTCATTGGACGAACCCATCTTGAGAGCCGTGAATCTCTGCAGGCTTTAAAGGCCACACTCCATGTGACCCGCCCCAGTCGGTGGTCAGGGCGTATGGGCGAAATGAAGATGGAGAAACGACGACCCAGGATACAAAAGCCGTTGCCAGGCTACGGCTAGTCTTTCATTCATCAAGTTATTCTGACTCAAACTGGTTCTTTTCATCAACTATTTTCAGCAAGATCTTGGGCCTTAAGATTGTATCAGGAATCTTTTTCAGACATACGCAAGTATCAATCTTAGTCGATTTAATTGATGCATTAATTATCAGTTACACCTTTTTACAAGGTGTTTTTGAGCTAAGAATCTGACGTTTTCCTTCAGGTTTTAGATCTGCTGAATATTCAAAATGGTTCCATAAATGTCATTCATTATGTCTCTTTCTTTAGTGCTAAACTGTAACCCTTTCCTATACCAACTGTATGACTGTGTGTGTGTGTATGTGTATGTATGCATGTATGTGTATGTATGTGTAGTTAGACTAGTTTAAGTGTTTGTGGTTAATAAAACCTTACTTGTATCACTTGACGTGTTCATTGTTTACTCAAAACCGGAGTCAATAATCATGCAGATTTTCGTTACAAACTTATAGAATTGTACAGAAAGAAAGTTATTTCCCTTAACCAGGAAAAATAACGTTCTTAGAATTGACAAGACAGGTGACCCTGAGAGGTCAGCTAAATATCTACAGTGGATCTAAAATATTAACAATTAATCATAATTAGTTATGGTTAATTATTCATATTCCCCATGAGCTGATTCGCTACAGATTTTGGTGGGG